>CAJGYO010000011.1:23130471-23549221 GCA_904845875.1 Miscanthus lutarioriparius | reverse complement strand
GAGTACTAATCGACGGCGGCAATCCATTGATATACCTGTTCAAGAACACCGCCCGCAACTCAAGATAGCTCAGCGGACCTCAAGCCATACGAGGCACGATTAAGGATCACTTCCGCACCGACTACGTCAACTTCATGGTCGCCGACTTGACGGCACCTACCATGCTATTCTTGGTCGACCGTCGCTCACCAAGTTTATGGCCATACCTCATTACAGGTGTCTCGTGCTCAAGATGCCTACCGAGAAAGGAGTTCTAACCCTTCGAGGCAACGTGTACGTACTTATACCTACTGAAGATGACAGGTTTCAAAATAGCGAGAGGCTCACGACATCTCTATTCGCATGGCGAGACCGTGCTCGACGCCAAGAAGACCTCGATCGACCACCGGAGATCTCGGAGCTCGAGGCTCCACGCAAGAACATCAAGTCCAAGGAGCACAAGGTGATCTAGTCGGTCGACGGTGATCCCAAAGAAGACGGCCCTTATCGGGGCCAACTCGGATCCCAAATAGGAAGACGCGCTCGTTAGGTTCTTCTTGAGGAGCAACGTGGATGTGTTCGCATGGAAACCTCATCCGACATGCCCGGTGTACCTCGAACTTGATTGAGCACTCCTTGAATGTCAACGGCAAGGCCAAACCTATCAAGCGAAGCTTACGACGGTTCGCTTTCGCGACAAAAAGGAGGCGATTAGGGTAGAAGTTACACGCTTTTGGCAAATGGATTTATCAAAGAAGTGTATCATCCGGAGTGGTTAGCCAACCCGGTTCTTATGCATAAAAAGAATAATGAATGAAGAATGTGCGTTGATTACACTGATCTCAACAAACACTGCCCTAAAGACCCCTTCGGCTTACCTCGCATAGACGAGGTCGTAGATTCAACCACCGATTGCGAGCTCCTTTTCTTTCTCGATTGCTACTCTGGTTATCACCAGATCGCTCTCAAAAAGGATGACCAGATCAAGACATCTTTTATCACGCCCTTCGGCGCCTACTGCTACATGACCATGTCGTTTGGGCTCAAGAACGTCGGGGCTACCTACCAACGCGCTATACAAGCTTGCCTCAAAGACGAGATAAAAGATGACCTTGTCGAGGCTTATGTTGATGATATAGTTGTCAAAACCAAGGAAGCTCATACCCTTGTTGACAACCTGGGACGCACTTTTGCAGCCCTTAACACATTCTAGTGGAAGTTAAACCCAAAGAAGTGCATCTTTGGTGTTCCTTCTGGCATACTCCTCGGCAACATCGTCAGTCACGACGGCATACGCCCTAACCCGGAAAAAGTCAAAGCTGTCTTGGACATGAAGCCACCCAAAAAGGTGAAGGATGTTCAGAAGCTTACCGGATGCATGGCCGCCCTCAGCCGTTTCATATCAAGATTAGGCGAAAAAGGATTACCGTTCTTTAAACTACTCAAAGCGTCCGAAAAGTTTGAGTGGTCGGAGGAAGCAGACGTTGCCTTCACACAGCTGAAACAATACCTTACGTCACCTCCGGTACTCACTGCTCCAAGAGAAGATGAAATACTCCTTCTATACATTGCGGCTACTGATCGAGTGGTCTCCACGGCCATGGTGGTCGAGCGAGACGAGCCCGGCCACGTCTACAAGGTACAGCGACCAATCTATTTCATTAGTGAGGTACTCAATGAGTCTAAGACCAGGTATCCACAGATTCAAAAGTTGATCTACGCCATACTGATAACATCCCGAAAGTTGAAACACTACTTCGACGGATATCGTGTGGTGGTCGTGACTGAGTACCCTCTGCGAGACATCATTAGCAACAAGGATGCGAATGGGCGCATCGTCAAATGGGCAATGGAGCTATGCCCCTTTTCCTTGGAATTTGCAAGCCGCACTACAATCAAGTCTCAGGCACTTGTTGATTTCATCGTCGAGTGGACAGACTTAAGCACGCCTGCCTCTCCCGGATCCGACGAATATTGGACGATGTACTTCGACGGCTCTCTCAACATTGACGGTGCGGGAGCAGGAGTCCTTTTCATATCACCATCCAAGGAGCAGCTCCGGTACGTCCTTAGGATTTATTTCCCAGCATCTAATAATGCCGCCGAGTACGAAGCATGCCTACATGGTTTGCGCATTGTGGTTGAGCTTGGCGTTAAACGCCTCTCGCCTATGGAGACTCGCTCGGTCATCAACCAACTCAACAAGGACTGGGACACAACCAATGAAAAGATGGATGCATACTGCAATTTGATCAGAAAGCTAGAAGGCAGTTTCTATGGCATCGAGTACATACACGTGGTCCGGGACAAGAATCAAGCAGCGGATGCACTGTCAAAGTTAGGATCATCCCGAGCAAAAATCCCACATGGCGTATTCGTCCAAGACACGCTCCGCCCGTCCATCGAAGAGAAAGATTCCACGGCGACAAGCCTCTAGACCAGCAATTGGTGGCTACGGTTCCGGCGTCCAAAGACCGCCAAGCCCCTCCGACCACTCATGAGCCTGACTGGAGAATACCTTTCATCAAGTACCTAACAGATGGCAGCGGTTACACTGATCGGACAGAGAACAAGCGCCTGATGCGTCGCAGTAAGTAGTACCTGCTCGTTGATGGCAAGCTATGGCGCAAGAACGCAAAAAAGGAAATCTTGATGAAGTGTATAACCCAGGAGGATGGCGAACATCTCCTGGACCAAATCCACTCTGGCTCCTGCGGCAACCACGCGGCCTCAAGAACGCTGGTCGGCAAGGCTTTCCAAGCAGGGTTCTATTGGCCGCCAGCAGTATCCGACGCAGAGAAGCTAGTCTGCCACTGTGAGGGTTGTCAGTTCTTCGCCAAGAGAATCCACGTACCAGCACATGAGATCCAAATAATACCAGCCTCCTGGCCCATCACATGCTGGCGACTGGATATGATCGGGCCCTTCAAACTAGCTCTAGGGAAATTTACATGCGTCTTTGTGCTGATCGACAAATTTTCTAAGTGGATAGAATACATGCCTTTGGTATAGGCATCCTTAGAAAAGGCTGTCACGTTCCTCGACCAGGTCATCCATCGTTTTGGCATACCGAACAGCATCATCAACGATCTAGGTACTCAGTTCACCGGGAACGCTTTTTGGGACTTCTGCGATGAAAGGAGCATAGTAGTAAAATACGTCTCGGTGACGCACCCTAGAGCTAATGGACAGTCGAAAGGAAAATGGCATGATCTTGGACGACCAAGAAGAGGGTGTATAGAGAAATGACAAGGCTCCCTAAAGATGGCTCAAAGAGTTATCGGCCGTGGTCTGGGACTCGTAACTCAACCCGGCCCAGAACATCGGCGTCTCGCCATACTTTATGGTTTACGGCGCCGAGGCGGTCCTCCCCGCAGATATAGCTTTCAGATCGGCCGCGGTAGAGAACTTGACGAAGGCAAGGCCAATGAAGTACGGGAGCTAGAAGTGAATAGCGCAGAAGAGAAGCGGCTCGATTCTTGTGTACATACGGCCAAATACCTTGCTGTTTTGCGCAGGTACTACAACAAGAACGTTAAAGAGCGGTTTTTTGTGGTCGGGACCTGGTCCTCAGTGGAAGACGAACCAGTGGTGTCCATAAACTCACAACCCTATGGGAGGGGCCCTTCATGATCAAGGAGGTCACACGACCAACGTCTTCTGTGTTAGCTCACCGGACCAGTGCGGACGTACCAAACTTGTGGCACATCGACAAGCTTAGACGTTTCTATGCTTAACTATTGAGATATGTACCCCTCTTGTATTTTCAATTTACTTCAATAAAGCTATTATTATTTCTCCGACCACTCTAATATGTCACTTCGACTTTTATGGTTATTCTAACTTAGCCAGTAAAAGCCGACCACCACTCCTTCTATGATTTTCGAGCAGGACTGCCTCCGGTTCCTCCCAACACGCGTGCATGGGATCCGCTCTCTCGTTATGGGTGATCGGCAGTCCCCTTGGTTTGACTTGTCTCACGTCTGCGTGTGCAGTGTCACGCACCTCACACTCCACCACATGCCAAACTAGGGCCACACAAACTTTTCGGGATGATGTGTCGAGCAAAATGGTACAACTAAATGAACGCGTTATTATGTTCTCACTTAGTTCCACCAACATAAGTTTCAAGCTTAAATACGCTTTATACAAAGCAAACAAGCTTATAATGATATACAGTTACGTTATTACAAGCTTGCCTGAAGAGGCCCAAGTTTACAATAACACAACTATGTCCTCCTTCTACAGCTCTAAGCCTATTACATTGGCTGGTCGGGGCACGCGGCACCTACTGCTCGCTGCTTCCGATATCCTACTCGAGTCTCGGGGACTCTTGTGCTAGTCGAGCTGAAGGGGATGGCCCCGCCGATGCATGGCTGGTCGAGACCGCAGGCTTCGTTGGTTGGCTAGCAATAGATGGCGTTTCCAGCTGACTTGTCAATGGCGTACCCTGTGCAGGTGCTGTCCCACCTCCACATAGGTTAATGTCGCCAATTATCTTTGACGACAGGTCCAGCTGGGCCACCCGAAGCTCCTCCGCCTTGTCTAGGTCTACCTCCTTCGGGTATCCAGCCTCCAGGCGCTTGAGATCGATCAGAGGGTAGTGGGCATGCACCATGCTTAGCACATGGGCGCCCGTGTACTCACCCGCCTCCTTCATGAACTCCTAGAACCATCCCCATGCTTGTCTGCATCTCTCGACCAATCCGAGCTGGGGGGTCCTTGGCTCTTCCTCTATGAGCGCCGGGTCGATAAGGTCGAGGATGGGCAAAATGCCAGTTGGCACTTCCTAGCACCGGTTCTTCCATGTGTCCCGATCCTCGGTGGCCTCGAGGCATCGTGCTTTCCAGCCGTCACGCTCTTTCATCACTGCTTCTAGATGCCTCTTGGCATTGGCTTTTAAAACTGCACACCATACAAGACATCAAATGTAAAGGCATGACAAGTCAAGGCGGCACATGCATCGAATGAGAACGGTGGTCCAAAACTTACTCTTGAGTTCCTCCTTCATTTTGGTGGTGTGGTCTCGAGTTGAGACCGGGCTGCGCCCTTTCTCATTGTCCTCCTTGGTGACCACACTCTGCAGCCACGCCGCTATTCTCCTCTTGGAGACCGGTTACCTCGACTTCTAAGCCTACATTACAAATTGTCATTACCAACAACGCAACAACGCGTGTCATACACTTGATGTGATAAAATGACAACTTACTTGTTTTTTGACGCTCTTTGTCATTGAGTTTGGCCGACCAGGTTCTGTTACGTACTTCTTGCTCGTCCTCTCCCGGTCGGCGGCTTCAAGTTGGCGGCGCAGTAAGCGTTCCACCTCGGCGCCAGCTTCTCTATTGCTCGCCGTGATTCCCTCAATCTGGTCGAAGCACCTCTTTCGGTACTTTGCGGTCTTCATCAAGTCCTGCATATAAACAAGCTAAGTCAGACAGTTCGACTACATTACAGGGTCAAGTGGTCAAGCCAAACATACCTGGACTTCTGTCACCAAATGCTTTGCCGCTCGTTCAACTTTTAGGGTCTCTTCGATCTCGGGGATTTCTTCATGCATAACCCACTCGTCGTTTCGCCTGCGCGACACATATACATGTTGTCGTTTGTCTTTGGGACGGCCTAGGATCTCTTCGACTTCGTCCTCTTCGGCCTCTTGTTCAGGGGGCGGCGCTGGGCCGGACATCGTAGTCTCCACGACCACTATGGCTTTCCCACGAGCCGTAGCATCGGCAAGCGTATTCTGTGCCAACTCCGGTTGCTGCTCCTCGGCGCGGTCTGGTTCCCTTGGCGCCAAGGTATCCGCCTCAGCAGGGTTAGTGCTCGGAGCTTTTTTACTTTGCTCGGCTGTCTTCTCGACCAGCTGCTCGGGGACTGACGTCGGGTCGCTCGTCTGCTGAGGTTCTGATGGAATTTCTTCTACAGGTCCCTTCGCAGTCGGCTGTCGAGCAGTTTTTTCCGCCAGTACTGGTGAAGCCGTGCCACACCCGGCTATTTGGTCGGGATTTTCGGTGGACGCCGACCTAATATACCAGAGAAAGTTTAGAGGACAATAGTATTCAATACAAATTATAAGATTATATCAAAGTTACAGATACTTACAGCTCGGAAGCACGGAATGACGTGGCGAAGGAACGTCTCTTCGACCGCGCCTGCTCCACATGCTCGGCGGGTTCCACCGGGTCTTTTTCCACCACCGGTACTGGTGTCGAGGTTTGGTGCTCGACACTTCCCCCGCTTGTCTTCTGTGTTGCAGTGGTCGATGATGCGATCACTGCTGGCACAGAGGAGCCACCCTGCTCTGTTGACCCCATTTGTCTCCTCCTCTTTCGAGGGATGAGTCGGAAGATGTCCGCATCCTCTGTTTCATCGTCTGAAAGGGGGAAGATGGCCTAGCGACGTTTGTTGGCAGCCGGCCGCTTGCCAGCAGCCCTGGCCGTTACATCCTCCCCAACCTCGAGTACCGCCCAATCGACGTCTTCGGTACTGGCACTGGTCTGGGCGGTTGAGCCGGCAATTTGCGGCCAATCCACGCCAGGGGGCGGAGACACGAACATTGTTGCCCGGTCATGACCATTACTCTGGGAAACATAAAGGAGACAACAGTTAATTTTTTGTTGCAACATAAATCTACAGGTACAAGGAGGCATCATTTACCTTTGGGGGAGGTCGGGCCAGCTTGAAGGCGTGCTCGATGTCGTTTAACCTGACATAATTGGGGTCGGCTAGATTGAATAGCTCCCCAATTCTGGCCTTGATTTCTATCTTGTCGAGCGCCTCTTTTTTGGTCCTCGTCGGATCTGCGCTACCCTGGTACTCGAAGCCAGGATGTACCCTCTTTTGGCAGGGCTGGATCCTTCGGCTGATGAAGCTCCCGACCACGCTTGGACCATCCAGCTTTCCCCACGGGATCAACCCGAACAGTTCTGCGATCTGCTCCAAGTGCTCGGGCTTCTCCGACCAGCTATTCTTCTTCTCCGGAATCAACCCCACGTCACACAGGGTGATCGTGTTCGGCTCTTCGTGGATGTAGAACCATTTCTTGTACCATTCATCTAGTGAGGTGTTCCATGGGCAGTGCAGGTACTGGGCCTTCATACCATCACGCAGATTGAGGTATACGCCTCCGGCTATCTTCGAGCCTCCACTCCCTTTCTTCTTTCTTCCGCAGACAGAACAGATGGCGAAAGAGGTCGAAATGGGGCTGGAAGCCACCATAAGCTTCACAAAGATGGATGAAGGTGGAGACAAGAAAAATCGAGTTGGGATGTAGATTGCAAATCCCAATCTCGTAATACAAGCAGAGCCTCTGAAGGAAAGGGTGCACTGGAACCCCAAAACCTCGCTTGAAGAAATCCTCGAAAACCACAATCTCACCTGGTTGTGGATCGGGGAAGCTTTCTCCTTCCGACGCACGCCATCCCGCGAGTGCCTTGTTGTGGAGCACTCCCATGGCGACGAGGTCTTCGATGGTCTGCTCATTGCTCCTTGACTTCCACCACTCCTTCGCCATGACTCCGCCTTTCTTCTGGGCGTTTCTCTTCGTCATTAATCTGCCCTTGTTAAGAGGGTGGATGCGGTGGAGGAGGGATTGGTGGTGATTTTCGAGGAGTAGGGTTCAAGTGAGAGGAAGAAGAAGGTTGCGGCGGTGAATGACAATGGGGATCGGTAAAAAGTAACTTACCAGCTCTATATTATAAATAACCAAGGGCTCCGTCGTTTTGTCCGCCCGAGATTCTTGGGAGACGTGCGCACGCGCCGCAGACGGTTGTTTTCACAACCTCGAGGTCTCACGCCAACAAACACGCCTCTTCGCTTTCGATTATGTCGCGCCTCTTCGTTGATAATGTGAGAGGACCCACACCGACGTTTCCTCTATACTGCGCCAAGCGATCGCTTGCCGAAAAAAGAGAAAGCGAGTGATATGTTATATCCGTCGCTTTTTTGACCAGATGTGGCGATTGGACTTGACAGAGTAAGGAGATAAATAAATACACCAAATAATAATACAAGCGGCGTTCTTTTTTTTTGGTGCATATCTTGAGCTCAATGATGGACTGGACCATTGCCGTGCTCGGGGATCGCCTGCACCACCGCCGTGCTTTCGGAACCTGTCTAGACCACTACCATGCTTGGGGATCGCTCGACCACTTCCGTGTGCTCGGGATCGCCCGACCATCGCCACGCTTGGGGACTGCTCCACTCTTGATGTGCTCGGGGACCGTCCCGACCAACGCTTTCTTCGGAGATCGTTCTTTTTGGCTACATGTGATTTGTACTCACATACAGGTGAGAGAGACATTTATTTAGACCTTGCTACAAGGCTCATACTTCTCCTTTCAAAGAAGCTCGGGGACTACATCGATGCGATGCACTGCCGGTGCATCTCGTGTTGCTTATACGACAATTGGGTTCTCAACTTAATTGGGAATTCTTTTCGCACCACGGCACCACGTGCCTCGTCCACCTACTACCGTGCTCGGGGGACTAAGTGGGCACACTTCACCTTGCGGTGAATGTGTTTGTTTTTTGACCCTCACGCCTCGATGATCAAGGGCCGCTACGCTCCAAGACGCACTTACATTTCGCTCGTAAATACAAGTGGGCACACTTCCCGTGACGGAAATCTTTTTTTTTTTCTTAAGAGCACCATATATTCTTGGACAACCTACTTCTCCGGCGACAACGGTGGTCGAGAGGCGTCAAGGATTCAAGCCTTACTTGTCGGAGAAGGTTAAAATGGCGTGTCGCAGCATAATACATGGTGCTCGGGGACTAGCTATGGGGGTATTAACCCCTATACCCTTATGGCTAAGCTTGGGCCGGCCCGGATCGGTGGGTCCGGTCCACCAAAAGACGACGTCTGCGGCCCGTTAACTTTGATCGGAGTCCCGCGTAAGGAGTTAAAAGACGGATTTGGCGATCAATCAAGATCCCGGTCGGTTAGAATAGGAATCCTTATCCGCCACATATGGCAATTGTAATCGACTAGGATTAGTTTCGGATCTGTAACCACGCTTTAGAACTATATAAGGCGGGCGGGGACCCTCTAAAAAACATCTCTCATTGACATACAACAATACAAATCGACGCAGGACGTAGGTATTACGCCTTCTTGGCGGTAGAACTCGGATAAAACCTTGTGTCTGCATCTTGCGTCACCGTCTTGTTTGTGGCTTAGCGCATCTGTGCCGATAATCTACTACCTTGGGTATACCCCTAGGTAGATCACCGACCATATTTAAATGCCGACACGGTGTTACCGGTCATTAAAGATGCGCTTTTGCCCTAGAAAAAAATGGCGAAGCAAATTTGAGAGGAAAAAAACCTGTTCCCGCCTCGATGCATGCGCCCACCGCAAAAAAAAGGCGTGGTTTTTTTTCCTCTCAAATTTGTTTCGCCGCTTTTTCTAGGGGCAAAATGTCTTTTTAATGACCGGTCTAACAATCAAGTAATAACGGATTTAACGGTAGTGTCAAATTAGGGATGAAAGTTGAAGTGAGTGTCAAATAGGGAACGAAGAAAATTTCAGGGTCAAGAAAGGAACGACTCATTTTTCCAGTGTCAAAGAATTCTCTCCTTATTTTTCTTGGAAACGTCGTCGTCCGGTAGAAGAAAGCCAGTGAACTGAGCCACCAGCTCCCTCCAGTGATCGTTGTCAACTATACCTGTCACTGGAAGTCTCCCAAACCGAAGGCCAAAGATAGCCTTCACGTCCTGCATGGTCAAGGTCATCTCGCCGTAAGGTAGGTAGAACGTGTGGGTCTTAGGCCTCCACCTGTTATAAGAGTAGAACGACCGTTGGTTAACTCAAATTTGTTATAAGAATGTTTACGTATAATAAAGGCACTCGCACCTGTCTACAACTGCAGTAAGTAGTGCTGGGGCAAGAGGCAGAAGACCGTAGTTGACAACACGAACAAGTTCGAGGAAGCCGGCACACCATATGTACGGCGCGTAACGTTCGTCCCACTGGTGTGCCCTGGTATGCATGCGGGGCTTCAAAGGAGTCCAGGACACCTCTGCGTCGGTGTCAGTTAAGAAGTGTGCTCGGTTTAGCCGGAACAATATTTTTCTGTCACAACAAATCAGCTGAAATAGTGTTTTTATTTGTTTTTTCAGCGAAGCGAACGGGCCCATTACGTTGTATGTATATATAAAGTACTTCATCGTGCTGGCTTTCTGCATTAAATACGTGCAGACGGGAGTACGTGTGTACCTACGTATGAGTTTCATTGGTAAATTACTGCCATAAGAAACTTTCTTTCGGCCGTACATAAATAAAAAAATGGACATCATTGCATTATTTTACCTGTGTACTCCTGTGGGCAAGCCATTGGCTTGCAAATTCAGCATTGTACCTCTTATTTAAAATAATCTATCCTATAGCTATAAAAAAAGGTACTAGAATAAAAATGTGCTGAGGCAGATAGACATTGGTGCTTGGTGTGATCACAGACTCACAGTTCATAAGTGTAGCTGAAATGTGACTTATAACAAACAGTGTGACATGTACTATTGGGCATTGTGGTAGTTTTGTACTTCCCAGAGTAGGTATCCTATGTGGCGTTGAACATGCTCCCTATAAAATATAAATATATTTCAACCTTACGAGAGTATAACATAATTTAAAAATGGTGATAGGAGGAGGTAAAAGCACGCAGCCATCAAGGCATCACATGCCACTTGGTCTCTTGACTTGAGGAAACATCCAAAAACACAATCCCCTCCCCCTTTGGATGTGTGGATCGAGTTGTGGTTGTGGGTGTGCATTGTGCTTGTGCAGAGAGCGATGTCAAGGAAGCCGCAAGTGGCTGCTCCGCATGTCAGTGTGCAGTGGTGACACTGTGACAACGTGCACAGTGACCTCTGGTGCGGCGGCAGGCAAGCCCGTTGCCGATGCTTTCAGCAGCATGCATCAGGAAAAATATTGACCACCACAGTTACCTTTTCACGTTGCAAAGTGAGCATTACACTTGTTAACCTGGTACTACTATATTTGGCGGCCTTGTAATATGATTTGTTAAAACTGTTCATCAATCAGTGCAATGTCAGACGATAATCATAGATGAAACACACGCATATATACTGACATAGCAAGGGCATAGATCAACATTGTTTCGTGATACAAAGGAAACTTTAAAAACTAAAATGGTATTGTAGATTACAGAGAAAGAGAAACAAAATTTAATTAGACCTATTTAATCTAATTCATAGGCTAAAAGAAAATCTAAACAATAACATGAGTAAAGAAGAGGAGATAAGAAGATAATCCTAAATCATAGGATGTCATTGGAGATTAGTATGAAGGGAGAACAAACAAAATACCACTAATTACCATCATTAACTAGCTAATCAGGCATGTATTGTGCAGATTAGCTAGAACTTTGTGCATGCAAAAAAACTACAACAACAAGAACAAGAACAACATAGAGGGCGAAGGTAACATGAAGATTAATCATAAATCATATTAAGTGTTATTAGAGATTAACACAAAGAGAGAGCTAGCAAATAAAACACTTTTTTAATAAGTAGCATCGTTAAATTAGCTAAATGATGAGGATTGTACTATGGGACATCCAGGAGGTTTGGGGTGCCAGGTCCTAGCCCCGCTCCATCCGCCACTAAATTGTGCTCTTGCACGGGCTAGAATCTAGAAGACATAAGCATTGATTATTGTTTAATACCCCTAACAAATAAAAAGTTACTCCCTCTGTCTAAATAAGAATACAATTCTAGAATAGTACGGGCTAGAAACATATATATGCATAATGGTTTATTTAACCTTTTTGTAATAAAAGATGCATATAGCTTAGATGTAAATTTGAGGGGATATTTAGTTTTTTTAGTAATGATAGAAGTGGTACTTTAGAAGCAACTTTAAGGGGTTACATAGATTATATATCATAATAGCATGTAGACAATTAGATGTAAATTTAGGTTTAATTTATTCCTATTTTTAATAGCACACATGGATAACTTAAATATAGATCCATGGGTTACTTTATTTTGTTTTACAAAATCGCAAAGGTAGGTTTTATTTATAAAATAGAATATATCCAATGGCTATTATTATCATTGACAATGATTAGAGTCTACGAATTAATAGACGGATATTTACGGATTTTATAAGAATTTCAAGGATTTTTTTTCAAGCGGGTCTTGTGAGGATTAACGTGGAGGCCTCGTTAGGACCTCTAATTAGAATTTTTGTAATTTACTTTTTTTTCTAGTTGCAATATGTATTCAGTTGAAACCTAAACTATATAAGCTCGTTTTACATCATTTCATTTTCTTATCAACATTTTAATATGAACCTATAGTTTATCTACCATCGCCAATATGGCAATATGTATTTTTCATAGTGATAGATGTAAGTATTTTTTTTATAAAACGTAAATAGTCTAATTGTGTATTATTTTGTGATAATGATAAGAGTCTGCTAAATTAAAGGTCATAATATTGAAAATTTTTGGAGTTTAACTTTTGTTTTCTAGTGTGTATGGTGGAAATCAACGTGTCACTGTCTAGTAATATATCTAGTAACAGTAATAAGATAAAAATAGATGTCTGGCGTTCGAAATAGAACCTGTGGAGATCAGCGCCACATAAAACTGTAGCAGTACAACTGTACAAGAGAGATACTCCCCCGTTTTCAACTCCGAGTAACAACCTCATCATTGGTTCCCACCCCTATAAAGCCGTGCGCACAGCTAGCTCTCTCTGCTCGCACGGCAACGCAGGCAGGACCGACACCACAGTGCAAGCGCACCCCAATCCTCTTGCCAAGCTAGTGCTCCATCCTTCTTTCTTCTTCCTCCTGCTCGGAGCTCTCCGCTCCTGTCCTCTGCAGCGACATTATTTCTCCTCTGGCAACAAGCAGATAATGGGGTGCAAGGCATGCCAGAAGCCCAAGGTGCAGTACCGCAAGGGCCTGTGGTCGCCGGAGGAGGACGAGAAGCTCCGCGACTACATCCTCCGCTACGGCCACGGCTGCTGGAGCGCTCTGCCCCTCAAGGCTGGTAAGAAATCGCACGCGTTAGTTCACAATCCTCCCTGAATAATTCGAAGGGGCGTTGAGCGAATTGCATTTGCGCCGAGCTCTGAATTCGCAGCGACAAGGTAGCTACGGCCCTATTTTGCAGCTGCTTGTTCCTCCTCTCGTGTTTCTCAAATGTACCTTTGCTGGCTTTTGGGAGAGGAAAGGGGGGGGGCAATTTTAGCAAAGTCTGCTGCTCAGCTCTCAGAGTCAGAGCAGGGTCGTAGCTCTTCAATTTCGCGTGCTCTTGCATGCTTGTGTTGTAACGAATCCCTTGTGATTGCGAAATGCACCTTGTTGGCGCTCGTGTGCTGAATTCTGTGTGAATTGCCACTCGTTCAGGGCTGCAGCGCAACGGCAAGAGCTGCAGGCTGCGATGGATCAACTACCTGAAGCCGGGGCTCAAGCACGGCATGTTCTCCCGGGAGGAAGAGGAGACCGTCATGAGCCTTCACGCCAAGCTGGGCAACAAGTAAGCACCGCGCACACTTTCTCAGCTTATTTTCACCTCACCTTTTAGCCTGTAGTACACTTGTACTGCTAGAAGACGATTACTGACAAGTAAGGTTTCGGTTACCAAATGGCTAGCTAAATTATGATATTAGTAGCTTCCATTTCTACCTGGCTGCTTTAGCTTTGCTACTAGTGTGTGTGCTTGGCAGTGTGGTTAATAAGCTGGAAAATCCAGTTAGTTTAGAGTAGAAAAGTGTCAATCAGTGCGAAGAAAAAGGAGGAATGCTGATGTTTAACGTGGAGACCGCTTTAAGTGGTGGAGTTGATGCTGACATCTGCGCTCCATATCGGCTATCGAGATACTCGATTGCATCTTTTCCCAGTGCTCAAATTGATGATTGTTAGCTAGCATCTCTTTCATTTGTTTAATTAATGAAAAAGAAAGTGCGCTTAGTCACGGTGAGTCCCTTTCTAGACCCGGGGAGAAAACAGAATAACTAAAGAAAAAGAAAATGGGCAAGAAAAGGAAGTGTCTGCTACTTTCTCTCTGGAGGAGGTGCTGCAGTAGTTGCTTCCTGCCCCTGTACTTTATCTTGTTCCGGTTTTATACATACACTATACAAAATTCTTGACGCAACGATTTATAAATACAAGTGTCAACTATCCAGCCCAATTGGTTTATATTATGGTATATAAATATAAAACCATTTAGTTTGACGATATGAACGAAGACCTGTAAGCTTGTTAGTACTCACGGCAAGTGGTGGTGTATTGAACTGATTCGTAATTTTATATATAATCCTATCCTACTACCCCAAAGAAAAAAAGAAAAAAGAATCAGAGGTCACGTCATGTCCAAGTATTTTTCTCCCTACAAAGTAGTATAATAGAAAGCTACGCGAGTAAACGCCGGTGATGGAGATGCCAAAAACGTGCCCGCTGACACAAGAAGTTTCATCGAGCTGTAGTTTTTGTCAGTAATTAACGTAACTTTTTTTTATGACCGACTCTCTGACACTGGAAAATTCTTGTGCCTCAGGTGGTCTCAGATCGCACGGCATCTGCCGGGCCGGACGGACAACGAGGTGAAGAACTACTGGAATTCGTACCTCAAGAAGCGTGTCGAGGGCGGCGCGCAGGGCAAGGGCGCGGCGGCGGACCCGGCGACACCCGCCCCTTCCGACGTCCACGGGAGCCCGGACCCCAGCGAGAACAACGGCCAGGGGTCCGTCGTCAGCCGGCCGGCGAACTCCGACTGGTCCGAGCCGGCGGTGGAGTCGTCCTCGGCCGACGACTCCAGCTGCCTCACCGCCACCGAGCCTGCGGGCGCGGGCGCCGCCGTGCGACCGCACGCGCCCGTGCTCCCGAAGGTCATGTTCGCGGACTGGCTGGACATGGACTACGGGACCAGCCTGGTGGCGCTGGGTCCGGACGCCGGGGTCTTCGACGTGGGCGGCCGCAGCCCGGCCCAGGGCCTGAGCCACCAGGGGTCGTCCGTGCAGGTCGACGGCCCGTACGGCGCCGTGGATTCCCTGCACGGGCTCGGCGTCGGCGGCATGTGCTGGGAGTTCGACGTGGCGGCGGATCAGTTGGACGTGCAGGGTGGAGGAGGGTTCTGCGATTTGCTCTCCATGAGCGAGTTCCTTGGGATCAACTAGGCCGTCAGAGTGTTGTTGTCTTCTTTCCAACGGTTCATCCCGAAGCATTGCGTCGAATCTGTTTCTTCCGTAGGCCAAAGTGTAAATTGTGTGCTATACCAGTGTGCAGTTAAATGTAGTATATGCAGAGCTGAGTAAAGATGTGTGAGGATTCTCCTTTCGAGTCCACTACGCGGCTGTGCTCTAACCTCAGTTGGTCGGAATTGCATGGTTTCAAGTCCAAATTTTCACCTTATGATTTGAACGAGTAGGCAAAATAAACTCTTGCTTTTTGTACGGCAATGTCACACAGAGTAAGGAACTTTAAAAAATTATAAATTTTACTTACCAAAACATAACTATAATATAAGGCCCTGTTCAGTTCCAAGGGTAAAGTTTTGGATATCAGATCAGACGTTATATGGGGGTGTCGCATAGGGTGTTTGAATACTAATAAAAAAACAAATTACAGAATCCATCAGTAAACCGCGAGACGAATTTATTAAGCCTAATTAATCCGTCATCAGCACATGTGTGTACTGTAGCACTTTGTTGTCAAATCATGGACTAATTAGGCTTAAAAGATTCGTCTCGCAAAGTAGCTGTAATCTGTGTAATTAGTTATTTTTTAGTCTATATTTAATACTCCATACATATGTACAAACATTCGATGGAATAGGGTGTAAATTTTTAGGAGAAACTAAACCAGGCCTAACTAAAAAAAATTACTAAACCAACAAACCAAGCAATGTCATCTAAAAATTTTGCTTACTCCATCTGTTTCGTAAGTTTGTCCATTCCATGTATGAAATAATATTTGACTAAGAGTTAGTAATATCAAACTGCACTGATTGGATTGATCAATATTTTCCTATCCTATAAAACTAAGCGATCTGTTTGTTTGGGCTGGTTTGTCTTATAAGCTATGGCTGAAAATACTATTGATTGGTTTAATGTGAGAGAAAAATACTGTTTATTAGTTGATAAGTCATGGCTTATAAGCCAAATACCACAGAGCGAAAGGACCGAAGAACAATACCATTTCGTAAAACTTTTTTAGGTTTTAGACCCCAAGGTAAGCAAACCAGGGCCTTGTTAGGTGGCGAAATTTTTTGAGAAATGGTACTATAGCACTTTCGTTGTTATTTGGTAATTAGTGTCCAATCATAGTCTAATTAGGCTTAAAAAATTCGTCTCGTGAATTTCGTCTAAACTGTGTAATTAGTTTTATTTTTTATTTATATTTAATGCTTCATGCATACGTCCAAAGATTTGATGTAACGGGAAATCTTGAAAAATTTTACAAAATTTTGAGAACTAAACAGGCACAAGATAACATTGTAAAAAAAACACAGATGGTACTAATTTTGATAAATCTGCCCATGATTAGGCCACATTATACACACTATACACCAGCACATTGATGTGACAGTTGTACAAAAATATCTATTAAGCTCTTGTTTAGTTGTAGGAATTTGGATTTTAGGGCTACTGTAGCACGTTCGTTTTTATTTGGCAAATAGTGTTTAAATATGGACTAATTAGGCTCAAAACGTTCGTCTCGTAATTTCCCACTAAACTGTGCAATTAGTTTATCTTTTCGTCTATATTTAATGCTCTATGCATGGGCCATAAACATTCAATGTGACAGGTACTATAGCAACTTTTTAGAAGTTGGGATAGAACTAAACACGCTGTAAAACTCATCACGGATATCGGTGACAGGTTTAAAATTTTCAACTGCGGATGCACGGTTCACAAGCAAAAGGCATTGATATTTTTTTTCCAAGTTTCAACACCAATTTTGTCTCTATTCACACACCAACAATTCATGGGTAGATGGTTTTAGTGATTGCTGAAGAATTGGAAAAAATTAAACGAATTTGATATATATATATATATATATATATATATATATATATATATATATATATGGTGTGTTTGTTCGAGGACAAGCGGATGGAATTATGACCATCATGGATTTCACGGTATGGATATCCATGTTATCAGTTTGGTTGGATGGATGTGACGGATCATTTTTCTATTTGATTGGATAGATGAGATTACATGAGACGAGAATACTTGACTAATTATATCTATTATTTAAAAATAATAACAACTAATTATACCCTAATAAATATGCACGGACACTAATCTTGTCATTAAATCACTAATTAAAAATAAAATATGTTAATTAACACTATACTACTCTAATTGTCACACAAAACATGCGCTAATCAACATATGGATATCATCATCCGCCAGATTTTTGAGGTCCAAGATATCCAGCATCTACCCAGAATATTTCCTATTATAGATATCTAGATTCAGCTTATTCATCCAACCAAATACCCTATATCCATGTTCCATCCATGGATATCATAGAACCAAACATACCCCTAAAGTACCTATCCTAGAATGAGACTTCATTCAAATTCACGGGTTATGAATTTTGTTGCGTACACATACTGCAACTTCGGGACATAATAGGCAAAAGCAGAGGAAAAAAAAACCGTACGTGCAGAGGAAGAAGGGCCATTTTGTAATTCCAACTCTGTCGTCCCAAGTTCGCCGTTGCCCTAGCCTGTCGTCTAGCTGAAGTTCGTCGCGAGCCAGTCCCACCGGCCCTCCCCTACCCACGAATTCGCCAAAACAGGGAAACACCACGGAAACCGCCCCAGAAATTTTTTCCCAATTCGAGCATCCAACACCTGATTCCTCCTGCCGAGTCGTGGTCCTCGGGTCGGATCTACCCGCTGGCCTGATTTCTCCTCGATTTGAGCGCTTCTCGCTGCGATGGATCCGCGGGCCAGGTACCCTCCCGGCATGGGAAACGGCCGCGGCGGGAACCCTAACTACTACGGCCGCGGTCCACCGCCACCGCAGCATCAGCATCACCACCAACAGCCGCCGCAGCAGCATCACCACCAGCAGCCGCGGCCACCGTCGCAGGCGCACCACCAGCAGTTCGTGCAGCGTCAGCCGCAGCCGCAGCACCACAACCAGCAACAGCAGCAGCAGCAGCAGCAGTGGCTTCGGCGCAACCAGATCGCTGGCGAGGCCGTAGGAGCCAGCGCACAGAGGGCGCCGCCTGCCGCCGACAACATCGATTCAAGGTGATAGAAGCACGTGAAATGTCTGCAACTTATTTGATATCGATACAGAAGGTTCATATTTGTGTGATTTATGGACTTGAAATTTGGTTAGGTGGCGGAATTATACCATTCGGTTTTTGTGGTAGAGTGCTCAGTGTTTGTAGTCAACTTATGGTGCTAGACAGGGGAATTATAGTGTCTGATCACAAGTTTTGTGGAAGCGTACCAAACACAACATCATTTGTCAAATAATCCAGAGATTGCTTCTTATGAAGTAATTTTGTCAATAAGATTGCGTACTGTGGCACAATTGATGGAGCATGCTGTTGTTTATATTTTGGAGAAACATGTAGATGTGAGCTTTGTTCATAGGAAAGCATGGTTCTTATTCTTTCCAGTTTAGTTTGCTTAAATGTATGTAGGGTCACCACAATGGCTTGAGACAGTAAAAGTGTATGCACTGCCGAAATGCTCCCACACAAGGGATGGGGTTTGGGGAAGGGAATTTCGAGCCAGCCTTATCCTTGCTTATTTTGCAAGGTGGCTGATTCGAACCCTGGACCACTGGCTGTGTTCACCTAAACAGTAAAAGTCACTTATTGTTTAGCCAATTAAACGGGTTACTAAACTGCAATTCAGGGGAACACTGCTTCCAGTTCACAAGTGTAGAGAGTCTACCACTGTGCCAGGTCCGCCCTTCTGACATGAGTTAGTAGTTGGGAAGTTTTTTATATGCCACTACATAGAAATGGTTTTGTTACATCGTTGCTAAAAGTAGGTGGGATCAGTACATTTTATGATTTAGTTGTTTCCTTTTGAAAATGCCTTGTGATGTAGTAGTTATAGTTGAAAGGGCAAGTATATCCTCTGGATGTGCTTCCGCTTCTTGGAGTTGTATGGAAAAATGTTTCTTGAATTAGGGACATGTGCAGTTCAATTCTTCTTGGACCTTCGTGGTATGTGCTATAGATACAGACCAGACCTCAAATTTTATCCTTTTGCAGTTCACAAGACTGGAAGGCCCAACTGAAGCTTCCACCTCCAGATACTCGCTACAGGACAGAGGTACACTTTAGAACTCCCCTCTCTCCATGTCAGTACTAGATAGTAATAACTGCTATGGACTGGTACATTTATTGATGTAGATAGCAATCTACTTATTTTTGAAAATAATTTATGTCTTCTCATGGGGTTTCTGTTTCCGATCATGAAAAACTTATAAAGTTACAGTTTAGTTATTGCAAACATGGTTCTTAACTCTTAATGTAGCAAGGCGAGGTGTGGTGACCCCGGTACGTGTCACGGTTTTAGCTCTAAGGCGTGAGATGAGGCAACACCTTACACACATATGCATCGAATAAGAGAAGTAAAAAATGGGAATGTACGTGAGCTATTACTAGTTAGTCAGCTACAGACCATTAGCCAATTAAAGCCCAATACAAGGCCTAGCAGTGCATAACCCATTGCGAGCCCTAGTTGCAATATCCTCTTGTGCCTCTGGAGTTCGTGTATCAGCTGCCGCCTGTCCCTCGTGTGCATAGCACCCTCTCAAGCATGTGCATGCCTTCTGAGAGCTCCAACAGCAGCAGCTACCTCCCATGTCAACCAATCCACAGCACCCACTGGTGCCTCCTCTCTACCCTTGAAGGTGGGTCGCAATGGGTCAGCCCAGACGGTGACCCATTCTACCCAGCCAGTCTTTGTTGGGTTTTGGGTCGATCCAATCAGTTACAACTTTTGGGTCTTTGGGTTCTGGGTTGACCTAAAAACACCAGCACTGACGGCCTCTAGATGTTATCGTCCTTGTGAGTTGAGACGCTTGCCATGTCCTCCGCTCTTCCTTGACCACTCTGGCTTGAACTTGCCACCATATTGCATGGCGCCAGACAGTGTCTTAGCATGGTCTCATCCAACTCCAAAATAATCATGGATGGATTGAGGATCAATCAAATACAAATTGATTAACAAAACTATGTACAAAGTATGGTGGCATAATTAGTCAAGAAAGGGGAACACTTCACAACCCTGGCGGAAAGCAATCCAAATCTGAAGAACTAAGCAAAATCTAGTATAAGAATTGCACAATTTGAGAGGGAAGAAAAAAAAGAGTTGGGCGAACAGATGAATCAACCCATATATTAAGTAGCAGGCGCTCACGCAGGTGCTCCTTTGCACACCCTCCAGCTCCGCGTTCCATGGTCTCCGGAGTCCGCCGCATACGCCGCCGCCGCAGCAGCCCCATGCCAGTGCCACTTCGTCGCATCCGCAGGCATGGGAGGGGTGCACTAGCGGACTGTAGCTAGGAGGGAGGAAGGGCACCATCGCTGTCCTGGATGCAGCTAACCTGCACAGGATCTGCGAGCCCAACACTGCGAAGCACCACCCAACCATCCCGGTCAGCCACCTGGCAGATCTGTGCAGTCGCGCCCTCAATTGTCAGTCGTCCACGGTGTGTGTGGAGCTGCCGGCCGGGAAGCCTCCAGAGCACAGAAGATAGTCGGCAGCCGGCAGGAGGCGGTGAGGCAGGCTTGACAGTGCAAGGAGTGCCGGACAGGGCGGTGACGAGGCAAGCTTGATGGAGGAAGGAGCTGTGGTTGTGGGGAGTGGGGCCGACGCGATGGTGTTGTAGGCCGTTTGGGTTACCCAGTTACCCCAAGTATAAAAACCCACATTGGCACCAGGACTCAGTGGGTTTTCCCTATAGGTTAATTACCGGTTTTCACATATCGGGTGATGGGTCGTTGGGTTGACCCAAAAACCTGCATCCCTACTCTTTATCTGCATCATCCTCCTGTGATCTCCCAATGGTGGAATTGAGCCACAAAGAGTGGGTGACAGTAGCTGGTGATGGAATCTAGGAATTGATGAGCAGGAGAAGGCTGAATCGTGCGGGAGATGGTGGAATTGATCAGCCAGCAGACTAGAATGGGTGAGGCATGCACGTAAGGCAATGGGGCGACACATTGCCTTGTGTACTTGCGTTGCAAATTTTGATGTTTGGAGTAAGATATAGTATCCATTCTTTGTTGTGTTCATTACAAGTGATGATGTGTTAGTACTATGAGATTAGATATTGGACTATGAAAGCAGGGTATTTGATGCTGTTGATACTCAACAGACTATTGTTCTTTACACTATTATACATCCATCAAATTTGGAACCCCATCAGAATTTAATAATCTTCTTTCCGTTTTAAGAACAGATTGTTGACTGAGTTAAATGTCAAGTTTGTCTGATCTTTGTTCTTTTTTATCATTGTATGCCATGTATCTATGTATTTTTCTCATCGGTGATTTTATTTTTTTTTTAAAAAACTTTGTGCAGGATGTTACCGCGACCAAGGGAAATGAATTTGAAGACTATTTTCTGAAACGTGAACTACTTATGGGAATATATGAGAAAGGATTTGAAAGGCCTTCACCTATCCAAGAAGAAAGCATTCCTATTGCATTAACTGGTAGTGACATTCTTGCAAGAGCAAAAAATGGAACTGGCAAAACTGCTGCATTTTGTATACCTGCTCTAGAAAAGATTGACCAAGACAAAAATGCTATCCAAGGTGTTTTTCAATTCAAGATATTATTATTCTACATGGCACTCCTGATCAATATGACCTTTTGAGTTCTGACTTCTTTTTTCTTGTATTTTCTTATTCAGTCGTCATATTGGTCCCTACAAGGGAATTGGCTTTGCAAACTTCGCAAGTCTGCAAAGAACTTGGGAAACACCTAAAAATTGAAGTTATGGTCACTACTGGCGGAACCAGCCTAAAGGATGATATCATTCGGCTTTATCAACCTGTTCATTTACTTGTTGGGACACCTGGTCGCATTTTGGACCTTACAAAGAAAGGCATTTGCATTCTGAAAGAGTGTTCAATGCTTATAATGGATGAGGTATTACATTTGTTATCATGCGGGGTTACTTATGTTTTTAAACAAACAGACTTGCATTTTTCAACATCCTTGCTGAAGTATTTTTATGGTCACGTGTCCAATAATTATGCTTATTATCTATATCTAAGAAAGGACGTACAAATCAAAGACAAAAAGAAAACACTATCTATGGAAGTATTATTAAACAATGACAAAAAGGAATGCATTTACACTTTTTTTTTGACTGATGAGATTTATTCACACTCTACTCCTGGCAGTTTCATTTCCCTTCTTAACCTTGTTCTTGTTGGTCCCTGGGATCCCTGCAAAGGTAAGCAGCTAGCTTACCAGCACACCCACACACTCACTTTGGCTAGAGGTAGAAGGAGTTGAGCTCAGCACTCACACATACACTGCACGAGCTGCAGCAGCAGCTCTTAACCCTGAATGTGGCAACTGAACTACTTTTTCCAATTGCATTGAGGTAGTATATTGAAGGGTGGGCCTGATGCAAGCGGTAGAGTCTTACCGCCTGTGACCGGAAGGTCCCGGGTTCGAGTCACGGTCTCTTCGCATTGAATAGGCGAGGGTAAGGCTTGCCACTAACACCCTTCCCCAGACCCCGCACAGAGCGGGAGCTCTCTGCACTGGTACGCCCTTTATTGAGGTAGTATATGTACAACTATTGTACCAACTATAAGGTACACAAGAGTATGGCTGAGTACAGCCCCATCTACTCCTAGTACTAGCAGTACATTGCTTAGATCAGCCCACTACCAAGACATGGCTGATGTATTTGCTACCAACTACATGTACTAGATGGCCTATTGCCTTACTAGCTACAGCAGTAGAGAGTGGACAGGCCGAGCTGACCAGCTCCAACTCCTAATCTGCAGCAAACAGAGATTTGGGGAGCAGCAGATTATGTCTTACAGTTCTCAGTTTGCCTGGCCATGTAATGATTTGCTTTTCTATTTGAGACTAAGTGGAACAAAATATGTCTTTTATGTCTCTGTTATTCCTATTGGGACAGAGCATCAATAGTTACTCTATTACGATTCTAGGACGACAACAAAAAATGTTCAAATCTGATTACGTGGACTACGTCTGCATGGATCATTATGTATTATATATATGAAAATTAAGTTCTGCAATGCAGACTTGAAGCCCTATGGGTCTGTGAAGAAAAAAGAGAGAGGATAATATTAGAAAGTTAAAGTTTGAATTGGTGCTGTGGTGAAAGATTTCTCAATAAATAGGCACTTACAGCCACTTTTTTCCTTGTAGGCGGACAAACTTCTTTCTCCTGAGTTCCAACCTTCTATTGAGCAGTTGATTCGATACCTCCCATCGAATCGACAGATTTTGATGTTCTCAGCAACATTCCCTGTGACCGTCAAGGAATTCAAGGACAAATATCTTCCTAAACCTTATGTTATAAACCTTATGGATGAACTTACGCTTAAGGGAATTACTCAGTTTTATGCTTTTGTTGAAGAAAGGCAGAAAGTTCATTGTCTTAATACTCTCTTTTCCAAGGTTTATTTCCCCCCTTGTATTCACCTCTATTGTCACCTGGAATACATTGATATGTAACTGATGCATATCACTCTTTTCCATACAGCTGCAAATTAACCAATCAATAATATTCTGTAACTCTGTAAATCGTGTTGAACTTTTGGCAAAGAAGATCACCGAGCTTGGCTACTCTTGCTTCTACATCCATGCTAAAATGCTTCAAGATCATCGCAATAGGGTTTTTCATGATTTCCATAGCGTGTGCATGCAGGAACCTTGTGTGTACAGGTATCGGACTTTCCTTTTCTAGGCTCTGGCTTTATTTTTGTTTTTCTTCCTTTCTTTTTTGATTGAATGGAAGTATTTTTTGGCAATTAAATATTACCTTTCTGTACTCATAAGCTCTACATTACCTGTAACTATGGATAGTTTTTCCCCATTCCTTACTGCAATTAAACTATTACTTCTGTGTTGTTGCTTTTCAACAATGGAGGTTATATCTTAGCTAGCATGCCTTCGCTTATCTTAGCTAGCATGTCTTTGCTTAGTTCTTCTTTAATAACTACCTGTTTGGAACTTAGTAGTGTAAAATGATTATTAGTATATGGAGGACATTTCTTCCATGTTCTTTACATATGTAGCCTGTTTTGCGTCATCTTACAATAACTCAGTATATAAATTAGCTTTCTTGACAAGTCCAAAGACATTTGGGCAAACCAACCTCCTTAGACCCTGAGTTGGGGGCACTGTTCACCTCATTTGAACAAACGGAATTCCAGGATATATTTGGATGTTTGCTCGTAGCTCTGTTTTGCATTGGTATTAAGGTTAAGTTTCAGCCTTACAAAAAGAGAGAGGAGAGAGTATTTTTCCAGCAAAAAAAGGGAGAGAGATGCTGTTAGTTACTTGTCTGATCTGGCATTTTTTTAGTACCTGTCACTTTACCTAACATTGTTTACTATACAGAAGGGCAGTTCATTCATGTCATCATATGGATACCACAGATGAAGAGATGAAATGCTTGTGGACCCTAAATAGTAAATCCTAAACACAAAACGAACACTCTAAATTTTGTCATTGTTACCTCATTTGGATACCCCATTATTGTGATGTGTGCTCTTAGAGAGGTATAGTTGTCTTGAAATCTTGTAGCCCCAAAGAAAGTAATTTTGCTCCTAATAAAACTTTAAATGGTAGAGAACAGATCAATTATTTTTCTTAGTTGCCTGCAAAAGGTTAGCCTGACAGAATATCTTGCTCTCAATGACACGTTGGCACCAAAGGCTGTTAGTTCGCTGATGAACGTATTTTTCCATTTTAGAAGTGGATTGTTGTTTGACCTCTGGTTCTAACATTTTTTCTTTCCCTTTGCAGATCTTTTTACAAGGGGAATAGATATCCAAGCTGTCAATGTTGTAATCAACTTTGATTTCCCGAAGAATGCAGAGACATATCTTCACAGGGTATGCATTGAAAACATTGAGATTTGAGTTTGATGTTCACATTGTAATTCTTTATTCCAATGATGCATTTCAGTATCGGAGAAATAATACTCTACTGTAGACATTTGATTGGAAATAGTATAGAGAAAATACATGTCATCTGGTACAACTGTATTAATATTATCCCTGTTATCATCTTTTCTGCTTTTCCTTAGCCATAATGAATGGGCAAATTAGCATGGTACCGTATGTTGATTACTTGATTCGCTTCTTTGTCTTGACGGTTTATTCTCTTACAGGTTGGTAGATCTGGGAGGTTTGGCCACCTTGGTCTGGCTGTGAATTTGATCACCTATGAGGATCGCTTTAACTTGTATGCATTCTGATGACTGTTGCAGATGTTGTCTTTTCTCTCTTTTTCCTGCTATAACATAATTCTTTTTTCCTGTTGGTTACAGGTATCGGATTGAGCAAGAACTTGGAACAGAGATAAAACCAATACCTCCTCAGATAGACCGGGCTATATACTGCCAGTAGTGATATGAGAGAGTGATCTTGTAGCCACTCTCTTGAAGGAATAAGACAACTTGTGTAAATACCGGCTCATCAGGTATGAACGCTACATTTTTAGTCTTATAAGAAAATTTGGAGCTAGTTACAGTTGATGGCGGTGTTAGTTTTCATCCAACCATGGTCTTCTCCAAACTTTTCACAACCTTGGCAGTAGTAATGGAAGTTGACATTTCAATGCTCAAAGATTTTATTTGTTGGACGGTAGCAGTTTGTATGATTTGGTGGTGTCATGAATTTTCACCTATCCCAAATTTTATATAACAGATTAAGCCTAGCATTGGCCAACTGGGAAAAAATGCCTTCAGTGTCGTGCAAAGTTTTTCCAAAGCTGTATCTATCTGGATGTCTGGTTGACTCAGTTTCTATTCATGCTGCAGGTTTCATTCTGTTATATCATGTGGTGTGTTTTTAACCCATAGTTGTGAGGGGCACTCAGTAACTAAGTGACATGTAGCCAAGAGCATCAAAATTCGCACTCGGTGATGCGTATGGTCCATCCAGTTAAAGCGGTCTGCCCCCAGGCTGTTTCCCCCCAAGCTTGCCAGATATGTGTTCGACAACTGGCATTTACAACAGGACATTTTAACCCTGATACCTTCTGCATTGTGAGCTTGGTGCAAACAAACGGATCTTTCACCTGTGGGCTGTGCAGTGCCCCTTGGCCATGTCATTTGTGTCAAGCTCTGTATCCGGGGTGCTCGATTAGACTTACATCTTTAGTATTTTGTATTTGAATCATCATTTCCGTTCCGATACTGATATCGCATTCCGTTGTTGTCTAGTTTGGGCCTGCTAGAGCGTGTTTACCCAGATCAGAATTTCGTTTCCCTTCTTTCATATGTATCATCTTTTGCTGCTGTGATTCTAGTCGAAACCTGATTCTCTATTTTTCCTCTTTTGGGATGAAAAGGTCGCACCAGACAAGTACTATTCATGTCTTGCATTTGATTTGAACAGGTACTTATTATGTCTTCTCCTCTTGATGATACGCACCCTAATAATAGATGTTTGGATTTCTGCATCTAAGGCCTTGTTTGATGCTGTAGTATTAAAAAACCATAGTATCTAGAAATTGTAATTTTAGAATCATTGATGTGCAAAACCGTGGGTTAGAAAAAAAACAACTTGTTCGTTTGGGCTTGTTTGGCTTATAAGCTGTATTTTTTCAGTCAATGAACAATATTTTTTTCTCACACCAAATTAGCCAACAGTACTGTCAGCTATGTCTTATCAGCCAAATAATTCCAAACGAACATCGCGAAGATGTCAGTGGAGTTTTTAAAACTCTAAAAAGATTGTAGTTTCAGCAATACCATGGTATTGAAACCATAAAGTTTGTTGCACCCAAATATTTCGTAGCATTCTAAAACTAAAGTATTTCATAGAACCATGGTATTTTTTTCTAAAACTCCAAAAAATACTTAACAGGGACGAGGGTAGCACTGTTGCTGCCTGGAATACGATTTCCAGTTTAATTTCCCATACAAACAGAAGGAATTATTTTAGTTTTTGTGAAATACCCACATGTTTCTTTGTACAGCTCCTTGGGCTTTGACCCCATACAAACAGAAGGAATTATTTTAGTTTTTGTGAAATACCTACATGTTTCTTTGTACAGCTCCTTGGGCTTTGACAAAGATTTAAATAAAGCCAGACCAAAACAACTAGGAACATACACATTCATTTGGCTCTGGTTGATCCGGCTCTCTTGTTCACGGAAATAACTGTTTCTTTAACTTAGTACTAGTAGCATATTACTGATTTATTGTAAGACAGATAAAATTCCTATTTAAGAAGAATTAGTCCAACCTTCCAAGAGCGACAAAGCCTGATCCTAGTAACAATTTGGAAGAAGAGGACGTGCGACTCCTGACTTCCTGAGCACAGAGCACGCACTGCGGAGGGCATGCGGCATGCCACAAGGGCATGCCACGAAGCGAAGAGATCAAACATGATCCTGTTCCATCAGCTTCTCATAGCTTTTGCCATGCGTTTGCGTTGCCGTAAGCCAAGCACACGCGCCGGCGCCAGCCAGCACACCTCTCATGGGTGGATGACGAAACGGGGCGGCAGTTGCCAGTTGGCAGCAGTCAGCAGACAAAACAAAAGACGAAACGCCCGTAGCACTGGGCATGTCAGGCTGGCTTTGACAACACCGACCCGGTCAGGCGGCCACGACTCCCTGTCCCGTTTAACCAGGACGCCTGCCGTGCGGCTTCTACCATCGTTTAACCAGGACGCCTCCTTGCCCCTGCTTCTGCTGCTGCCGCCACCACCGCCACGCCACGGGGCCACGGCACGTCACCTGCCGCGGCGGCCGTGCCAGCCCAGCAACAGTAAAACGCCCAGGCTCAGTCAGCTCTCACCCCCTCGCCCGGCCGCCCGGCCCCCGCCGCCCCGCCCCGCCAGCTGCATTTATTTCGTCCGACCCCGCTGCGACGCCCTGCCGGGCTGCCATTTCGCCGGCCCACTCCGCTTCCGCCACCGCCTGGCGCCCGGCCGCGCCAAAGTCCGAGCCGCACCCGTGTGGCTGTGGCAGTGGCAGAGGGCAAGAGCTCATTTATGGTGGCAACCTCCGCTTCACGTCTCGGTCCCATCGGCGGGCCGGGCGGATCGGCCGGCCTTCCTCTTCCTCCCCCAACTATTAAAATAGCTGCAGTGCAGAGTGCAGTCCCGCCCATCTCTGATGTCTGACCCTGTGCGTTGCGTTGCTGCTGTGCAGCTCCTGTACCAGCGCAGCTGCTGTGGCCTGTGGATCAATCTATCTACTCCTACGAAACAAATAGCCTAGGCCACCGCCAAACCATACGTTACGAACCTAGCCGGCCGGTGATCCTTTTTTTCTGGTCCTTCTGTTTTCCCGTCATCCGTAGCTGTACACCGACTTCTGCAGCCCGGAGCCTCCTCGGACACATGGCATTGCAAACAACATTGTGACCCGTTTCGAAACCGGATTGCCCCCAGTGAAGTTCCTACATTTCCAAACGGGAACCGTCACTACTCACGGGTACTATTAGTACTTCCGTCAAAAAAAATGCAATGGTTAAGCTTTTTTGAAAATTGATTTTTTTTTAAAATAACACCAATATTAAAATATATATGTATACTAGGTAGCGTGTCCATGCGTTGCTACGGGATAACTAACAATTTATACTTAAAAACACACGGATAGCACGATAAGATAACAATACTGTTAAATTAAATACCAACGTTAAAGTGACATTTAATCCAAAAAGCAAAGTTTATGAATTTAACACAGTCACGGAGTGCGCGGCGTCGCAGGCTCACAAACTCTAGAGCTTCCAGAGATTGGGTCGAATTCAACTTAGAGCCTCGGAACCCTACATCTTTTTCTGAACGGGTTTCACTTCGGATGCGCCTGTAGCAATATCAACGATCTCCGGTCGATGGACCAAGTCGTATGGATCCCCATACAATGGCTCAGATATGTAGATTTTGTTCTCCTTATACTTGGATATACTTGTTCCACTGAAGCTTTTCATTGAAATGTTTAGACACGAACAGTGCCTGATCACCAATGTCCCTCACCTTGGACCACTCCGGCATACGGTCGTGGAGGTTGTACTTGTAGATCGAGCTACTGTAGGTAAAGCTCTGTGTCTCGTGGAACGTGCTCACCATGGCACCCACAATGTGCAGCTCACCGTTTGATTCTAGGTAGCTGCGGTGGCAGAGCCCCATAGGTGGCGACAGCGATGGCAGCAGCGTCGCGGTTGGAGTAGCGCCGGCGGCGTTGCTGCTGCAGACGGATATTTCTCCAATGCAGTCGATCGCCAAGAACTTGTCTTGGCAGTGGACGATGGACCCCACGGAGAACTCCAGTTTGGTGTCGAGCAGCGTCCATGCGTTGTCGACTCCAACCCGGTAGAACGCGACCTCCGTGGAGCACCCAAGCATGGCCATGGCCACGCACTCGCGGCCGACGGCGTCAGGCGGCGCCGAGAGCACGATCTCACGGAAGAACACATCCATCATGTCTTCTAGCTTGATAGCTCCATGAGGACGCGGTCCATGAGCGCCAGCCACCCACACGAGGAGCCGCACGCCACCTTGCCGCACACGTCGGGTAGCGTCTTGGACAAGACCTTCTTCTCCAAGACGCAGTAGAAGCCGACGCGGTCCGAGTCAGGGTCGAACGGGAGCAGCAGGAGCGGCCCGAAGGTCGCGAACAGGACGGCGGCGCACCATGGGGAGCAAGCGGATCAGAAGGACACCGTGTCGTGGCCTGACGTGAGACGCTGCCCGATGGACTCGAGGAGATCCTCTAGCAGGTCGGATCTCCAGTCAGGGAGAGGTAGGGACCTTCTCTTGGGATTAGGAAGCTGAGCCATGGAAGACAGATGACATCAACTATGGTTCACGCAAGAAACAGCAAGCGAGGACGATGGAACACGTGAGCGTGAAACCAAATAAAAGAAGAAAAAAAACTGTTCCTTTTGCAAATGCAAAGAGAGGAAGTAAATAAATATAGACAGATTTGGCAAGGTTCTCAGAAATGCAAAGAGGTTCCTTTTATCTTAATTCTCTTTCTTTCTGTGTTAATTCTCTTTCCTTTTGCTCGTTGCCATGTATGCTGGTGCATGCAAACATGCAATGTGTATATGGATAGCACAATAACTTTCTACTTCCTATTTTGCCGTGATTCCTCTATCACATGACAGACAATATTCAATCAAGGAGAATGGCACGATCAATCAGTAATTAAGATGTCGTGGGATCGTAGACGGACGAACCAAAACAAATGTCGCACCAAAAAATATCCACACTTTGTTCTTTTTAGTTGTAGGCGATTATAGAAATCAGAATTACTCGTATGCATGCCCCTGCTAATTTGCATTCTCGTTAGTCGATGTGCTTGCACGTCCGATCAGAAATTAATGACCTAGATTGTTCATCTTTCTTCTTCAGGTGACACTGTTTTATCTTCCTCCTCTAGGGGACACTGTTCACCTTCCTCCTGAGTTCCAATGGCTGCGAGCTTAGAAAGGAAGGGCTTAGGGAGGCAGGTAGGCACGGTAGTGGTGGCGGGTTATTGGCCGCCGGCGAGCTTGGCGGCTGTAACACCCCGGTGTTATGCAAGCATTTAAGCACTGCAAATCATGCATATTATGCATCATCAAGCATCATAATCATACATGCCTAATCATGTAAATAATAACTGAAACAATGCTTTGAAACATATGAAACATGCTCGTGAAACATGAATGTTGCATACACTTGTTTAGAGTTATTTTTGCCCTAATTATGTTTGCTAGGCTAATAAAACATGTTTGGCTATAATTGTAAATCATATAAAATTATTTAGCACAATTTTTGGAGCAAAGTTTGTATTCAAACTTTTGACAAAATATGCTTTTGAAATTATTATTGAAAATGGTCAAAAATCCTCCCTGTTTAGCTTTTACTTCCCAATTCAAAATCTATGCAAAATTTTTAGTTGGTCCCTAAAGCCAAGTTGTAGAGGATTAAATTCTAAGCAACTTTTATTTTTGGGCCATTTTCAAAAGAAGTCATTTTCTTGCTCAAAATGGTACTTGAAAACTGATATTTGAAAATTCATTGAAAATGGAATTGGAAAATGCTTATCTCATTTAACGGGCCGCCGCCACACTTCTGGCCCATCAGCCGAAGCCGGCCCAGCGCTCCTCACTACGCCCGTGCCTTCGCCTCGGCCCAGCTCGCTTACCCCGGCCCAGCCCATGCCCACTGTCTCATCTTCTCCCCCCCACCACACATGCGTCTGTCCGAACTGCGTCGAAGCATGCATCTTACACAGCGTGGCGGCCGCGATGCCGGCGACACCGACCGGGTGGCGTCCCGTGGCCGCCGCGAGCACGCGCCTCACCCGCTTTCAAGCCCTAGCAGCTCCGCTTCTCCTAGCATTCCCCATTTTTCCTCTCCCGCGCTGCATCTCTCCCTCGCCCCGCACCGAGCTCTGCTCGCGCCGCCCTCGCCACCGCAGCTCCGCCGGCGAAATTGGCCGCCGGTGGTCCATCGTCGCCCACAATCACGCGCACATCACTCCGCCTCACTCTCCGACACCCGGTGCTCGCTGTAGGGTCACCGTTTGAGCAAGGTAAAGCCACCTTGAGCGGTTTCGCCGCCATCGGTCATGGCGCCGCCGCACTTGACCTCGCCGTGGAAAGGGCTTCCCCGTTCCTTCTCTATCCCCTTGAGTCACCTTCTCGTGTTCGCCATCTTCTCGCGGACCCAGTGCGTGCTCCTTCTTGCTCGGTCGTGGCCGGCAATGGCCGTCGGCCGGCTGGCAGCTGCTGCGCTGCCATGGCGCCTGGAACTCCGGCGTGGCGTGGCCGTCTCCCCTCGGCCCTTTGCTGGGCCAGGTCGACCTTGGGCCGGAGCCCCGAGCCGGGCCGTCGCTCCTTTCCCTCCGCTCGGTTACTTAGGCCGAAAGCGACCGTGGGCCAGTTGTTCTCGTGGGCCGGCCCAGTAGTAATAGGAAAGATATTTTCGGTTTTTCTTTTATTATTTAGGAAGAGAAATACTTTGAAAAATATTTGTGTACTCATTTTTGCTCCAAAAATGGTGAAATAAATTTTGTTGTGATCCTCATGACTAGATCTAGGGTTTAAAAATATTGTATGTCAGTTTGGTGACACTTTTCTGTGGAGTTTTATTTAATCATTAAAATTGCTGTTTTCTTGAGAAAGGCATAATAAATCACAGAAAAATCAGAAAAATATGATTTCAAGTTTGTTACTCTTCTTGTGTAATGTACTTTCTAGGAAAAATATGTGCCATGCATGTCCTGTAGAAAAATTATGAGGTGTAGTTCAAGTGCCTTTAATGGCTGATTTTTGTTATTTTTGCTAGAGAGCAAAATTTGTATAAAACATGCATGTGATAATTTTTGTACAGTGATTATTTACTATTTAGAACCTAGGAAAAATACTAAATCTGTTGTTTGACACTTTTCATAATACAAAGTATTTTCATGCTCATATTTAGGTCCAAGCTTGTCATTTTTGTGTAGGCTATTCCACTTATCCAAATGCCATAAAAATTTGATGGTAGACTACTTAGGGTAGTACTGTGCTATGGTTATTTTCTAAGATTTTTCTATGCTATAAAAATAGATGTTGCTATTTAAACATATTATTAATTAGGGTTTAATCAAATGTTGCTTTATGCATGATTAAGAAATTAGTGAAGCTTTGGTGTATCTTTGAAGCATTCAATGAGATGTGTTGACTTAGCATATTAGTAGTAGAAGAGAATGCAGTAGATGACATGTGCTTGTAGTACATGTTCTTGGATGATGTTGACTACCTTGTATGAGATTTGTATTATACTCTCCCCATTAAAGCGAATCATGCTCATCTACCTTGCATGCAAGCATATTCATTGTGTTCATTTCATCTGATGCACCTTTTGCATAAGCACTTACGCACCTACATCATACAGGATCGCAAACCGAGAGCCCGGTCGTCGTACCTGAGGAGCCCGAGGAGCAGCTCGAGGTGCAGCCTCAAGAAGTGACCGAAGCAGACGAGGAGGACGTTGAGGAACTTTCAGAGTGCCCCGATCACCGCTCGAGCTCCTTCGAGAGAGGCAAGCCCCGGAGCATTTTTCTCCCCGGTTTGCGATTATTAATTAATGCTTTACTTTTAATTGATGCATTACGTTCAAGAGTTGTTTGCAACTGTTGCTGTATTATACCTTGTTTACCTTTGTTATACTATATCCTTGTTACCCTAGTATCCGCAGTCGAGTCAATGCTTAACTGGCTTAGACTGGTAGAAGTCGGGTGATTTCCTGTCACCTGCGAGCTATAGGTGGTTACCTAGATCTGCTCGGATAACTATGTAGTCATGGTATAACTAAGTGTTAATTTGAAGTTGAGACCGTACGGAGACTTACAGGGTTTTGGACTGTAGTGCTTTCCGTCTATATCGATTAAGGACTGACCGTTGTTGGGCCTCGGGTCATGTTGAACGCATGCCTTACATTTAGCTGGCCGAATAACGTACCTTTCGACCGCGAAGCTAGGAGATTATTCGGGCCGAGTGGATTGCCCGCAGCGCACTATACTGGAGCAGGCGTGGTAGGACACGGCGGCGCGATGATAAGACCGAAAGGCAGTCGGTCGGCCTCCGGGTACATGTGGTTCCTGGCAAACTCGAGATTTTTCCTAGATAGTTGACTCGGTGACCGATACCTCACTTTAGCGGGTGAGTGACATTTGTGTAAGGAATAAATTACCAGCTGGTTAATAATCGATTCGAATCACCATCGTTCACTGGATAGTGAACACTTGGCTTGAGTTACTTCATCATAGTAATGTTGATGGAACACTTGGATAGTTATAATGGATATGACATTATGGAAGTTGTTAATGATCATTGGTTATCATTATTTGCTTAATCACATGCTTGTTCTAGTATAGGTGCAAATGTAGTCGACAGGTTAATAATAATTAACTTGACAATAATGCTTTTAGAAAGGTTCTTGAAATGCTAAAAATGTTTTTTTTGCAAATAAGTCAGCTACCCTACTATAAAGCCCTTCATAAATCTTGGTGTCACTTTATTTTCGGTTATGTCGGGTAAGTCTAGCTGAGTACCTTCTCGTACTCAGGGTTTTGTTCCCACTTGTTGCAGATGGGCAGATGTATTATGGCTACTGTATCAACTGTCTTTATCCTGCGATGGGTGATGCTTAGGACCATGGGCATGGTCATTCCTTACGTCTCGTCTAATGCTTTTGTTGGAGATGATCATCAGCTGGCACTGTACTTGAACTCCGTGTGAATGTGTGTGGTTTTGAACAAATGGCTTTCGCTACTTCTATTTGAACTCGGTTTATAATAACTATGTTTAAACTCCGATGTACCTGTGATGCAAACTTTTATGTAATATGTGATGGTGATCGCTAAACTTATTACGATCCTGGCTGGTATGTGAGTTGGTTTGAAATCCTTCATGATTTCGCGGACTACCGGGTTATACGGGCTTAAATTTGCTAAATCGCCTGCTCTGGCGGGTGATTTTCTTACTTAATTTCGTATAATTAGTCGGTTCTGTTACAGCTGGTATCAGAGCATGGTTTAGCGTGTTACTATTCACAAGTGTATTTAAAACAAAAAGACGTTTGAAAAACGTGAGTTCCAAACTAAAAAGTGTGCCAGTGGTTATATCCTTTATGTCTAGTTAAGGACTCTAGGTGGCTTAATTAAGTACTGACTTGGGGTTCTTGCATCATATTTCTCTTTCGTTGCTCATACGGTGTGCTGTTGTATGAGTGCCACTTGTTTGAGTGGTAGTGTATGGATCATTTGCCTCTACGCCTCGGTAAGTGTGAGTTGTGAGAGCATGATCGGATACACCGCCGATCTAGGGTGAATGCTTATATGATGCTGGAGTAATTACATGTTCTACGCATGTTTTAAAAAGGTATCTCATGTGTGGGTATTCCGTCCGTTGAGGCGATACCGTCAATAGGACGATGGTTCGGGTAGTTACTACCGTTGTACGCGTATCTGGGGATTCATGTAGAGCGTGTAGATAAATTTACTGCTTTCATGCATTCATTGGGAATTGGGCTGAAATGAATCTTCTGCAGGTACATAACAACGTTATCATGTAGAACGTATTAGTTACGTATTTGAGAGATCGTTTGTATGCCACCGAATTCATCGCTAGAAATTATTTATTTCATAAGTTTGTGAGAACGTACGACACGTACATACATCATATTACTTGTGCATTTCATTCATGTCATGCATTCCTCCCCTTATAAATTGATTATCTCATTTTGATAAAAGTTGTATCACCTAAAATATGTTCTCACGGGGTAATAAAAAAAATTTGCTACAGATGGCCCGCACGAAGCAGACTGCCCGTAAGTGCACCGGAGGAAGAGCACCTCAACGTCAGTTGGCCCTGAGGGAGCACCGCACCATGGACACCTTCTTGAGTGAGTTTGGCATGCTGACCTTGCTTTGGAGAGTGCTCCATGATGTGGGGTACCCAGAGGGTCAAGAGCCGGTGTACTCTTGGAATGAGAGCCAGTTAGTAGAGGATGGACTTGCAGTGGTAGAGATCACAGTTCCTGCTCTTGGTGATGCTCCAGAGTGGGATGGTTGGCACTTGGAGTTTGAGGGTCGCACTCCTGTTGAGGTTGCAGAGGGAGCAGCTTTCTGCGTCATTAGGGACATCATGAGCAGATTTCCTAGTGAGCTTGCAGTAGCTCTAGCTAGCACCTTTCCTAGGGATGATCCTCGTGATGCTATTTGGGTTCAGCCTCAGGGAAGTGCTTTGGTCAGAGGTCTAGCTGAGGGACAGGCTAGCGACAACCATGCTATGAGTGCTATGTTTGCCGCTATCAGAGCGTATCAGGGTCTTGAGTGTACCTACTGGACTTTGACTGGCTTGCGTGGTGATGATAAGCTCAAGGTAAGAAAGCAGAAGAAGAAGCAGGCATATGCTATAGCTAGTTTGCAGGAGCAGTTGGCTGATATGAGCTTACAGCGGGACCAGGCGATAGAGAGAGGTGATAGAGCTATGCAGCGGGTGCATACGTTGACTCAGGCCAACAATAATGCAGACCGCATGATTGGACAGTTGGTTCAGGAAAGGAATGAAGCCTGGAACGAGAGGGACCTTCTGCTGCAGAGGGTCGATGAGCTAGAGGAGTACAACGTCAACCTGCACGAGGAGTTTCACGCGCTCTACAATGGGGTTGGCCCATATGCTCCTCCAGACGCCGCTGGCATGGACATCGACGACGACGACGAGGACGAGCCTGTAGTTTCACTTGGGGGCGATGGTGACATCTTCGACCCCGACGACGACCCCGAGGAGTAGGCTAGTTGCCTTGCGCTAGTGTTTAGGTCCTATCGCGATGACCTTTCTTTTGTCGGCATGTAACCTAATGTAACTTGTTTTGAACTTATGAGATTTGGCATGTGATTGGAACTTGGCTAGTAATGCGATATCTGAACGCATAAAAGTCCAGTGTATGTATGCTGGCAATTCGGTTGTATGGACACGATGTTTGCATTTGAAGTAATTTAATTAGTGATGTTGTTTTAATTGGGATGCGATTATTGTGCCTCTGTTTTATTGTATGAATTTATTCTCTCCAGTAAATTCAGTATGGCATAATTTTTCATTCACTCACAATTATTACAGCTTCACTCAATCATTACTTGTTGCTGAAATATGCAGATGACAAATACTCGTCGTACCACTTATGAGGCCGCTGAGACAGGTGGTAATGGTGCTGGGACAGGTGGTAGTGGTGGAAACAACGTCAACAACAATGAGCCCCACCATGAACCGCATTTGCCACCTCCTCCCCCGCTCACCACAGAGGTGTTCTTCGCATAGTTGCTCGGGAGTCAGCGCAACACGGAACAATTCCAGAAGAACATGGAGGATTTTCTGCGTACCATTACCAATAATGTTCAACGTCGTAACAATCAGGGTGGTGGCAATGGGGTGAATCAGTACAGCAACTTCAAGGATTTTATGGACACCAGGCCGCCAATATTCAAGGAAGCAACAGAACCACTCGATGCTGAAGAATGGATCAACACTATGGAAGATGAATTCCGTGTGTTGAGGCTGACTGAGGTACTGAAAACTGAGTATGCTGCACATCAGTTGCAAGGGCCAGCGGGAATGTCGTGGAAGCACCATCGCACCACCTTCCCTCCAAATGCTCAGATTACGTGGAGAGAGTTCACTAAGGCCTTCCGTGGAGTTTATATTCCACACGGGCTGACCGAGATGAAGTTGGGAGAGTTCTTGGCATTGAATCAGGGCACCAAAACTGTGACGCAATATTTGCATGCTTTCAACAACTTGTGCCGTTATGCTCCCGACATGGTTGACACCGATGCTAAGAGAATCGCCAGTTTCAAGAGAGGACTCAATCCAAAGATGATGAAGCATGTGGGTACCAACACCCGCGCCAGATTCAACGACTTTATCAGTGATTGTCTGAAGCAGGAAAAGAACAACAACGCCAGTACCGTAGCCAAGACTCGCAAGAGCGCACTAGAGGGTGGTCCATCCCAAGCAAGAGCACCTACGAAAGGTCGCCCTCCCTATTGTCCATCTGCACTTGGCGCTAGGTTCAGGCCACCACAGCAGAGAGGTCAGAATTTCAGGGGACCACAGAAGCCTTACAAGATGACAATGCAGTCCAACAAGGCAGCCGCAACTGCGGTACAGGGCAGTTCCAAGGGAGCTATGGGATCTGCTGGTACAGTAAGAGGACCCTGCTACAATTGTGATCAACTTGGCCACTTCTCAAGGTTCTGTCCTTATTCGCCCAAGAAGAAGCAGCAGACCTATACTGCTCGGGTGCATAGTACGACTGTGGATGAGATTCCTGAGGGAGAGCCCGTAACCGCTGGTAAGTTTCCTGTCAACCAACACCCTGCAGTTGTTCTATTTGATTCTGGATCATTGCATTCTTTTATGAGTCAAGCATTTGCATGGAAACATGAACAACTATGCACAGAATTGGGTTATGGTTACCGTATAAGTTCAGCGGGGGCTGATGTTTTGACCAATCAGATGGTTCGAGGGGCGACCCTTGAATTAGGTAGCAGAAAGTTTTGAGTGAACTTGATAGTTATGCCCGGACTAGTTCTGGATGTCATTATAGGGATGAATTGGATGAAGGATTAGGGAGCAGTTATAGATACAGAAAGTCGGGTACTTACCCTTAAGGATCCCCGGGGTGAGGGTACTTTCCAAGTACCATTGCCTCGGAGAATGGACCTTATAAGTGTGACATGTGCTACTGCAGTTATTCCTATTCATCGGATTTTGGTAGTGTGTGAGTTTCTGGATGTATTCCCAGATGAGTTACCTGGTCTTCCGCCAAATAGGGATGTTGAGTTTGGAATTGAGTTAATCCCTGGAACAGCTCCGATTTCAAGGAGACCCTATCGGATGCCTCCGGATGAATTAGTTAAGCTAAAGAAGCAGCTAGAAGAGTTATTAAAAAAGGGGTTTATCCGGCCAAGCAAGTCTGAATGGGGATGTCCCGCCTTGTTTGTGAAGAAGAAGAAAGAGGGCACGTTGAGAATATGCGTGGATTATAGGCCACTTAATGCTGTAACCATCAAGAATAAGTATCCCTTGCCTCATATTAATGTTCTGTTTGACCAGTTAGCCAAGGCTAAGGTGTTCTCCAAGATAGATTTGAGATCCGGTTACCATCAGATCAAGATTATGCCACAAGATATACTAAAAACCACATTTTCCACCAGATGCGGGTTGTATGAGTATCTTGTCATGTCCTTTGGCTTAACAAATGCTCCTGTATACTTTATGTTTTTATGAATACAGTTTTCATGCCAGAATTGGATAAGTTTGTGGTTGTGTTCATTGATGACATTCTGGTGTACTCTAAGAACGAGAAGGATCATGAAGAGCATCTGAGAATTGTCTTGACCAGACTTAGAGATCATAAGTTGTATGCTAAGTTTAGCAAGTGTGAATTTTGCTTGAAGAAAGTTCCTTTCCTTGGTCACATTCTGTCGGAAAATGGAGTTTCAGTCGATCCAAGTAAGGTGCAAGAGGTTATGGATTGGAAGGCATCGACCACAGTGCTTGATGTTAGAAGTTTCTTAGGATTAGCTTGTTACTATCACCGTTTCATACCAGATTTCTTGAAGATTGCCAAGCCAATGACAAGTCTGCTATAGAAAGATCACAAGTTCGTGTGGACAGAGGAGTGTGAAGCAGCTTTCCACACCTTGCGGAAACTGTTGACCACTGCTCCTGTTCTAGCACAACCGACATTGAGAAACCATTTGATGTGTTTTGCGACGCATCGAAAACTGGATTGGGCTGTGTTCTTATGCAAGAAGGAACAGTCATTGCTTATGCCTCACATCAGTTGAGAAAGCACGAGGTCAACTATCCGACACATGATCTTGAACTTGCTACAGTTGTGCATGCCCTAAAAATTTGGAGACATTATCTACTTGGTAATGTGTGCAATATTTTCACAGATCACAAGAGTCTTAAGTACATCTTTACACAACCAGAGCTGAACATGAGACAACGAAGATGGTTAGAATTGATCAAAGATTACAACTTGAATGTGCAATATCATCCTGGAAAGGCCAATGTAGTGGCGGATGCTTTGAGTAGAAAGTCACATTGCTTGAATGTACAGCCATTACTTGAAGATGGGTTCGATCTGATGCATCCTGCTGTGTTACATAGTATTCAGATTAGTTGCTCTTTGGAGAGTAAGATAATAGAAGGCCAGAAAACAGACAAAGGAATATTTCACATCAAGGAGAAAATAAAAGAAGAGCCGTCTAAGCACTTTAGAGTGGATGAACAGGGCGTGTTGTGGTTTGACGACCGTCTTGTGGTTCCCAAGGATCGAGAGCTTAAGAATAAACTCATGGATGAAGCTCACCTTTCTAAGCTATCTATCCATCCAAGAAGTAGTAAGATGCATCAAGAACTAAGACCTCGTTATTGGTGGACCAAGATGAAGAAAGAAGTTGCAGCCTATGTTGCCAGATGTGACACGTGTTGTAGAGTGAAAGCTATTCATACGAAACCTGCTGGTTTGTTGCAACCTTTGTTCGTACCTAGTTGGAAGTGGGATGATATAAGTATGGATTTTATCTCGGGTTTGCCCACTACTCAAAAGGGACATGATTCAATTTGGGTGATTGTGGATCGTCTTACCAAGACCGCTCATTTCTTACCTGTCAAGATAGATTATCGACCACCTCAATATGCCGAGAAGTATATTGCAGAAATTATGAGGTTGCATGGTATACCAAAGACTATAGTATCTGATAGAGGGCCACAGTTCACGGCTCACTTTTGGGAACATTTGCACAAAGGCTTGGGAACTAGTTTGGTTCGCAGTACTGCTTATCATCCTTAGACAGATGGTCAGATTAACGAGTAAATGCTGTTCTAGAGGATATGTTAAGAGCCTGTGTGTTGTCTTCTAGGGGTTCATGGGAGTCATGATTACCTTTAGCTGAGTCTGCTTACAATAACAGTTATCAAGAAAGCATCAAGATGGCTCTATTTGAAGCTTTGTATGGCAGAAAATGTAGAACACCACTGAATTGGGTCGAGCCAGGAGAAAGAAGGTATTATGGTATTGACTTTGTAGAAGAGGTCGAGAAGAAAGTTCATATTATTCAACAAAATATGAAGGTGGCCCGATCACGTCAGAAAAGTTATGCAGATAGAAGAAGGAGACCCCTTGTGTTTGAAGTTGGTGACTATGTTTATCTAATGGTCACGCCAATGAAGAAGGAACGGTTTGGAGTCCGAAGAAAGCTTGCCGCTAGATTCGTAGGACCATATAAGATCTTGGAAAGAAGGGGTCCAATAGCTTATAAGTTAGAGTTACCTGAGACAGTGAGTACCGTCTTCTCAGTTTTCCATGTATCACAACTCAAGAAGTGTTTGCGTGTTCCGGAGGAAAGAATAGAACCTTGAGGCATCAAACTCAAATCAGATTTGGTGTATCGTGAGCAACCGGTCCGTGTTTTAGACACTAAAGAACGTGCTACTCGGAATAGTGTGGTGAAAACATACAAGATACAATGGTATCATCATGATGAGGAGGATGCAACTTGGGAAACGGGAGAATATCTACAAAAAGCTTATGAAGATTTTTATAATAAATGGTTCGTAACCCAAATCTCGGGATGAGATTTTTATAAGGGGGGAGGGCTGTAACACCCCGGTGTTATGCAAGCATTTAGGCACTGCAAATCATGCATATTATGCATCATCAAGCATCATAATCATACATGCCTAATCATGTAAATAATAACTAAAACAATGCTTTGAAACATATGAAACATGCTCGTGAAACATGAATGTTGCATATACTTGTTTAGAGTTATTTTTGCCCTAATTATGCTTGCTAGGCTAATAAAACATGTTTGGCTATAATTGTAAATCATATAGAATTATTTAGCACAATTTTTGGAGCAAAGTTTGTATTCAAACTTTTGACAAAATATGCTTTTGAAATTATTATTGAAAATGGTCAAAAATCCTCCCTATTTAGCTTTTACTTCCCAATTCAAAATCTATGCAAAATTTTTAGTTGGTCCCTAAAGCCAAGTTGTAGAAGATTAAATTCTAAGCAACTTTTATTTTTGGGCCATTTTCAAAAGAAGTCATTTTCTTGCTCAAAATGGTACTTGAAAACTGATATTTGAAAATTCATTGAAAATGGAATTGGAAAATGCTTATCTCATTTAACGGGCCGCCGCCTCACTTCTGGCCCATCAGCCGAAGCCGGCCCAGCGCTCCTCACCGCGCCCGCGCCTTCGCCTCGGCCCAGCTCGCTCGCCACGGCCCAGCCCACGCCCACGCGCTGTCTTCCCCCCCTCCCCGCGCGCGCGGACGCGTCCGACCGCGTCAGGCATGCCGCGCCGCGTGGCGAGCGCATGCCGGCGACGCCGGCCGGGTGGCGTCCCGTGGCCCCCGCGAGCATGCGCCTCGAACCATGGCCCCCCGCGAGCACGCGCCTCGCCCCCGCGAGCACGGCGAGGCCACAATCGCATGCACATCACTCCGCCTCACTCTCCGACACCCGGTGCTCGTTGTAGGGTCACCGTTTGAGCAAGGTAAAGCCACCTTGAGCGGTTTCGCCGCCGTCGGTCATGGCGCCGCCGCACTTGACCTTGCCGTGGAAAGGGCTTCCCCGTTCCTTCTCTATCCCCTTGAGTCACCTTCTCATGTTCGCCATCTTCTCGCGGACCCAGTGCGCGCTCCTTCTTGCCCGATCGTGGCCGGCAACGGCCGTCGGCCCGCTGGCAGCTGCCGCGCTACCATGGCGCCTGGAACGCCGCCGTGGCGTGGCCGTCTCCCCTCGGCCCTTTGCTGGGCCAGGTCGGCCTTGGGCCGGAGCCCCGAGCTAGGCCATCGCTCCTTTCCCTCCGCTCGGTTACTCAATCCGAAAGCGACCGTGGGCCAGTCGTTCTCGTGGGCCGGCCCAGTAGTAATAGGAAAGATGTTTTCGGTTTTTCTTTTATTATTTGGGAAGAGAAATACTTTGGAAAATGTTTGTGTACTCATTTTTGCTCCAAAAATGGTGAAATAAATTTTGTTGTGATCCTCATGACTAGATCTAGGGTTTAAAAATATTGCATGTCAGTTTGGTGACACTTTTCTGTGGAGTTTTATTTAATCATTAAAATTGTTGTTTTCTTGAGAAAGGCATAATAAATTATAGAAAGATCAGAAAAATATGATTTCAAGTTTGTTACTCTTCTTGTGTAATGTACTTTCTAGGAAAAATATGTGCCATGCATGTCCTGTAGAAAAATTATGAGGTGTAGTTCAAGTGACTTTAATGGCTGATTTTTGTTATTTTTGCTAGAGAGCAAAATTTGTATAAAACATGCATGTGATAATTTTTGTACAATGATTATTTACTATTTAGAACCTAGGAAAAATACTAAATCTATTGTTTGACACTTTTCATAATACAAAGTATTTTCATGCTCATATTTAGGTCCAAGCTTGTCATTTTTGTGTAGGCTATTCCACTTATCCAAATGCCATAAAAATTTGATGGTAGACTACTTAGGGTAGTACTGTGCTATGGTTATTTTTCTAAGATTTTTCTATGCTATAAAAATAGATGTTGCTATTCAAACCTATTATTAATTAGGGTTTAATCAAATGTTGCTTTATGCATGATTAAGAAATTAGTGAAGCTTTGGTGTATCTTTGAAGCATTCAATAAGATGTGTTGACTTAGCATATTAGTAGTAGAAGAGAATGCAATAGATGACATGTGCTTGTAGTACATGTTCTTGGATGATATTGACTACCTTGTATGAGATTTGTATTATACTCTCCCCATTAAAGCGAATCATGCTCATCTACCTTGCATGCAAGCATATTCATTATGTTCATTTTATCTGATGCACCTTTTGCATAAGCACTTACGCACCTACATCATACAGGATCGCAAACCGAGAGCCCGGTCGTCGTACCCGAGGAGCTCGAGGAGCAGCTCGAGGTGCAGCCGCAAGAAGTGACCGAAGCAGACGAGGAGGACGTTGAGGAACTTCCGGAGTGCCCCGATCACCGCCCGAGCTCCTTCGAGAGAGGCAAGCCCCGGAGCATTTTTCTCCCCGGTTTGCGATTATTAATTAATGGTTTACTTTTAATTGATGCATTACGTTCAGGAGTTGTTTGCAACCGTTGCTGTATTATACCTTGTTTACCTTTGTTATACTATATCCTTGTTACCCTAGTATCCGCAGTCGAGTCAATGCTTAGCTGGCTTAGACCGGTAGAAGTCGGGTGATTTCCTGTCACCTGCGAGCTATAGGTGGTTACCTGGATCTGCTCGGATAACTATGTAGTCATGGTATAACTAAGTGTTAATTTGAAGTTGAGACCGTACGGAGATTTATAGGGTTTTGGACTGTAGTGCTTTCTGTCTATGTCGATTAAGGACCGACCGTTGTTGGGCCTCGGGTCATGTTGAACGCATGCCTTACATTTAGCTGCCCGAATAACGTATCTTTCGACCACGAAGCTAGGAGATTATTCAGGCCGAGTGGATTGCCTGCAGCGCACTATACCGGAGCAGGCGTGGTAGGACACGGGGGCGCGATGATAAGACCACAGGGCAGTCGGTCGGCCTCCGGGTACATGTGGTTCCTGGCAAACTCGAGATTTTTCCTAGATAGTTGACTCGGTGACCGATACCTCACTTTAGCGGGTGAGTGAGGTTTGTGTAAGGAATAAATTACCAGCTGGTTAATAATCGATTCGAATCGCCATCGTTCACTGGATAGTGAACACTTGACTTGAGTTACTTCATCGTAGTAATGTTGATGGAACACTTGGATAGTTATAATGGATATGACATTATGGAAGTTGTTAATGATCATTGGTTATCATTATTTGCTTAATCACATGCTTGCTCTAGTATAGGTGCAAATGTAGTCGACAGGTTAATAATAATTAACTTGACAATAATGCTTTTGGAAAGGTTCTTGAAATGCTAAAAATGTTTTTTTTGCAAATAAGTCAGCTACCCTACTATAAAGCCCTTCATAAATCTTGGTGTCACTTTATTTTCGGTTATGTCGGGTAAGTCTAGCTGAGTACCTTCTCGTACTCAGGGTTTTGTTCCCACTTGTTGCAGATGGGCAGATGTATTACGGCTACTGTATCAACTGCCTTTATCCTACGATGGGTGATGCTTAGGACCATGGGCATGGTCATTTCTTACGTCTTGTCTAATGCTTTTGTTGGAGATGATCATCAGCTGACACTGTACTTGAACTCCGTGTGAGTGTGTGTGGTTTTGAACAAATGGCTTCCGCTACTTCTATTTGAACTCGGTTTGTAATAACTATGTTTAAACTCCGATGTACCTGTGATGCGAACTTTTATGTAATATGTGATGGTGACCGCTAAACTTATTACGATCTTGGCTGGTATGCGAGTTGGTTTGAAATCCTTCGTGATTTCACGGACTACTGGGTTATACGGGCTTAAGTTTGCTAAATCGTCTGCTCTGGCGGGTTATTTTCTTACTTAATTTCGTATAATTGGTCGGTTCTGTTACAACGGCGGGGGCGCCGACGAGCGAGCGGGGCTAGACAACTGGATAGCAAGAGTCGTGGCAGGGGCGATGGCACGGTGAGCTTCATCGCATCGCTGCTCTCAAGTTTAGCGAACGGGAGCAATGCGAGACGGATCCGGGCGGCGGGACGGCGCCGAGGACCGGATGAGGCTGGCGGTAGGTGGGGGCAAGGGCGCGGTGAGCTTCAGCTCCGCCTCTGAGTTTAGCGCGGCGAGGGGCAGCGGAGGTGGACCTGTCAGCGAGGACGCTGCCGGGGACAAGAGGAGGCTGGTGATAAGCGAGGTAGCGTGGGAGAGGAGGTCGGCGAGACGCGGGGAGCTCGGGAGAGATGGAGGATGGCGAGGGCGCTCAAGGTTGAAGATGACTGACGCTTAATCAAAGCGTCAGGCACATGGCAAATCTATAATTGATCAAATTATAACGGTTTAACTATAGTGGCCAACCGGGCCGCACAGCATGGGCACGAGCACGATCAGGCACGACACGGACATGCACGACACTACGCGGCAGGACAGCTTAGCTGTGGCGTGCCTGATAGTACCACCGTGCCGCCATCTCGGTGCAGGCACGGCACTACGACCTCTTAGCCGTCTGCGTCGCGACGACGTCGTCTAGGGTAGGGCGCTGCGATCTCATCGACCGAGGAGCGGGTGGTCGGGTGGAGGAAGGGGATGACGGAGGGGGCAGCACGGAACAGCAGACCAAAATGGGAGATTGAGAGGGCGTCACGGCAGAGAGAGGGGTGCGGGAATGGGAGGGAGTCGTGACTGGGAGGGAAGGTCGCTGGTGGCGGCCGAGGGAGATGGGGAATTTGGGAGCTAAGGTTTGGCTTCTGTTTATATATTGTTTCATATGCATCCAACGGTTCTAACTCAGAATAATCGGACCGCTATCGAGCCAACCCATTGGTCGTGCCGTGCCCTAGCGGGCACTGCGGGCCGGAGTCGCGGCCCAAGCACGACACTACCATCGGGCTGTGCCAGGCACGACACTATGGGCCTCGAGTCGGGCTGTGCTTATTAGTGCCGTGCTAGTGCCGGTCCAGCGGGCTTTGCCCATTTTGCCAAATATAGGTTTAACTCATTTCTGTCGTGGAATTATATTCATTTTTTTCGGACCGGGGGCAGCAATACTAAAATTTGAATGCGTGCTGATAATTTCCTGGGCAGGAAGGCAGTTGTACGGCGCGCAACAACAGACAACCGGTCGTCCCCCCTACCGCATTCAAGGCACCTGGCCCCGCCCGGCGTACTTGCAAGAAAGCACGCCCCTATTAAAAATGCATGCATGGCCCGGCTGCCCCGTTGATCGCCTCATAATTGATGCCATGCCTTCCCTTCCCCTCACTCTCGTCGTCGTTGCAGCAGCAGCCACAGGCCACACCCCAGCAGGTGAAAATCCGTCACATTTATGGCCACCGGGATCCTCCTCGGCCTATAAATCATCGCCTCGGCATTTATGAGCACCGCTCGTCCCCTCACTTCTCGTTGCTGTCGCTGCCGACGCCGCCGAGGGGAAACGGAGAGCGACCGGCCGACCACCATGGGGAGGACTCCGTGCTGCGACAGCAAGGGCATCAAGAAGGGGCCATGGGCGCCCGAGGAGGACAAGCTGCTCGTCGACTACGTCCAGGCCAACGGTCCCGGCAACTGGCGCATGCTCCCCAAGCTCGCGGGTACGTGCTCTGTCTGCTTTCCTCGATCGAGCCCGGCCGCTTCGTGCATGCGTTCGGCTGGCCTTATAAGGTCATAAACGATCTTAAATTTTTCTCTCATACCAAATCAATGTACTTCTTCACGATCCAGAACAAACCCAGCCAAACCAGGCTGGAACCGGTGAGCGATTTGGGTGGGCTAATGCGATGCGCGCGCTTGCAGGGCTGAACCGGTGTGGCAAGAGCTGCCGGCTGCGGTGGACCAACTACCTGCGCCCGGACATCAAGCGCGGGCCCTTCACCCCCGAGGAGCACAATTCCATCCTCCACCTCCACGCCATAGTCGGCAACAAGTGAGTCTCAACTCTCAACTCAATACGTCTTTCTCCCTGCTCGCTCAGTACGTGCCGTCAAAGTAGGAGCACTCTTCAGCAATGCGTTCTGTATTTATTGGATACTCACTGTCACTCTGCAACTCATCACTCATGTGCATTCATGTAACGAACACGCATCTGGAGCACACGAAAGCCAGCCTCGCTGATCACGTGCTGGAACCTTGTGATCTCAGGTGGTCCATGATCGCGGCACAGCTGCCGGGCCGGACGGACAACGAGATCAAGAACTACTGGAACACGCACATGAAGAAGCAGCTCCGCCAGGATGCGCTCGCCGTCGCCGTCGCCGGCGAGGGCGCTGCTGCCGCCCAGCTCGCCAGGGCGGCGACCGCGTCGTCATGCCCCGCCGCGCGCCACATGGCCCAGTGGGAGACGGCCCGCCTCGAGGCTGAGGCGCGCCTCTCCCTGTTCTCGTCCTCGGCCACGACGGTCACCTCCGCCACCGCCTCCTCGTCGTCGTCCACCGAGCACGCGGCGCCCGACATCTTCCTGCGCCTCTGGAACTCCGAGGTCGGGGATTCTTTCCGCGGCGCCGCCGTGCAGCAGCAGGGGCATGGCGGTCCGGAGGCGTGTGCGGCGGCGGCTGGTGTGCCGGCGCAGCAGGCGCTGCCTGCTGAGCTCGGCGGCGACGATTACTCGGCCGCGTCGACCTACGGGACCGAGGCCGCGGCGGACGACGACTACCAGGCGTTCCTGGACCTGGCGATGGAGGAGTTTGCGCTGCTGCAAGGCCGGCTTGGCGCGTTCTCGGTGTTCCCGCAGGCCGACGTGTTCGCCGACGCGCCTTGCTCCCTGTTCGCTCCGTTTGAGTAGCTTTGCTCGATCTCATTATCAGCCAGTCACCAGAGTAGTAGTAGACTAGACGTACGTGACCGCATTGTCTGCATGCGTTCGTCTGCGTGCGTACGCGTACGTACATACGTACACATGCCGCCTGTCTTGGGGACGACGATGGCGTATGTACGTGCCTGTACGGAACGACCGGATGGGCGTGTGACACAGTGACAGTACGTTAGTCTGTGCCCTAGAGCAAGAGGTTTTTGCGACTGCTCTAACTAGCCGTGGCATTGCTCTGGTGAATGTTGTCAACTTTCAGGTCTTTTTGCCTCAGCGTGTGTACATGGTCGCGGTTTCGGTTTGTGTGTTTGTGTACAAGCTCTGACTTATTACTGTGTGGATGCAGAATTCTCTGCGTCAGTTTGGATGGAAAAAAGAGTTGGGCCTTGTTTAGATTCCAAGTTTTTTCACTCTCTCCATCACATTAAATCTTTAGACATATGTATGGAGTATTAAATATAGATAAAAAAATAACTAATTACACAGTTTGATTGTAAATTACGAGACGAATCTTTTAAGCCTATTTAGGCTATAATTGGATAATAATTATCAAATACAAACAAAAGTACTATAGTACTAAATACTGATTCCTAACAGCTATCTAAACAAGAGCTTGAGCGTTTTTTGCACGATCGAGGGTGGCCATGCGTGCACTTCACGCTGAATTGCACCGATATATGTCAGGTCCAATCAAATAAAATCAGATTTGTCATATCACGCTTGGGTGAAAAATTGCCCTCCTATGTCTGTTTCTGAGCAAGATATAAGAATAATTCAGCCCAGTTAGTTTCTGAGCTGTTCTACATCCAAATTAGAGGTACCCTAAGATCTGAATTCTTAGTTATGTCAATTTACGAAGAAATTACACGAAAGGGGCGTTTGGCACGGCTCTGAAGTGTTTCGGCTCCTCTTCTAAAAAATACTGTAGCAAGGAGGTCCTTTTTTCTCTCTATTCTTCTTCTCTTTTCTTCAAAACCTCTTCTCTAAATGGAGCTCTTTTTTCTCTCACCTCTCTAAAACCTCTTATCTAAAAACCAACAGGAAGCCGAGAGAAGTCACTATTTATGGCTCCTCTTTGTTACTGTAGCAGATATAGCTAGAGACAGAGGAGCCTCTCAAAGATAGCCTAAATAGTCAACCGCAACTCTAGTACAAGTCTAGTCACCAACTCTAGTATAAGTCTAATCACCGTTCCGTAACTCTAGAACAAGTTGAGCGTACTGTTCCATAACTCTAGACAAGTTGAGTATAAATCCAATATGACCGTTACTAAAATTAAGATGTGGAAGAAAAGATTTTCATCTAAATTTTAATGTTATTCCCTTCGTTACTCATATTAGTAGACCGTCCCATAACTCTTGCTTGTCCTCTACCGCGAAGCGTGAGGTCATCGGAAAATAACATGAATTAAACCATTTCTTGGTCGAAGGTAGTTGCGCCTTCTATCCTGAGACTGGAGGGAGTATGCAAAGTTTTAGATGATGAACCAGAGAACTGAGAAGATAGAGCTTGGCGAGAGGAAGAAGTTGTTGCCTCGTCAAAGCAATGGCCCCATAAGCTTAGAATACATGATCAATTGCTACTTTGACGTCATTTTACAAGCATTTGTGCCATGAAACTTTACAATATTTACTTGGTCGATATGTGGGAGAGAACATATGACAATTAACTTGAAAGAGAAGAACCCCGCTTCCAAATAAAGTCATATGGGTTTAGTTCTCTCCACAGGAGATGGACATAGTTTGTCACCTATTAATTTGGACCTTTTTTTTAATCACATTATAGATGCGGACACTCATAAGTCATAATGAGCACATTTGAAAGACAGAATTGACCGATCTCGAGCATCACAGGCGTCTGGCCGTTATTAAGAGACGCCATCTACCGTTAAAAAGCTTCGTTAAGTCTTATGGGTGTTTGTATTCGGTGACTAAAATTTAGGAGGTGTCACGTGAGGTTGTTGTATGGGGTATTCGTATACTAATAAAAAAATATATTACAGAATCCGTTAGTACTCCACGAGACGAATTTATTAAGCCTAATTAATCCGCCGTTAGCACATATTACTGTAGCACTACATTGTCAAATCATGGACTAATTAGGCTTAAAAGATTCGTCTCGCAAATTAGTCACAAGCTGTGCAATTAGTTTCGTAATTAGTCTGTATTTAATACTCCATGTATGTGTCCAAACATTCGATAGAACATCGACTAAAGTTTAAGAGGAGAAACAAACAACCCCTTATCATAAATAAAAAAAGCTTTGTTAAATCTTAGAATAAATTAAAAAAATAAGTACCTACTCCCTACGCAAGTGGTGAATTTGAATCAGATAGTCAGACCCCTAGCTATGGACCAACGTGTTGGCGTGCATGCATGTGTTGTGCGGCCGGCCGGCGCATGCACGAGAGTACGTCTTCCTCGTGAATTAGAGCGACGCGTGCATGCATGCATGGACACGGTCGATTCGTGCAATGCTACGGCAAAACACACCATGATATACGTCCTTCTACCTATGTATAGGCCTTGGACCATCCACAGATTCGATCGTTTTGCTGGGAGAATACGATCGACACGCTGATATGCTTGCTTTTATATTAATGGCACCAACCATTCATGAATCGTGCATGCGACGTCCATACCTGATTGTTCTGCCGGAACTCGATCACTGTACGTGCTCCGTATAGCATACTCCCTCAGTAAAAAAAAGAAGAGAGTTATTCTCGCTTCAAAAAAGTCAGCAACTTTTAATTTTGACCAAATATATATAACAAAATATTAATATTTATGGTATATAATTAGTATCATTAGGTAGATCGTTGAATATATTTTCATAATAAACTTATTTAAAGATATAAATGTTGCACGTATTTTTTATAAATCTAATTAAAGTTAAAAAAGTTTAACCAACATAATTCTGGTAAGACTCTATCTTTAAGACGGAGGAACTATTCTAGCAGCTAGCTATAGCTGGCGCTGCTTCTATTGTGGCGTTCGTTAGGGATGCGAACGTCAATTCACGCTACATAATGTGGGATCAGTGGATCACCTGTGCACACGGCATTGCAACCACGCGGTACTGTAGAAGGTATGCGTAGCACACACTACTTCAGTGGCGGCTCAAATGAACTTGGAGCGGTTTTGCCGGCCACATCTACCACAGCGCTGCTATAAATCGCTGATTTTATTAGGACGGTTGTCGATGTTTTGGACCGGGGGTTTTCAACCAACTAATAAATGTGAACTGCGAGCCTATAATCCTGAATGGTGATGTAAAGAGACACAAGGTTTATACTGGTTCAGGCAATTGGTGCCCTACGTTCAGTCTGAAAGATCGATCTTGTATTCGTTGCACCGAAGTGCTTGTAGTAGGGGATTACAAACTGGATGAGAGAGGGAGCTAGTCCCAGGTCTCGACGTGGAACGGTGCGGGCTGCTTGAGACGTTGCTCTCAGGCAGCTTGGGAGAGCGTGTGTCTACGTGAGCCTATCTCCGTGAGCTCGTGAGTGCATCTGTAACAGAACCGACCAATTATACGAAATTAAGTAAGAAAATCATCCGCCAGAGCAGACGATTTAGCAAACTTAAGCCCGTATAACCCGGTAGTCCGTGAAATCGCGAAGGATTTCAAACCAACTTCCATTCCAGCCAAGATCGTAATAAGTTTAGCGGTCACCATCACATATTACATAAAAGTTCGCAATCTCAAATACATCAGAGTTTAAACATAGTTATTACAAACCAGTTCGAAGAAAAGTAGCGGAAGCCATTCGTTCAAACCACACACACACTCACGCGGAGTTTAAATATAGTGCCAGCGAATGATCATCTCCAACAAAAGCATTAGACGAGATGTAAGGAATGACCATGCCCATGGTCCTAAGCATCACCCATCGCAGGATACAGGCAGTTGATACAATAGCCGTAATACATCTACCCATCTGCAACAAGTGGGAATAAAACCCTGAGTACGAGAAGGTACTCAGCCAGACTTACCCGACATAACCGAAAATAAATGACACCAAGGATTATGAAGGCTTTATGATAGGGTAGCTGACTCATTTGCAAAAAAAGCATTTTTAGTATTTTAAGAACCTTTCTAAAAGCATTATTGTCAAGTTAATTAGTATTAACCTGTCGACTAGATTTGCACCTATACTAGAGTAAACATGTGATTAAGCAATTAATGATAACCACTGATCATTAAACAACTTCCATACTGTCATATTCATTATAACTGTCCAAGTGTTCCATAAACATTTACTACGATGAAGTCACTCAAGTCAAGTGCTCACTATCCAGGAGCGATGGCGATTAGAATCGATTCCTAACCAGCTGGTGATTTATTCCTTACACAAATCTCACTCACCCGCTAAAGTGAGATATTGATCACCGAGTCAACTTTTCAGGTATCTCGAGTTTGCCAGGAACCACATGTACCCGGGGGCCGACCGATCGCACTTTGGTCTTATCATCCCGCCCGTGTGTCCTACCACACACCGCTTTGCATGCAAGTCGTCATGGGCAATCTACTCGGCCCAAAAATCTCCCCACTTCAGCGGTCGGAAGGTACTTTATCCGGCCAACTAAATGTAAGGCATCGTTCAACATGACTCGAGGCCCAACAACGGTCGGTCCTTAATTGACATGAGCGGAAACACTACAATTCCAAAACTCGCAAGTCTCCGCCTGGGTCTCAACTTCATTTAACACTTAGTTATACCATGACTTCATAGCCATCCAAACAGATCCGGTAACCACCTATAGCTCGCAGGTGACAGAAATCACCCGACTTCTACCGGTCTAAGCCGATAAGCATTGACTCATTGCGGATACCGGGGTAACAAGGATATAGTATAACAAAGGTAAACAAGGTATAATGCAAAGCAACGGTTGCAAACAACTCCCTGAACGTAATGCATCAATTTAAAGTAAAGTATTTAATGAAATCATTGCAAACCGGGAGAAAGATGCTCCGGGCTTGCCTCTCTCGAAGGAGCTTGGACGGTGATCGGGGCACTCCTAAGTTCTTCAACGCCCTCCTCGTCTTCCTGGCACTTCTCGCTTCTGCTGTACCTCGAACGCTGCTCCTCGGGCTCCTCGGAATGACGACGGGTTCTCGGTTTGCGATCCTGTATGAATGCAATGCGTGTAAGTGCCTATGCAATCGGTGCATCAAGGAGATGAATGCAATGGATATGTTGAAAGGCAAGGTAGTCAACATCATCCAAGAAACTATGCTACAAGCACATGTCATCTACTGCATTCTCTTCTACTACCAATATGTTAAGTCAACATATTTTATTAAATGCTTCAAAGATACACCAAAGCTTTACTAATTTCTTAATCACACTTAAGGCAACACTTGCTTAAACCCTAATTAATAATAGGTTTGAATAGCAACATATATTTTTGATGCTCCTAAAATCTGAGAAAAATACAGTAGCATAATACTACCCTAAATGGACTACCATAAAATTTCATGGCATTTGGATAAGTAAACTATCCTACATAAAAATGACAAGCTATCGCGTAAAAATGAGCATGAAATTACTTTGTACTATGAAAAGTGCCAAACAACAGATTGAATATTTTTCCTATGTTCTTTATAGTATATAATCACTGTACAAAAATTGTCACATGCATGTTTTATACAAAATTTGTGCTCTAGCAAAATAACAAAAATCAGCCATTAAAGGTACTTGAACTACACCTCAAAATTTTCCCACAGCACATGCATGAAACATATTTTCCTAGGAAGTACATGACATAAGAAGATTAACAAACTTGGAATCATATTTTTCTGAAGCCTATATATTTTTCTACCTATTTTTCAAGTTATCAGCAATATTCAAGATTAAAAAAAATTCTACAGCAAAGTATCTCAAAAATGACATGCACAATTTTTTCCAAGTAGATCTGCTGATAAGGAACCTAGCAAAATTTGTTTCAACAAATTTAGAGCAACTTTGAGTACCCAAACATTTTTCAAACCATTTCAAATTTCAAATAATAAAGAATAAATGAAAAACAATTCATCCCATCACATCGGACCAGCCCATCGAGTCACCGCCCACGGCCATTTTCGCTCTCTTGTGCCCGAGCGCAAGGGAGGGGAAGACGGCCCATGATCACTATGAGCACACACACTAAGAACGGCAGCGCAATGACCCGGCTCCCTCTCAGCCAAGCAGCCGATCGGCAAATGGGACCCAGACGCCAAATGAGAAAACAGGGGGATGGAGAGGGACGACGGCAGCAGCAATCATGAAACTCGCCGATGGCGAGGTCCCCATGAAACGGAGGGCACCAACGTGCTCCCCATGCCAAACCGCGTCAGATAGAGGCGAATAGGGAGGGGCGGTGCAGGGGAAAAAGCTCGACGACGGTAATGGCGGAGCGGCGGCGCGGGTAGTCGCCGGTGGAGCATCTTCGGCCACGGCAAGGTGCCAGGAGGCGCTCGGGAGACTCAACGTCGCCGTGCGGTGCTTGTGCGCGCGAAGTACAGGTAGGAAGAGGAGCTGGGAGGGGGAGTCCACGGGAGCGGAGCTCACCAGCGAGCTCGGCCGTGCTCCGGCGAGCAATTCCCAAGAACAGGATGCTTACCACGGCGAAGTAGTGCGAGCACGGGGTGCGTGGGGTGAAGGCGAAGCTTCAGGTGAGATGGAGTGGTCGCCGGTGAGCTGTGGTAGACGGACGAGCTAAATCCGGCGAGGGAGATAGTGGCGGCCGGTGGCGGGTGCGTTGCTGGTGCTGTCCGAGCGAGAGGCGAAAGGAGGAGCAGGAAATGCGATGCCGGGCGAGCTCTGCGGGAGCTTAAGCCGTGGCCAGTAGTGCCAGAGCTGCCGCGGCGCGTGGATCGCGATGTCGGTATGCCGACGACGGTGGGCGCCATCGCTGGCGGGCAAGCCTCCCCACGCCTGATCGGTATGGTATGGCGGGTGCGGGCGCGGGCAAAGCGTGGAGGCGAGCGCCAGCGCAATTGGCCGAGGCGAGGCGAAGCGAGGCGCTGTGGCAAGGGTGACTGGGCAGCTTGGCGGGCGGGCTGGAAGCGGCGGCGTGCCCGCTAAAACAGAAGAACATTTTTTTCAATTTCCATTTTCAATAAATTTTCAAATAACAGTTTTCAAATATTATTTTGAGCAAGAAAATGACATCTTTTTAAAATGGAACAAAAACGAAAGTTGATTAGAATTTAATTCTCTACAACGTTGCTTTTATGACCAAAGCCAAATTCTTTCTAGATTTTGAATGGTAACATCAAAGTCCACGTTTAGCTCAAAACCCTAATTTTTTGAAATTTATTTTTGAAGCCAAATTTTTAATTAATTTGAATACTAACATTGCTCCAAAAATTGAACTAAACATTGCTAGATGATCTACAATAGTAGCCAAACATGTTTTACTAACCTAGCAAGAAAAATTCAGGGCAAAAAAAATTCTTAAACAGGTGTATGCAACATTCAGGTTTCACGCATGTTTCAGATGTTTCGAAGCAGTGTTTCACTTGTTATTTACATGATTAGGCATGTATGATTATTATGCTTTATGATGCATGATATGCATGATTTGCAGTGCCTAAATGTAGGCATAACACCGGGGTGTTACAGCCCTCCCCCCTTATAAAAATCTCGTCCCGAGATTTGGGTTACGAACCATTTGTTATAAAATTCTTCATAAGCTTTTTGCAGATACTCTCCTGTTTCCCAAGTTGCATCTCCCTCATCATGATGATCCCACTGTATCTTGTATGTTTTCACCACACTATTCCGAGTAGCACGTTCCTTAGTGTCTAACACCCAGACTGGTTGCTCACGATACACCAAATCTGATTTGAGTTGAATACCTCGAGGTTCTATTCTTTCCTCCATTACACGCAAACATTTCTTGAGATGGGATACACGGAAAATTGGGAAAACTGTACTCATTGTCTCAGGTAACTCTAACTTGTAGGCTACCGGACCTCTTTGTTCCAAGATCTTGTATGGTCCTACGAATCTCGCGGCAAGCTTTCTTCGGACTCCAAACCTTTTCTTCTTCATTGGCGTGACTTTCAGATAAACATAGTCACCAACTTCAAACCTAAGGGGTCTCCTTCTTTTGTCTGCATAGCTTTTCTGACGTGATTGGGCCGCTTTCATATTCTGCTGAATAATATGAAGTTTCTTCTCGGCTTCTTCTACAAAGTCAATGCCATAATATCTTCTATCACCAGGCTCGACCCAATTCAATAGTGTTCTATATTTTCTGCCATATAAAGCTTCGAATGGGGCCATCTTGATGCTTTCTTGATAACTATTATTATAAGAAAACTCAGCTAACGGTAACCATGACTCCCATGATCCCTTAGAAGACAATACACAGGCTCTTAACATATCCTCCAAAACAGCATTCACTCGTTCAGTCTGACCATCTGTCTGAGGATGATAAGCGGTACTGCGAATCAAACTAGTTCCTAAGCCTTTGTGTAAATGTTCCCAAAAATGAGCCGTGAACTGTGAGCCTCTATCAGATACTATGGTCTTTGGTATACCATGCAACCTCACAATTTCTGCGATATACTTCTCGGCATATTGAGGTGGTCGATATGTTGTTTTGACAGGTAGGAAATGAGCGGTCTTGGTAAGACGATCCACAATTACCCAAATCGAATCATGTCCTTTTTGAGTAGTGGGCAAACCCGTGATAAAATCCATACTGATATCGTCCCACTTCCAACTAGGGACTGATAATGGTTGCAACATACCGGCAGGTTTCATGTGAATTGCTTTCACTCGACAACATGTGTCACATCTGACAACATATGCTGTAATTTCTTTCTTCATTTTGGTCCACCAATAACGAGATCTTAATTCTTGATACATCTTACTACTTCCGGGATGGATAGATAGCTTAGAAAGGTGAGCTTCATCCATGAGTTTATTCCTAAGCTCTCGATCCTTGGGAACCACAAGGCGGTCGTCAAACCACAACACGCCCTGTTCATCCACTTTAAAGTGTTGAGACGGTTTCTGTTTTATTTTCTCTTTGATGTGGAATATCCCCTTGTCGGTTTTCTGGCCTTCTATTATCTTACTCTCCAAAGAACAACTAATCTGAATACTATGTAACACAGCAGGATGCATTAGATCGAACCCATCTTCAAGTAATGGCTGCATTTTCAAGTAATGGGACTTTCTGCTCAAAGCATCTGCCACTACATTGGCTTTACCAGATGATAGTGCACATTCAAGTTGTAATCTTGATCAATTCCAACCATCTCATGACTGTCTCATGTTTAGCTCTGGTTGGGTAAAGATGTACTTAAGACTCTTGTGATCCGTGAAAATGTTGCACACATTACCCAGTAGATAATGTCTCCAAATTTTTAGGGCGTGCACAAGCTGCGCAAAGTTCAAGATCATGTGTTGGATAGTTGACCTCGTGCTTCCTCAATTGACGTGATGCATAAGCAATGACTCTCCTTTCTTGCATAAGAACACAGCCAATCCGGTCTTTGATGCGTCATAAAACACATCAAATGGTTTCTCGATATCTGGTTGTGCTAGAACAGAGCAAGCGTTAGTTAGCAGCTCCATAAAGTGTGGAAAGTCGCTTCACACTCCTCTGTCCACACAAACTTGTGATCCTTTTGTAGGAGGCTTGTCATTGGTTTGGCAATCTTCGAAAAAGTCTGGTATAAAGCGGCGGTAATAACCGGCTAATCCTAAGAAACTTCTAATCTCGAGAACCGAGGTCGGTGCTTTCAATTCATAACTTCTTGCACCTTACTTGGATCGACTGAAACCCCATTCTCTGACAGAATGTGACCAAGGAAAGGAACTTCCTTCAACCAGAATTCGCATTTACTAAACTTAGCATACAGTTGATGATCTCTAAGTCTGGTCAAGACGGTTCTCAGATGCTCTTCATGATCTTTCTCATTCTCGGAGTACACCAGAATGTCATCGATGAACACTACCACAAACTTATCCAATTCTGGCATGAAAACTGTATTCATCAAAAACATAAAGTATGCAGGAGCATTTGTCAAGCCAAAAGACATGACAAGATACTCATACAACCCATATCTGGTGGAAAATGCAGTTTTCGGTATATCCTGTGGCCTTATCTTGATCTGATGATAACCGGATCTCAAATCTATTTTGAGAACACCTTGGCCTTGGATAATTGGTCAAATGAACATCAATATGAGGCAAGGATACTTATTCTTTACGGTCCACAGCGTTGAGTGGCTCGTAATCTCGCACATTCTCAACGTGCCCTCTTTCTTCTTTTTCACAAACAAAGCGGGACATCCCCATTCGGACTTGCTTGGCCGAATAAACCCCTTTTTCGACAAATCTTCTAATTGCTTCTTCACTCATTAAACTCATCTCCGAGGCATCCGATATGGTCTCCTTGAAATCGGAGCTGTTACGGGGACTAGCTCAATTCCAAACTCAATCTCCCTATCTCATGGAAGACCGGGTAGCTCATCCGGGAATACATCCGGAAATTCACACACTACTCGGAATCGATGAATAGGAATGACGCCATAGCACATGTAACACTTATAAGGTTACATTCTCCCGAGGCAATGGTACTTGGAAAGTACCCTCACCTGAGGATCCTTAAGGGTAAGTACTCGACCTCCAAAGATATCTATGACTGCTCCCCAATCCTTCATCCAATTCATCCCTATAATGACATCCAAGACTAATCCAGGGCATAACTATCAAGTTCACTCGGAACTTCCTGTTACCTAATTCAAGGGTTGCCCTCGAACCATCCGGTTAGTCAAAACATCACCCTGCTTGAACTTATATGGTACCCATACCCCAATTACATGCATAGTTGTCCATGTTTACGTGCAAATGCTTGACTCATAAAAGAATGCGATGACCCGAATCAAATAGAACAACCTGCAGGGTTTTCGTTGTGAAACTTACCAGCAGATGACGGGCTCTCCCTCCGAATTTCATCCATTGTTGTCTTTGTGCACTCTAGCATTATAAGTCTGCTTTGCTTCTTCTTGGTAGATACAGACAAAACCTCGAGAAATGACCGGGTTGATCACAGGTTATAGCGGGGTCCTCTTCTTGTCGTGAGATCCCACAGTTCCTTGGAATTTCCTTGTCTTGCAATTGCGGTACGCTTTGTTGGGCATGATCGCCATCTTGTACTGCTTTTGAGGTCCACGGAAATTCTGACTTCTTGGCTGAGGTGGCCTGAACCTAGCGCCAGGTGCCGATGGGCGATATGGAGGACGACCTCCCATAGGTGCTCTAGCTTGAGACGGCCCACCTTCAAAGGCTCTCTTGCGTGTCTTGGCTGCAGTGCTGGCGTTGTTATTCTTCTCCTGCTTCAGACAGTCGCTGATGAAGTCATTGAATCTGACACGGTTGTTGGTACCAACATGCTTCATCATTTTTGGATTGAGACCCTCTTAAACTGGCTATTCTTTTAGCATCTGTGTCAACCATGTCGGGAGCATAGCAACACAAGTTGTTGAAGGCATGCAGGTATTATGCGTCACGCTTTGGTGCCACGGTTTAATGCCGAAACTCTCCCAACTTCATTTCATCAGCCCCAAGTGGAATATAGACTCCACGAAAGGCCTCAAAGAAACTCTCTCCAAGAAATCTGAGTATTTGGAGGGAAGGTGGTGCGATGGTGCTTCCACCACATTCCTCGCCGGGTCCTCGCAATTGAAGTGCAAAGATACTCCGCTTTTAGAACCTCGGTCATCCTCAACACACGGAATTTATCTTCCATTGTGTTGATCCATTCCTCAAAGATCGAGTGGCTCTATTGCTTCCTTGAATACGGGTGGCTGGTGTCCATGAAATCCTTAAAGCTGCTATATTGGTTCACTCCCATGCCACCACCTTGATTGTTACCACGTTGAACGTTGTTGGCGATGGTGCGCAGAAAAATCCTCCATGTTTTTCTCGGGATTGTTCCGCATTCTTGCCGACTCCTCCGAAACAACCGTCGGCGAGAAACATCTCGGGGTAAACGGGGAGGAGGTGGCAAATGTGGTTCATGGGGAGGTTCATTGTTGTTGCCGTGGTTCCCACCATCACCACCACCACCGGTCCCTTTTTGTTAGCACCGGTCTCAGCCGACTTCATACGTGGTTCGGGCGAGTGTTTGTCATCTGCATATTTCAAAGAACAAGTAACGATTGAGTGAAGTCAGTAATGATTGCGAGTGAAGGAAAAATTATGCCGTCATGAATTTCTTCGGAGAGAATAAATTCATGCAATAAAACAGCGAGGCACAACAATCTCATCCCAATTAAGACAACAACACTTAATCGAATTACTTCAACGGCAAACATCGCATCCATATACGGTCACATTGCCAAGATATATATACACCGGACTTTTATGCGTTCGAGATATCGCATTCGAACATCAAGTTCCCACCACATACCAAGTCTCATACGTTCGAAGCAACATACGATAGGTTACATGCCAACAAAAGAAAGGTCATCGCGACAGACCTAGATACTAGCGCAAGGCAACTAGCCTATTCCTCGGGGCCATCGTCCGGGATCGGAGACGCCACCGTCGCCTCCGTGTGAAAACCGCAGCTCGTTCGTTGTCGTCGTCGATGTTCATGCCAGCGGCGTTTGCTGGAGCATATGGGCCAACCCCATTGTAGAGCGCGTGAAACTCTTCGTGCAGGTTGCCGTTGTATTCCTCTAGCTCATCGACTCTCTGCAGTGAGAAGGTTTCTTGCGTCCGAGCTTCATTCCTCTCTGAACCAACTGTCCAATCATGCGGTGCGCATTGTTGTTGGCTTGAGTCAACGTATGCACTTTCATTTGCATAGCTCTATCACCTCTCTCAACCACTTGATCTCGCTGTAAGTTCATATCAGCCAACTGCTCCTGCAAGCTAGCTATAGCACATGCCTGTCTCTTCTTCTGCTTCTTCCCTTTGAGCTTATCCTCACTACGCAAGCCAGTCAAAGTCCAGTAGGTACTCTCGAGACCCTCATACGCTCTAATGGCGGCGTAACATAGCACTCATTGCACGGTTGTCGCTAGCTTTGTCCCTCACCGGACCTCGACCAATGCACTTCCCACGAGGTGAACCCAAATGGCATCACGAGGATCATCCCTAGGAAAAGTACCAGACTAGAGCTCTTTGCAAGCTCACCGAAAATCTGCTCATAATGTCCCCGATGACACGAAAAGGCTGCTCCCTCTGCACCCTCACCGGAGTGCGACCCTCAAACTCAAGTGCCAACCATCCCAATCTGGAGCATCACCGAGAGCAGGAACCGTGATCTCCACCATCGCTAGTCCATCCTCTCGCTAATCGGCTCTCATTCCAAGAGTACACCGGCTCTTGACCTCTCTGGTACCCCACATCATGGAGCACTCTCCAAAGCAAAGTTGGCATGCCAAACTCGCTCAAGAAGGTGTCCGTGGTGCGGTGCTCCCTCAGGGCCAACGGACGTCGAGGTGCTCTTCCTCCGGTGGACTTACGGGCGGATGCACTTCGTCATGGGCCATCTGTAGTAAAAGTTCTTTTATTACCTCGGGGAAACATATTTTAGGTGATACAACTTTTATCAGAATGGGATAATCAATTTATAAGGGGAGGAATGCATGACATGAATGAGATGCACAAGTAACATGATGTATGAACGTACCATACGTTCTCACAAACTTAGGAATAAATAATTTCTAACGACGAATTCGGTGGCATACAACGATCTCTCAATACGTAGCTAATACGTTCTACACAATAGCGTTGTTATGTACCTACAGAAGATTCATTTCAGCCCAATTCCCAATGAATGCATAATAGCAATAAAGTTTTATCTATACGCTCTACACGAATCCCCAGATACGTGTACAACGGTAGTAACTACCCGAACCATCGTCCTATTGACGGCATCGCCTCCACAGACGGAAGACCCATACATGAGATACCTTTGTAAAACATGCGTAGAACATGTAATTACTCCAGCATCATATAAGCATTCACCCTAGATCGGCGGTGTATCCGATCATGCTCTCACAACTCACACTTACCGAGGCGTAGAGGCAAATGATCCATTCATTACCACTCAAACAAGTGGCACTCATACAATAGCATGCCGTATGAGCGACGAAAGAGAAATATGATGCAAGAACCCCAAGTCAGTACTTAATTAAGCCACCTAAAGTCCTTAACTGGGCATAAAGGATATGATCACTGGCACACTTTAGATTTTGAAAATCACGTTTTCCAAATGCCTTTTGTTTTAAATACACTTGTGAACAGTAACACGCTAAACCATGCTCTGATGCCAGCTGTAACAGAACCGACCAATTATACGAAATTAAGTAAGAAAATTATCCGCCAGAGCAGACGATTTAGCAAACTTAAGCCCGTATAACCCGGTAGTCCGTGAAATCGCGAAGGATTTCAAACCAACTTCCATTCCAGCCAAGATCGTAATAAGTTTAGCGGTCGCCATCACATATTACATAAAAGTTCGCAATCTCAAATACATCAGAGTTTAAACATAGTTATTACAAACCAGTTCGAAGAAAAGTAGCGGAAGCCATTCGTTCAAACCACACACACACTCACGCGGAGTTTAAATATAGTGCCAGCGAATGATCATCTCCAACAAAAGCATTAGACGAGACATAAGGAATGACCATGCCCATGGTCCTAAGCATCACCCATCGCAGGATACGAGCGGTTGATACAATAGCCGTAATACATCTCGCCCATCTCGCAACAAGTGGGAATAAAACCACGAGTACGAGAAGGTACTCAAATTGGACTTACCCACATAACCAAAATAAATGACACCAAGGATTATGAAGGCTTTATGATAGGGTAGCTGACTCATTTGCAAAAAAAGCATTTTTAGTATTTTAAGAACCTTTCTAAAAGCATTATTGTCAAGTTAATTAGTATTAACTTTGTCGACTAGATTTGCACCTATACTAGAGTAAACATGTGATTAAGCAATTAATGATAACCACTTGATCATTAAACAACTTCCATACTTGTCATATTCATTATAACTGTCCAAGTGTTCCATAAACATTTACTACGATGAAGTCACTCAAGTCAAGTGCTCACTATCCAGGAGCGATGGCGATTCGAATCGATTCCTAACCAAATGATGATTTATTCCTTACACAAATCTCACTCACCCGCTAAAGTGAGATATTGATCACCGAGTCAACTTTTCGTATCTCGAGTTTGCAGAACCACATGCCCGGGGCCGACCGATCGCACTTTGGTCTTATCATCCCGCCTCGTGTCCTACCACACCTGCTTGACACGGTCTTGCGTCATGGCAATCTACTCGGCCCGAAAAATCTCCCACTTCAGCGGTCGGAAGGTACTTTATCCGCCGCTAAATGTAAGGCATGCGTTCAACATGACTCGAGGCCCAACAACGGTCGGTCCTTAATAAACGACACGCACGGAAACACTACAGGTCAAAACTCGCAAGTCTCCGCCTGGTCTCAACTTCATTTAACACTTAGTTATACCATGACTTCATAGCCATCCAAACAGATCCGGTAACCACCTATAGCTCGCGGTGACAGAAATCACCCGACTTCTACCGGTCTAAGCCAAATAAGCATTGACTGATTGCGGATACCGGGTAACAAGGATATAGTATAACAAAGGTAAACAAGGTATAATGCAGCAACGGTTGCAAACAACTCCTGAACGTAATGCATCAATTTAAAGTAAAGTATTTAATGAAATCATTGCAAACCGGGAGAAAGATGCTCCGGGGCTTGCCTCTCTCGAAGGAGCTCGGACGGTGATCGGGGCACTCCGGAAGTTCTTCAACATCCTCCTCGTCGGCTTCTGGCACTTCCTGCTGCTGTACCTCGAACTGCTCCTCGGGCTCCTCGGGAATGACGACTGGGTTCTCGGTTTGCGATCCTGTATGATGCAATGCGTGTAAGTGCCTATGCAATCGGTGCATCGAAGGAGATGAATGCAATGGATATGTTGAAAGGCAAGGTAGTCAACATCATCCAAGAAACTATGCTACAAGCACATGTCATCTACTGCATTCTCTTCTACTACCAATATGTTAAGTCAACATATTTTATTAAATGCTTCAAAGATACACCAAAGCTTTACTAATTTCTTAATCACACTTAAGGCAACACTTGCTTAAACCCTAATTAATAATAGGTTTGAATAGCAACATATATTTCTGATGCTCCTAAAAATCTGAGAAAAATACAGTAGCATAATACTACCCTAAATGGACTACCATAAAAATTTCATGGCATTTGGATAAGTAAACTATCCTACATAAAAATGACAAGCTATCGCATAAAAATGAGCATGAAATTACTTTGTACTATGAAAAGTGCCAACCAACAGATTGAGTATTTTTCCTATGTTCTTTATAGTATATAATCACTATACAAAAATTGTCACATGCATGTTTTATACAAAATTTGTGCTCTAGCAAAAATAACAAAAATCAGCCATTAAAGGTACTTGAACTACACCTCAAAATTTTCCCACAGCACATGCATGAAACATATTTTTCCTAGGAAGTACATGACATAAGAAGATTAACAAACTTGGAATCATATTTTTCTGAAGCCTATATATTTTTCTACCTATTTTTCAAGTTATCAGCAATATTCAAGATTAAAAAAAATTCTACAGCAAAGTATCTCAAAAATGACATGCACAATTTTTTCCAAGTAGATCTGCTGATAAGGAACCTAGCAAAATTTGTTTCAACAAATTTAGAGCAACTTTGAGTACCCAAACATTTTTCAAACCATTTCAAATTTCAAATAATAAAGAATAAATGAAAAACAATTCATCCTACTGCTACTGGACCAGCCCACTGGAGTCAGCTGGCCCACGGCCATTGTCGGCCTGCGCGGCCCGAGCGCAAGGGAGGGGAAGACGGCCCATGATCACATGAGCACACACCTGAACTAGAACGCAGACCTTAGCTCCTAGCTCCCTCTCGGCAGAAGCCGACCGGCAATGGGACCCAGACGCCAATGAGAAAACAGGGGATGGAGAGGGACGACGCAATGGCAGCATGCATGAAACTCGCCGACGGCGAGGTCCCCATGCCAACGGAGGGCACCAACGTGCTCCCCATGCCAAACCGCGTCAGATAGAGGCGAATAGGGAGGGGCGGTGCAGGGGAAAAAGCTCGGCGACGGTAATGGCGGAGCGGCGGCGCGGGTAGTCGCCGGTGGAGCATCTCCGGCCACGGCAAGGTGCCAGGAGGCGCTCGGGAGACTCAACGTCACCGTGCGGTGCTTGTTGCTTGTGTAATCTGAGTAGGAAGAGGAGCTGGGGGGAGTCCACGGGGCGGAGCTCACCAAATGAGCTTCGGCCGCTTCGTGAAAGCAATTCCCAAGAACAGGATGCTTACCACGGCGAAGTAGCGCGAGCATGGGGTGCGCGCGGTGAAGGCGAAGCTTCAGGTGAGATGGAGTGGTCGCCGGTGAGCTGTGGTAGACGGACGAGCTAAATCCAGCGAGGGAGCTAGTGGCGGCCGGTGGCGGGTGCGTTGCTGGTGCTGTCCGAGCGAGAGGCGAAAGGAGGAGCAGAAATGCGATGTCCGGCGAGCTCATGGGAGCTTAAGCCATGGCCAGCCAGTGCAGGCTGCCATGGTCGTGGGCGCAGGATCGTCGTGTCAGTCAGCCGACGACGGGTGGCGCCACGCGGCAATGAGCAAGCCTCGACGCTTGATCGGGTATGTGGCGCCTGGCAAAGGCGGTGGAGGTGAAGCAAGCGCAGGCTACTGGCCGGGCCGAGGCGAGGCGGGCGAGGCGCCAGGGGTGACTGGCTTTAAGCCAGCAAGCGGGCGGGGCGAGGCGACGGCCCCGCTAAAACAGAGAACATTTTTTTCAATTTCCATTTTCAATAAATTTTCAAATAATAGTTTTCAAATATTATTTTGAGCAAGAAAATGACATCTTTTTAAAATGGAACAAAAACAAAAGTTGATTAGAATTTAATTCTCTACAACGTTGCTTTTATGACCAAAGCCAAATTCTTTCTAGATTTTGAATGGTAACATCAAAGTCCACGTTTAGCTCAAAACCCTAATTTTTTGAAATTTATTTTTGAAGCCAAATTTTTAATTAATTTGAATACTAACATTGCTCCAAAAATTGAACTAAACATTGCTAGATGATCTACAATAGTAGCCAAACATGTTTTACTAACCTAGCAAGAAAAATTCAGGGCAAAAAAAATTCTTAAACAGGTGTATGCAACATTCAGGTTTCACGCATGTTTCAGATGTTTCGAAGCAGTGTTTCACTTGTTATTTACATGATTAGGCATGTATGATTATTATGCTTTATGATGCATGATATGCATGATTTGCAGTGCCTAAATGTAGGCATAACACCGGGGTGTTACAGCCTCCCTTTAAGAACGGCCCCGGTCTCCCCTTTTATAGTTGAAGGAGGGACATGGGTGATACATGTGTTCGCCATGCGACGAGCGGAGGTGGCGTGCCGGAGTCCTGTAGCTTACTACTATAGCGGCATGGTCAACGGAGTGGTCTTGTCCTTGATGTACTGGAGCAACGCGCCGGTCACACCCGATCTCGTATGACGTGGGCGCTCCAGTGACAGCTTGACGTAGGGTATGGCCGACGGTGTGCTGGTCGCTATGGGTTGACGGTGAAAAGAGCCGAGGCTCAGTTCGTGCCAAGGCCGAGCCATCGTGGGGGGCTCGGTGGGCGCGAATCCCGAGGCTGCCGAGACCTGCAAGTGGATTGCTGAGGCATTGGAGGGAGCAGTTGGTCTCATGCACCGATTCCGAGGCTACAGTGACCCGTGCCTACTTCCCCACGCCGTGCTGCTCCTGGAGCAGGAATTAGGTAGCACAGTGCAGTACGGGAGCCAGACATTGGTGCAGTGCTGAGCACAGTGGCCAGTAACCCTTGTTTCGTCCTGTCTCATGTCCCGTCGGCCACCCTGCTGTACTGCGCCCACGTGCGGCTGACGTCGCGGGAGTGGTTGGACGCGTGACATTTTGTCAGAGAAGTCGGTCGAGGTGGAGGCGACGAGGTTGTTGCCGAGCCGGCCTCAAGCGAGTCGGAGAATCGGTACTTCGTCCGAGGCTTCACTCGCGGGGCCTCGGGCGAATCAGAGAATCGGTAACCCATTCGAGGCCTTGAGGAGCGGGGCCTCGACACAAGAGGGCCTCGGCGAGGCGGAGAGCCGTTGCGACACGGGCTTTAGGCGAGTCGGAGAATCGGCCGAGACCCTGTGATTGTCCTTTGGCTTTGATATTTGCGAGGTCCTAAGCAATCCTTTCGGTTCTTACTTAGGGTACCCCTTTTTATGGTATCCGATAGTAGCCCTCGAGCCTCGGGGGGAGTGCGAGCACTTTCCCTGAGGGTTTATCGAGACTTGACTTGCAGCTGCTCCCGTCGGTATTGTGTTTTGTTTTTTGAGGTTCTGGTGGGTGTGCGCGAGCGCTGTAACAGAACCGACCAAATCATAAGAACGTAAGTACAAAAACAATCACCGAAGCGATCAAATTCCTGTACTTAAGCTCCCATAATCCCGGTAGTCCGGAAATCACAAAGGATTTCAACCAACTCTCGACATACAAACCAAGACCGTAGTGATTCAACACAACACATCATCCGTTACAACATTTCACAAGTAGCATTCGGATTACATCCATCAGAGTTCAAATAAAATATTACAAACCAAGTTCAAATTTGTGGAAGCAACATAGTTTAGTACATAACTTCATAGTTTCAAATACATTGCCAGATCTTAGTCATGTCCCACAAAAGCATCTTCAGATACGAGAACTAGGAGAGACCGTGCCCAACGGTCTAGTCTTCATCCCCAGCCGGGAGAAGGCAATACTTGCAGCAACCAAAGTAGAACTGGTCATCTGCAACAGGTGGGAGATAAACCCTGAGTACAAGAAGGTACTCAGCTAGACTTACCCGACAAAACCAGAAATAAAAGACACGAAGGATCATGTAAGGCTTAAGAGATGGGCTAGCTTGACACATTTGTATAAAAGAGCTTATGAATATAGTGACCAATTTAAACTTTGCATCAAGCTTATTATCATTTACCTGTCCACTAGATTAGCACCTGTACTAGAGCACTCACTTATTAGGAGCAATCAATATTAACCATAGCAGGTATAATAAGGCTGTCATCATCATATCATCATTTCTAAATCATTATGTTATTTAGTGTATCTACTTTGGAGATAAGCCCGTCAAGTTCTCACTAACCGGGAGAGACGGTGACTCGAATCGAATTACAACTCAGCTGAGGGGGTATTCCTAACTCTCACCCTGGCATACTTTGCAAGGGTAGCCGTGGGTCACCTTTGGAACAACTCTGGAACCAAATTCGCGGGTTCGATCAGCGCCAGCACTCTCAGGGATTACCCTTCTGCCAGGACGATCAGGACTTTTAAATCACCTACCCTTGGACTCACGCCTATGGCTCCCTTCCGAGGTGCACTTTATACTTATCGACTCCCGGCCTGAGGTGAGCTACTCGGCTTCATGGTTGGTCTCCAGACCCGGCCAACTAAGAGAGAGGCATGCGTTCAACATGAACAGGAAAGGCTCCAAGATTTAGTCCTTAAGCGACACAGACGGAGTCACTACAAACCGACAAGCCTCCGTCTGGTCTTCATTTCAAATTAAGACTGGTTCTTTTCCACGATAGCAAATATAGCCAACCGTGCCATATGTATCTTTCTATATCTCGCAGGTGACAGAAAATCACCTGACTTCTACCGTGTTTAAGCAGGGCTAAGCACTACATGAGCCTGAGCTACATAGGATTCAGGGTATCAATATCTAGACAAGGATTGGATAACCAATGCAGCAAGTGTTTTCATCCAACGTCTAAACTTAATGCAACAATATATATATGTAACAATAATATTGTAACTGTATTTCAAAAATTATGAGGCTTAATATGCTCCGGGGCTTGCCTTTCACAAAGTTGCACGGATGGTGATCCGGGCACTTAACGGCGACCTCGTCTGGCACTTCTCCTGAAGGCTGCACCTCCTAAATCTCCGGTGTCGGCTGCTGCTGCTCGCTCGGTTCCTCGAATGCCAATAGGGTCACTCCTTCCGGTACACCTATTGCATGCCAATGCACAAGATAAATATCATGGATGTATAAGGAATGACATGATGCTCAGGATGAATGAATCACAGTAAATGTTTAACGAAAACATCACTGGACACTCGTTTACCGATTAAGAATAGCTCTATTCAAATCACTTTAAACATGTATCTAACTTAATTTGAAGAATGAGATCAACTTACCTAACTTGCATAACCTAAGATAAAGATGCTCATCTTCAGTTAAAGGCCTAACACCTAGGAACATTACCACCAGCTTAGAAAATAGTAAAGGCATACTTAAATCAGCAGTTAAAGTTTCATATGCACACGGGTAGTTCCTTAATTTAATCATAACCAGAGTTTTATAAATTCAAATGACTTGCAAGAGGACATTCTGGAAAGCTTATAAAATTCTCTACAAATCATTTGTAAACATCAAAGCATGATTCTTACGTTAACCAAATCGAATTCCAGTAAACCTAGAATCTGTCTAGAAATGATAGAGTTACTAACTTAATTATTTAATGATGATGCAAAAGCATAATTGGACCAAACCAAGTTTAACAACTTGTTGCACATACCATAGGAACAACAGAAAGTATAGTGCCAACTTCTAAATAAATTATTTAATGCCCTTTTCTAATTTATTTAGTTAATTAGGTGATTGAAGCAATATATAGTAAAACTATTCAGAAAAATCTACAAAAATTACAGTAGCTATCTCATGCTTCACATAGACTACCATAAAAATTTCAAAGTCATTGGGCAAACAGAACTTGCTGTATCCAAAATAACAGGTGGCATGTCTATTTTTAGCATAATTAGGAAACCCTATTGAAAAGTGTCAAGCAATAGATTTCTTATTTTTCCTAGTATCACTTTAGCATTAGAATAGCACTCACCAATTTTTTCCTTTACTGGATCTATAGAAAAATTATGAAAATTCACACAAGATCTATCCATGCAAACAAGAGAATTTTATAACTCCTACATACAGTGTCCAAAATATATGAAAATTTAACTACAAGCTATTCATGATATGAGAAGTACACCATAAAAATTTCATGCCATTTGGAGCTACATATAAAAAGATATAATTACCCCTATTTCCTTCATGATTAAAAGAGATAATTAGTAACTCTATTTTTCATAACAGAACATGGCATAAGTCATATTTTTAATAAAAACTAGACATTATCATGAACTCAACAAAATTGGAACCACATTATTTGGATCTACCAACTAGGAGATACATATTTTTGAATATATACACAAATTAGTGAAAAGAATAAAACAAAACACAATTAAGAAAACCTATCTCAGTTACTGGGCCGGCCCGGAAGAACGGCGGCCCACAACGCAAGCGCGTACGCAGGCGCTGGCGCGGCCCAGAAATGGCGCAGCCCACAACGGCTCCCGCCTGCTTCAGCGACTGACGCGCGGGACCCACGCGACAGAGAGACAGGTAGGGGAGGAGGAACGGATGGCGGCGTAGCTCGTAGCCGGTGGCTCCTCCGGCGAGGCCAACGGTGCTACGGTGTTCACCTCACCCGTGCGCATCTATTGGACCCATCTATTGAAGCGATAGTCGTGGCTAAAGGCAATGGCGACGGCCATGGCGGCGCACGGCCACGGCTTGGCCGGCTCCGACGAGACGATGGCGTCTCGGCCCTAATGGCCTGCCCTCCGAGCATCAGTAGCACACACAGCAGCTAGCGCAAGGGAGAGAAGGGATGGCAAGGGGCGTGATGATGGTTGGCCGTGTGGAGCGCTAACTCCGGCGAGGTCCCGCCATGGCGGCGGTGGAGGAAATGATGAATTCGCGCTTACCAAGACTCAAACGAACCGACTGAGAGATGGAGGTGGTAGAGGAGATCACGGCGAGGCTCAGGGCGAACTGGGCAACGCGTTTTTGCAAAGGCGCGTGAGCTAGGCAATGGAGATGCTCGGTCGGTAATGGCGGTGCTGTAGCGGCTCGGCGCTGCGCGCGGTGGAGGCGAAAAAGAGGCAAATGGAGCTGGCGAGTGCGTCGGGCAGGCGCGCGGGGTGCTCAAGTCGCGGCCAGCAGCGCCAGGATGCTCGTGGCACGTGGCAGTGTGAGTAGGTGACCGGCGACGGGTGGCTCACACGTGGCGTCTGTTGTCTGATGGTGGCCAGTCACTGTAGCACCCATTCAGACAACGGAAACCGACTGACAAGCGAACTTAGCAGTGATGGATCTCCTAAACCATGACGATTTAGTGGAAATAATGTATACGAAAGTTGTAGAGCTATGGTAGGGCTACAACTTTAATTTAGACATCAACAGCTAATTCATCCTGTATCCTGAGTTGTATCAAGCCAAAGGTGGCTCAATCAAACTGAAAATACAATTAGGACTTAGAATCTTTTTTAGTGTTGAATCCACCATCAATAATGACTTGTGGGCCATGTTTGAGGATGTTCCACATATTTTCATGAGTTGATCATAAAACAACTTTTGTTCCTTGATAAATTGGCTACAACTTTGGTAAAGAGTGCACAGCCATGCAAGGTCTCTAAGTTAGTCTTTTGAATCAGTCAAACAGTGGCACTCTAAGGGTCAATTCAAGTCAAACCTCTCCAAAAAGGGCAATTTGGTCATTTTGGTCTACATGAACAATGTCCAAACAATTACCTTAAGTGTAGTTAAGGTGTATTAGACCATAATCAATCACTTTACACAAATGCTATACCCATTTCAAATGATCACATGTGATGAAGCAACAAAACAAGCAATTCACCCAAATGTTGCAATTCAATGTTTCACATGTTTCATGACTTTGTTATTATTTTATACTTGTCATATTACTACCATGTTGCCATGTTTCAAGGTATGAGAAATTCATGTTGCATTCACATGTTGCACTACTACCATTCATAAGCAACCAAGTATGAAACAAACAGAATTTGCGAATGTTGCATATGTATGTTTCAGTGACAATGGCATGATGACATAGATGATGCATATGTTTATGAAATGAAATGCAATTTTTTTGTGGAAGCCAAACACCTAGGGTGTTACAGCGCACCCACCGGGTGTAGCCCCCGAGGCCCTGGAGGAGTGGATTTACCCCTCCAGGGGCTTTGTCCCTGTTGATCGAGGAATTTTATCACGTTTGCCAGGCCCATGAGGGCGAGTTCGAGTCGCTGGGACTTGGCCTAGTTGTAGGAAGAGCCCCCGAGCCTCTGCGCGGAGCGGGAGGGCGATCAGTGGTTTCCCTGTCTTTTTTGGCGGCCCTCGCGCATCTTTTTCGTTCGGAAGGAGGGGTGGAACATGTTAGGCTACCCTTGGTGGGCGCGAGCAGTGACATCTCCGGTGAGCTGTTATCGGGTAGTCCAAGTGGAGGCCCGTGCCCCTATTCAATAGGGGTCGGCTTGTGGTCCAGAGACGCACTCCAAAAGTTCTAGAGGGCTTCTCTAGTGGGTCCTAGGGCCGTTCGATTGGCCCCGGGGGCTCGGTGCCTCCCTACGGTGGGATCCCATTCGAAGACTTCCCTGCTGGTCTCGGACATGACTTAGGGCTTCCCAAGCATATGCTTGCCTGGGCTTTTGGCCATGTTCGGGCTTGCCCACAATCATCCCTGACTTTGTTGTCCTGGGGCGGCTGTCGAAACCTTTGGGGGGGAGCCAGCATTCGAACCCCTAGACCATAACGGGCTCAATGCCCTTTTTATCACGTTTTTTCCGAATCTCCGAGTGCGAGCTTGGGTGGCTTGCTTTCATTTTGGGCGCCGGAACAGCCCCCGAGCCTCCGCACGGAGCAAGAGGGCGATCAGGAGTTCCCCTGGCTTTTTAGGCGACCCTCGAGCATCCTTTTTGTTCGAAAGGATGGGTTGTTTGCCGAGCCCATCTAGTGCGAGACTGGGTCGCTGGGCCTCAGCAAGTTTGCAGGGAGAGCCCCCGAGCCTCCACACGGAGCGAGAGGGCGATCAGGAGTTCCCCTGGCTTTTTAGGCGACCCTCGCGCATCCTTTTCGTTCGGAAGGAGGGGTTGTTTGCCGAGCCCATTGAGTGCGAGCCTGGGTCACTGGGTCTCAGCAAGTTTGCAGAAAGAGCCCCCGAGCCTCCGCACGGAGCGAGAGGGCGATTAGGAATTCCCCTGGCTTTTTATGCGACCCTCGCGCATCCTTTTCGTTCGGAAGGAGAGGTTGTTTGCCGAGCCCATCGAGTGCGAGCCTGGGTCGCTGGGTCTCAGCAAGTTTGTAGGAAGAGCCCCCGAGCCTCCACACGGAGCGAGAGGGCGATCAGGAGTTCCCCTGGCTTTTTATGCGACCCTCGCGCATCCTTTTTGTTTGGAAGAAGGGGTTGTTTGCCGAGCCCATCGAGTGCGAGCCTGGGTCGCTGGGTCTCAGCAAGTTCGTAGGAAAAGCCCCCGAGCCTCCGCATAGAGCGGGAGAGCGATCAGGAGTTCCCCTGGCTTTTTATGTGATCCTCGCACATCCTTTTCGTTCGGAAGGAGGGGTGGAATATGTCAGGCTACCCTTGGTGGGCGCGAGCGGTGACACTTCCGGTGAGCTGCTATCGGGTAAGTCCGAGTGGAGGCCCGTGCCCCATTCGATAGGGGTCGGCTTGCGGTCCGGAGACGCACATCAAAAGTACCAGAGGGCTTCTCTAGTAGGTCCTGGGGCCGTTCGATTGGCCCCGGGGGCTCGGCGCCTTCCTACGGTGGGATCCCATTCAGAGACTTCCCTGCCGGTCTCGGACATGACTTAGGGCATCCGGAGCGATCGCTTGCTCGGGCCTCATCCATGTACGGGCTCACCCATAGTTGTCCCTGACTCTGTTCGTCCTGGGACGGCTGTCGAGACCTTTGGGGGCCCAGCCTTCGAACCCCTGGACCGTAACGGACTCGGCGCCCAGTTCCTTAGTCTAGAAGGAATCGACTGGAGGAATATTCCCCTCCCATCGGTTGACAATGGTAGGCGCGCCTTTTGAGGCAGTTTCTCGGGGCTTGCTGTTGCTGCGGTTGATTGGATCTGCAGCCTTATTGTCGTGACAGAGACATAACTGCAGGCGCGTCGCTTTTAATGAGGAAATGGTGGGCGCGTGGGCGGTGAAATCGGATCTGGATTAACTATGCCTAGACTCGAGGGAAACTTCCTCAATTTCGTTGCCTGACCGTTTCGTCCTTTCCCTGCATAAATACGAAATGAGTCTCGCCCCTCCCCTCCTCACCTTGCCCGTATTTGCTTTTTCTGCCTTCGAGCCGTTGCAAAGAACAGAGAGCGCCGGGGAGAAGAAGGGAGAAGAGCGAGCGAGAGAGAGAGAGAGAGAGAGACTTACCGCTGTAGCCCTCATTCTCCATCATGCAATGGCCGGCGGCCCTCCTGTCATCCTCTCGGCGGATCCTTAGGATCCGTCCGATGTGTCCGTGGAGACGCTGCAGTCTCTTGTCGATGACGACCTTCTTCGCCCGATCACCGACCCCGATAGGCCGGAGTGGATTGCTCCGTTGGGCGAGCCAGAGTCGAGGCCACCCGCGGGCTACGTCGTGAGCTTCGTGTCCTTCGACGAGCGTGGTCTCAGCTTACCGGAGGACCGATTCATGCGAGCGCTCCTGCATTACTACGGCGTGGAGTTGCATAACTTCAACCCCAACTCCATCGCGCAGGCGGCCATCTTTGTCGCCATCTGCAAGGGGTACTTGGGCATTGCCCCCCATTGGGAGCTGTGGCTCCATCTCTTCCGGGCGGGGCATACCACCAAGTCGATAGGCACGGCAGGTACGAGGACGATGACGAGGGCCTGCGGCTGCACTCTCCAGGTGCACCAAGGCCTGCAGCACCTTTACATCCCAGCCCAGCTCGCGTCATCCAATCGCCGCTAGTATACCAGCTAGTTCTACCTCCACAACGACGACAGCGGACTTCCCCCCTACACTGGGCGGATCGTGGAGGATTGTCCGGAGAAGTGGGGGTATGGCGTCCTGAGGGAGGATCAGCCCAGGCTACAGCCGCTCCTAGAGGGGCTAGAGAGGCTATGGGGCCGCTGCCTTATGGCGGCTGTGGTCGTGGCGGCCTTCCATCACCGGAGGGTGCTACCGCTGATGGCTCGGTGGCGGTGCCTGTTCGACATGAGACCGAATGAGCCGATCGAGGGCATCCGGATGTCTGCCGCCGCCCTCTCCGACGAGGAAATTCTACGTCGGGTGAGGGAGACGGTGGAGGGGAAGCTAAAGAGCGGTGGTTTGACCCCCATCGTGATGCGCTCATCGCAGGGGTACCTCTCCCTGGTAAGTCACGCATAGCTGCAGCCCCTGAGGTCTCCTTGTTCCTCACCGTTTTTCCGTTCGCTTACTTGCGCTTGTCGTTCCTGCAGGGGATGAGAGACGTGCGAGCCTCCCCGCCGCCTGTTCCCGAGGACGTGAGGCGACAGGCGGCGAACCGGGCGCACGCCGAGGCACAGAAGAAGAAGAAGGACGTCGAGGCGGCAAAACACACAAGGAAGATCCTTGAGCGCAAACAGTTGGACAAGCGCCGCCGGCAACAGAGGCAGGACGGTCTCCCGGAGGAGCCATCTCTGTCGCCGTCGCTGTCAGTGGACTCTTCGGGCGATGATGACGATCTCCCTGACGTTAGTGGAACGGCCCCGGGGTGTCGGCGAGCGGCCCGACGCCTCTAGGAGGAGGAGGAGAGGACACCTCGGGGCCGGCGATCGCCCGCCCCGGGTCCGAGGCCGACACGCCTGAGACGCGGGCTTTAGGGAAGCGCGCCGTCAGCCCGGTGGGCTTGACGGCAGTGGTGGAGCAGGCGGCAGTGGGGGCGATGCAACTGCCCCCACAGAGGATCGAGGGGGCGCCGGAGTCCGACGAGGGTCGGCTGGCACCAGTGGATACCGGGGCCGTGCCTCCGCCACCGCCACCTCCATTGCAGAGGAGAGTCGCGGTGCCAAAGCAGTTGCAACCCCGCTCGTGGTGAGTGTTTTTTCAGCGACGTTCGTATCGTCTCTCGCTTGCTTCATGGTCATATGCTGACGAAGTGGGTGTTTTGCCTTCAATCGAAAGCATCAGGTGGAGGTGCCAGCCTTGGCGCCATGCAAGGCACTCAAGGTGAGCGCCAGCTCCACTGCTCAATAGGCGACGGAGGCGTAAGCCGCCGTGCAGCGTCGGCCAGGGCCGACCTGGAGGGGCCGGTCGCCCAGGAAGAGGCTCCCGGGGCAGCCATAGAGCAGACAGAGGAGGAAGGGCCTACGCCGCGTGTTGTTGAGGCCTACGAGTCTAATGGGGCCAGGGCGCCCCCAGTCGCCGAGGCCATCGGGATCGAAGCCGAGGCCCCTGGGACTTCGGAGGCCGAGGTGGTGGAGGCAAGTGCGGCAGGCCTGGTGGCCTAGGATACAGAGATGGAGGTGGGGCAACCTTTGGTGCCGCCCCTGGCCCAAGGCCTGCCGCCATCGCTGGAGAGCGCCCGGGAAGTGGAGGTTCAGGCGACCCCTTCCGACGGCACTTCCCGGGAAAAGGGGCCGGCAGACGCCGAGGCAGCCAACACCGTGGAGCAGCCAGCTCTGACCTCCGGCGAGGGAAACGCGGCTCTCGTGTGGGTGTAGCCTGAGCCCCGCGGGTGGGATCACCCGTGTGTCTTGTGGTGGAGCAGGGACGACCCTGAGGGGGAGCCTCTGTTCGCCCTTGAGGATGCGGCCGAGGGGGGCGCTAGGGCACCTTCAAGCAATATCGCCAGCTGGCGGTGCGTTCGCTGCGAACGACGCTGTCTGTTATGGATGTCGATGTGCCCGGTGTTACCCAGGTATGTGTCCTCTTTTCTCGTGCGTCGTCGTCTTGCTCTGAGTTTCTTGGCAGTGCATGACCCCTATTCTGGCTATCTAGGAGCTCGAGGCCCGATCCCTCGGGAAGTCGTTGTTCCTCCATCGGGAGAGGGACGTCTGGGACCAGCTCGGGCAGCAGAAGGACCTGCTCGCCAATGCCAACAAGATTCTATCGGCACGGAGCGCGGAGGCGGAGGACCTCCGCCTTCACTGTGCAGATATGAAGGCCGAGGCGGCCACGGCTCGGGAGCAGGTCGCCCCTTTGGCGGCGCGAGTCAAGGAGCTAGAGGAGGAGCTGACCGGGTGGCCGACGAGCGGGACGCCCTCTTTTCCCGGGCTGAGGAGGCGACGGTCTCTGCCAAGGCCATCGCTGCGCAGTTAGGTGTGGAGCAGGGCGCGCATGCGTTGACAAAGGGCGCCCTGGACGAGGCCCTCAAGGCGGCCGAGGCCTCCCGGGTCGATGCCTTGGCCTGGAAGGAGAAGTACGAGGGTGAGTTATGTTCCCTTTATTTTACTTGTTTTTTCTTGCGTTCGGCCCCTAACTCCCCAGTGTGGTACAGAGCTGGAGAAAGAGGCTTCCCGGGCAGCCGAGGCATCTCGGGTTGAGGTCCAGCACTGGAAGGAGAGGGCCGAGGCCTCTCAGGTCGAAGTCCAGCGCTGGAAAGAGAAAACCAAGGGTGAGTCCCATAGGGCTTTGCCTTTGTCTGGCCTATTTTTCTTTCGCGCTTAACCGCATCCTGCGTATTCTAGCGCAGTGTTGGAGAAGGAGGCTTCCTGGGTGGCTGAGGCCTCAGCCGCAGTGCAGGCGATGCTCGAGGCCGAGATCGGGGAGCATGACGCGCTGCAGGCCGCCGCCTGACTGCGTTGAGTGGCCAAGTGCGCGAGCGACTCCGGGGAGTGCTGCACACGGGCGTCAAGCGTGCCCTGGCTGTCGTTGCCTCGCACTACTCCGGCGTCGACCTCAAGGCCATCAGCGATGGTTATGTCTTGCCTGAGGATGACGAGGAGGCTGATGAGGAGGTCACCAAGCTGATGGAGGCAGCTAAGGTCCCTGGTACGGCGCTAGCCAGTCTGTTTGAAGAAGAGGTGGTTCCCCCCGCGCCAGCCGCCGATGCAGGAGATCCTGAGCCTTGACCTGGGCTAAAGGGGCCATGTAAACAGATTAGGATTATTTTCGTAGCGTGACGCTCGTGGCCGTCAAGGCCTTTATAAAGTACTCGTGCGTACGTCTTTTTAATCGTTTTTATTATATTTTCGAGCCTCAGCTCTCTGTTCCGTTTCTAGACAAGTTTTTTGCAAAAAACTTCCTTGGAGCCTCAGCTGCCCCTCCGGCGAAAGGTGGTGAGGGAGTTGCCATAGCCCAGGGGCGTAGGCGGTCTCGTGGCTCGGCCGGCCTTTTGCCCTCGAGGCACGCTTTCGGTCCTTAGGTTTTTCACAATCAATTTGTCAGAGTACGTGAGAGGGTTTGGCGTAGAAATTTATTCAAAAAATAGAAAAAATGGTTTTCGGGACTTAGGGGGGTTCCTCCCCCTTCTAGCCCCTGAGGGAGGCTCGGTTCTGCAGAGGCAGAGCCGAGTCTCCCTTATAGCGTTATCGTAACGCCAATCCCCCATCGATCGACTCGGGGGGTTTCTCAAAAAAATAGGAACAACTAAAGAATGCTTCTTTAATATATTTCGAGAAACAATGTATACAATGCTTGAGAATTTAAGGGTAGAAATGACGTAGCTATTCTATGTTCTAAGTGTTGGTGAAGATTTCGCCCTTCTCGTTGGCCAGCTTGTAGGTCCCGGGTTTTAGCACTTGGGCGACGATGTACGGCCCTTCCCATGGTGGGGTCAACTTGTGGCGGCCCTTGTTGCTCTGCCTCAGTCTTAGCACCAGGTCGCCCACCTTCAGGTCTCGGCTTCGAATGCGCCGGGCTTGATAGCGTCGTAGGGCTTGCTGGTACTTGGCCGAGTGTGGCAGCGCAACATCTCGGGCTTCCTCCAGTTGGTCGAGGGCGTCCTCGTGGGTAGTGCGGTTGCTTTGCTCGTTGTAGGCCTGTAGCCTTGGGGAACCATACTCCAAGTCAGTGGACCCCAGTGGTTGCCTGCCCCTTCTCTCTCATTACTTGCCCCTGGCATTCCGAGCTCGATGTGGAAATACTCTCGAGTGGGATCGTAAGTGCCTTCGTTATTGGAGTCGGAGTAGCCGAAGCAGTAGTCGCTTGCGGCCAAGAAGCGGCGCATAGCCTTAGGGTCATGAAGCTCGGAGAAGTCCGCTTCGGCCCACGCATCGTCCTCCTCCGAGGAGTCAGTGTGGGTGTGGGTCGAGGTTGTGGTGGAGAAGTCGAGGACGAATCGTTGGTGGCGTCCCGAGGGCTCTGCGTGCGTGGAGGCGTAGGCGAAAGCGTAGGTGGCGGCGATGTTGTTCAGCCCGAAGGGATACAGGGATGGTGCCACCGCTGGGGTCCGCTCCGCCTGAGTCGATTCCTCAGGATGTGGCAGGGCAGAGCTTGACGATGGGACGTCGCTGCGTGCTACCGGCGTCTTTCCCCTACCCAGGCTTAAGCTAGACAGGTCCCCAGCCAAGGACTCTGTACCAACGTCCGGGCATGGGATGCCGGCGAAGTGCGGTGTGCCGCCTTGAGCTCGTGCGGTGTCGGGGTAGTCCCGCTCGCGTCGTGCCTGGCGAGCGCGACGAGAGCGGCGGCCTGGGCGCCGCTTGCGCCCAGGCTGCGGATGCGTGACGTCGTCGTTGGCTGGTGGGGCTCTGGGTGCGAGGAGTACCATATCATACCCACATCCTAGAGACATGAACTCTAGGCTCCCAAACCAGACCACCGTGCTGAGACGTAGTGGGCGTATGGGGTCAGCCATCCGAAACTTGTTGGGACGATCAAGCTAACACGTAGAGGCCCCTACCTAGCGCGCCAACTGTCGGTGTTTCGGACCAGGGGGTCCTCAACCAACTAGTAAATGTGAACTGCGTGCCCCTAATCCTGGATGGTGATGCAAAGAGACACAAGGTTTATACTGGTTCAGACAATTGGTGCCCTACGTCCAGTCTGAGAGATCGATCTTGTATTCCTTGCACCGAAGTGCTTGTAGTAGGGGGTTACAAACTGGGTGAGAGAGGGATCTAGTCCTAGGTCTCAGTGTGGAACAGTGCGGGCTGCTTGAGACGTTGCTCTCAGGCAGCTTGGGAGAGCGTGTGTCTACGTGAGCCTATCTCCGTGAGCTCGTGAGTGCCTCCCTTTAAGAACGGCCCGGTCTCCCCTTTTATAGTTGAAGGAGGGACAGGGGTGATACATGTGTTCGCCATGCGGCGAGCGGAGGTGGCGTGCCGGAGTCCTATAGCTTACTACTGTAGCGGCATGGTCAACGGAGTGGTCTTGTCCTTGATGTACTGGAGCAACACGCCGGTCACACCCGATCTCGTATGACGTGGGCGCTCCAGTGACAGCTTGACGCAGGGTATGGCCGACGGTGTGCTGGTCGCTATGGGTTGACGGTGAAAAGAGCCGAGGCTCAGTTGGTGCCGAGGCCGAGCCATCGTGGGGGGCTCGGTGGGCGCGAATCCCGAGGCTGCCGAGACCTGGAAGTGGATTGCCGAGGCCTTGGAGGGAGCAGTTGGTCTCATGCACCGATTCTGAGGCTACAGTGACCCGTACCTGCTTTCCCACGTCGTGCTGCTCCTGAAGCAGGAATTAGGTAGCACAGTGCAGTACGGGCGCCAGGCATGGGTGCAGTGTTGAGCACAGTGGCCAGTAACCCCTGTTTCGTCCTGTTTCACATGCGGCTGATATCGCGGGAGTGGTTGGACGCGTGACGTTTTGTCAGAGAAGTCGGTCGAGGCGGAGGCGACGAGGTTGTTGCCGAGCCGGCCTTGAGCGAGTCGGAGAATTGGTACTTCGTCCGAGGCTTCACTCGCGGGGCCTCGGACGAATCGGAGAATCGGTAACCCGTTCGAGGCCTTGCGGAGCGGGGCCTCGGCGAGGCGGAGAGCCGTTGCGACGCGTGCTTCAGGCGAGTCGGAGAATCGGCCGAGACCCTGTGATTGTCCTTTGGCTTTGATATTTGTGAGGTCCTAAGCAATCCTTTCGGTTCTTACTTAGGGTACCCCTTTTTATGGTATGCATCAACGGTTGACCAGCTAACTTTACAAATCGTATTTGTAGGTGCGACTCTAGATTTATAGGGGTGGCTGGATATTGAGCTGCTCCTGCAAACCATTTTACAAAAATCACGATTTCAGATCCAAAAAATAGCAATTTTTTTTATCTACGGGAGGCCCCCACCGGTCAGCCACCCCCGTCCGCTCCATCGAAGTCGTGGTATTTTTTGCGCGAAAATCGCACGCTTCGTGGCTACGGGGATTCGAACCCGCAATGTATATATTGGTTTTTGTTCCCCGCATATTATCCAAAATCGAGTTTAAATTGATTGTTTGAGGCCCTAAACGAATTTAAATGAAAAAGTTATCAACTACAAAGTTTCATAACTTTTTGAGATCTACAACTTTCATTTTGGTAGTTTCTCCATCCGAGATCGTTTACAAAATTTGAATTTTAAATTTGAGAAATTCAAACATAGTTTTCCTTGACAAGATGATTTCAAATCAAAACATTGTCAACTACAAAGTTTCGTAACTTTTCGAGATCTACAACTTTCGTTTTTGCGGTTTCTCCATCCGAAGCCGTTTGAAAAATTTAAATTTCAATTTTTTGGAAATTCAAACGTAGTTTTCCTTGACAAAATGAATTCAAATGAAAAAGTTGTCAACTACAAAGTTATATAACTTTTTGTGATCTACAACTTTTATTTTGTTCATCTTTTCTTGTGACTTTGTTTGAACAATTCAAAATTTGGATTTTAAAAAATATCAACTTGAAACAACATTTTAAAAGAGTAAATGATTTCAGCTAAAAAAAAGTCATCAACAACAAATCTGTAAAACTCATAAAGATCAACGACTTTTATTTTGACCATTTGTTCATCCTATATGGTAGACGAGTTTCCGTGGACCGTGGTATGTATATGTATCACACGTCTTCGTAGTGGCACATGAGCATGATCATCCACGCCAGGTAAAGAGTGGTTTTCTGTGTGGTGTAAGGACTTTTGACAAGATTTTCACCAAGCACGGTGTCTGTGGCTGGTGTGCAGTGTACAAACGTACGTACCGGGACCGGTGGAACGTGCATATATGTATATGCATGCCGTCCGTATGCGTACGTACGCGTGCGCAGTAGACGCCCCGAGAGCCGGCCCGATGATTCAGGATCTGTGCGTGCCGTCTAGGGTTCTCGAGTGGCCGACGATCATGCCTGGCCGGCGGCAGCGCGCTTCACTTTTTCACCGCGAAATCAAACGCCGGTCCCGGCGTGCGGCGTCGTCCATACCACCACCGGCCCAGGGGTCCTGGGTCCACGACGAACAACAAGCGGGCGCTACGCGCTAGCTACCCGTCCGTTTTGATCCGTTTCCACGCCGACCCTGTACGGAGGTGCACCGGCCGGATCGCTGGGACCGGCACGGCGAGGACGAGCACATTTATTGCCATGGTCTGACCGACTCTGGCTGTGAGAGAAGGGAGGAAAAAGATGTGACATTGCCCAGTCGCTACCTGCGGTTTCACCGGTACGCCTGATGGTTTTCTCGTACCAGGACAGTTTAAATAGCCGTGATAAGAAGAACGAAGTGAAGCCTAGGAGGGGATTGAATCCTTCAGGGCACATCCCCAATCCATGTGGACTTGCAGCCTGTTCGCTTGGTCGTAAATGATCGTAAATTATAAGTCAGAATAATATTTTTCTCTTACATCAAACCAGCCAGCAGTAATAATCCATGATCGTTTCAGCCGAAACGAACAGGCTGTTGATCCCCTCCAAACCACTTGGATTGGAGATAAACGAACAGGCCCTCAAGTGTTCGCGATTTCGTCTTCGTCTAATTGCCTATACATGTAGGTCAATACATGCAGTGTGTATTGGTATGTCCTTTTCCTGAAAGGTGAGATGGCCACTTAATCAGCTGAGCTACCCTCAGTTAATTTACATCCGTTCTGCAACAGTCTTATAACTTGTGAGAACTCATTCCTGAGACTGGTTTTAGGCTTGTTCACTTGCGTTATAATCCGTATTTTTCAGCTTGTTTTTCAGCCAGAACAGTGTTTTTCTCTCACAACAAATCAGCCGAAATAGTATTTCGGTTTGTTTTTTCAGCGAAGCGAACGGGGCCTTTATATTTATATTTTTAAAGACAAAGTTTGTAGGCTTTGCATCAAGTAGGCGCAGCTGCTGCTGGTTGTTGGCTCAGTACTTTGTGAGAGCCACATGTCGCAGCAGCAGCCGAAGGGGCTGTCAAAACTGGCAGCCGAACGGAGTGAGTAAAATTATACTCTCTCGACTTGAAACAAGACATTTAGGGCCTGACGGGTTGCAAGCCAAATTTTGGCAAGCCAGCTTTTTATCTTGTTTTGGTGTTTCTTTCTATCTCGGCTTAAGCGCTTAGTCGAGTAGTTGTTTTGTACTAAAACCTCTTTTTATTTTTTCCCGTCTAATAAAAATCGTGGCAAAGCTCTTGCCATCCTTTCAAAAAAACATAGGCAAGTTTCAAAGATTTGACATGCAATTGGTTTGGGACAAAAAACATTGGCAATTTCTTCTAAAATTTTGGCAAGACAACATTTTTCTCTCTTGCTGGTAGCAAACCAGTTACCAACCTTGGTTGCCTTGCCAAGATATTGGTTTACCCTAATATTGGTACACCCACATTTTGGCTTGCCTTGAAATTGGCATGGCAAAGATTGGTGCTCAACCAATCAGGCTCTTAGTTTTCCATGGAAAAAGACTTTGACTGATAACTACTCTACTAATACATGATGCTTGTGAATCTAATCGATGTCATTAGAATTGTGCTAAAAATATTTATGATTATTACTATCAATATATTAATTGCTAGTCAAAGTCTACCTTTTATATTAAAAAAGGCTTATGTTTCAATGAAACGAAATATGCCTTTCAATTTTCGGACGGAGAGTATCAATATGCATCCTTTTTTATTTAAAATAATTTTCACATTATTGGTTGGGTAGTGATCGGTAGACCACTTCTCGCAACCTAGGAAGTTTGACTAGCTGTCAGTGCCCAGCGCGCCCTCTGATCTCATTCAAAGTTTTAAACCTTGTGCTATCAGCCTGTCACTTACGACAAAACTGCCGAAGCCAGACATGGGGAGGCCTGTCTGTTTTCAGCCCAAACTAGTAGTACAACATTACTATTCGGCCCAAGGCCGCAAGAAACTGTCCTTCTTTGAGGATCGAGGCCCGCTACACTTAAGACGCCAATGTTGGGGATAATTCCTTGGCCCCGTTCGCTTTGCTGAAAAAACAAGTTAAAATACTGTTCCGATTAATTTATTGTGAGAGAAAATCACTGTTTCGGTTGAAAAAACAAGCTGAAAAAGATGGATTATAATGTTATCGAAGGCTATAACTATTCCTTGTAGTTAAATCTGAATGAACAGATTCCATTGTAAGAAACTTAACTAGTTAAACTAGCTCGCTTTGCATCCAAAATTATAGCATTCCTTTTCATAAAAAAATTATAGCATTCCTACCTATAAAAAAATATAGCATCCCTAAGTTAGAGCTTGATTGGTTGAGCACCAATCTTTGCCATGCCAATTTCAAGTCAAAATGTGGGTGTATCAATATTAGGGCAAGCCAACTTGGCAATGCAACCAAGGTTGGTAATTAGTTTGCTACCATCAAGAGAGGAAAATGTTGTCTTGCCAAAATTTGGAAGAAACTGTCAATGTTTTGGCACCAAACCAATTGCATGCCAAATCTTTGGAACTTGCCCATGTTTTGGCTTGGCAAAAATTGGCTTGCAACCAATCAGGCCCTTAGTCACTTAGGACATCCGCAATAGCTACTAGCTCTAAGACAACAATACTAATTTTTAGCACATAATTTTTTAGTATGGATAGGTCCATATGACACTCTCACGTAACCTTGAAATATGTGCAAGACCTTAGCTCTTGATTAAGAGCTAGATTTTTCTCTCTCTTCTATTAAAATATGATAAAAAATACTTAGACTTAGCTTAAAAGTCGATGGTTGAAGCTGTACTTAGACGCGGTACTGCGGATGCAGCACAAACGAGGAGAAACTCCATGAAGAATTGGCTGTCGCTTGCTTACAGGCTTTTAAGACTTATACTAATACTTTAAAAAATAATTCTTACAAAAACATTTTTGAGTTTTCACCTTTCACCTCTTACCAGTTACCAAATCACAGTATTTTCCAGACAGAACCCGTTTCAGGTATTTAAGTACGGGGGCTATTCAGGTGCTACGAAAAGCTGTACACGAAAAGAACATGACAGATGCACATGGATAGAAACTTAAATCAGCAATAAGGAACAAAGAGACGGGGACAAAAACAGTAACACCAGGAGAAGAACAAAATGTCTGCTTAAATGTCACAGCAGCAGCAGCAACAACAACAACAGTGTGACCCCTTAACTACAAATAAGAATGTTTCTCGTCAAGCATTCAACATGTACACCCACCAAACGCCTGTCTTGGAAGCAATATCTGTATATACAGCAGCAGTAGGCTTTACACGCTTTCGAAGACACACTACACACTTGATAGAGCGAGAGGACCAAGCAATCACTGGTTGACGGTTTTCACTTTCTGCTCGGTGTGACTTGGAAGGTTTCTTAGGCTCCGAAGCACCCGATGAGCTTCTTAGGAGCGTGGCCGGTGGCCCGGTACTTGGCAGCCATCTCCTCGGCCTTCAGCACCTCCTCACCGCGCTTTGCCTCCACCATCGCTCGCTTCTCTTCGGCTTCCTTGTGGATCATTGCAACCTTGTTCTTCATCTTCTCAGCATATTCAGCCTTCTTCTTTTCCAGTTGTTCCTGAACATGAATAAATCATAAGCTTTAGCTTAGAGGACATCACCTTTGAGGGGGTGGCACGTTAGTCTATTGGATCTATCCTTCTCTGAATTCCTCTATAATTGATTAATTGTTATCGGTGACTCAAGTCATTATGAAAATATATGAGCGATGCTTAAACTTAGTAAGTGCACATAACAGACGATAAAAAATGATCAATCCTTCTATTAAAAGGGCAAAGAAGAGAGCGAATGAAATTACCTCAATCTTCTTCAGTTGAGCTTCTATGTTTGCTTTCTTTGTGTTCTCCCATGAAAGAATAGCGGATACTTTCTTAGCAGCCCTGTCACAATTGTGCCCATTAATGCAAGTTAGGAATTTCCACATCACGTGCCTACGGATTATATCAACTTCTATTGGATATAAGAATCTAAATAGATGCGAAGTGTTTTCTATATGATATCTTCCAATTGACATACTATGTTATCCTGTTTGCCCTTATGCCTTTTCTCATTTTAGTTTGGATCGAGCAGAATTTTGTATCCACTGCCCTGGTTGTAATGCTAGAAAGCCTAGAAATATCATTCACAGAAACCTGTACTAAGCTTCCAATTCCTTTGATGAAAGAACTATAGATGACTGAAGAATGAAGAGCAAAAACTTCTACTGTAATGAACAAGTAATGGTTCCACTGAAAACGAGCTCAGGGGAATAGGAAAAGGTAAGAAACATACTTGTTCTCAGCTTTTGTCTTCTCATTCTCTTCCCATGCTTTGATCAAAGAGTTCCTCTTCTCTGTTTCCACCCTTGCAAGAGCGAGATCTGCAGATCATGTTTCAGGTTTTAATAGGCATAGTTGTACACTTGTACTCGACGACAAGAAGAAATTATTTAATAATTACCTCTGTCATTGGAGCCCCCTTGCTTCTCAGCGGCAGGCTTCTCTGGAGCAGGTTCATCTGCAACTTCTGGAAAGACAGAAAAATAGAGAATTTATGCCTGCTTTTGTGTAAAAACTAAATTCAGATTCATGAACAAATTTTGCTGAACAATTTAATATAGAAGAAATAAGCTAGCAAGTGGTTGTATGTTGATCAATGATCCAATCCAACCCATTCGCATCACATAGCAAAATGTAATTTATATGTCACTATACTATTATTATCTGTGCAGGAGCATGCACTTGAGATTGCCATGCACAACTTATTTGTATCCAGATCCAGGTCCTGTGTAACTGCTGCTTAGATAGCTTGTTTAGTGAGAATGATTGTAGATTTCCTTTCTCTTATTTGACTAGTACGTTCCTGCATGCGTAGGATTAAACTTATTCTAAACTACACGAACTACAAAGCGATAGTAACCACAGGAACCTACTCTAGCTCTTTCAGGAAAGGAATGACCAATTGATGACACAGTGTTCCAACTTTTAAGTATCCAATGGTCAGCTTTGTATGTGTGAGACATAATGTTCAGCTTGTATACAAGTATGTTGGCATCTTGCTAACTTTTTGTCCCTCGAGAAAATTATCTAGTTCCGGGCAATACGGCTTTGTAGGATTAATATAGGCAAATAACAAAAGATGGATCGGCATGATAAGAGAGAAAAACCAGAGAACAGCAGGTTGCCTGGTTTGCCAGCTCAAATTTGGCACCCATTGTGTTCTGTTGATTAGTTGTTCATGTTTTTGGCCATTTAAACAATAAAAGTAATTTTTTAAGGTAAACAAGCAGGACCTGTCATTTATTGAAAAAATAGGGGAAGTAACAAGGCCTAGGCCAAAGGAAAAGTAAATTGAATTACCAGGAGCTTATTTTGTCTGATTCCTCACTTGTGGGGATGAAACAGGATATTTCTTCAATTATATTAAAAAAGGAGTTTTTTCGTTCAAAAATATAAAAAAAGAGTTTATTTTGTATATCTGCATATAACCATTAGGGAAACCGAATGCTTCAGAGCGCATGATTTCATCATTTGCCCACCTATGCAAGGAACTGATGTACTACATCTTTGAAGACGCAGCAGCAACAGAAAGCATTGTCTAGCTTTTGTAAGCTGTGATGGGGCATGTTAATATGAGAGAAATATATATCTAAAGAAGTCAGTTAAAATTTATCATAACCTTGTCATGATTCATCTGACATTTTTTTTTGAGATTATCTGTCATTTGAATTTGCACTCACTAATCTAAATTGAATAACAAAATGGAAAAATAACAGAATTTGTCAATTCTAATACCAAAATAATGCCTCCATGATTTGAAGAAATAGGAAAGAATTGTCTGATAATCCAGGAAAAAAAAAATCCAAGCCCACAATGGAAAGTTGTTCTATATACGTCTTTGTTTTCTGTCTGATTCTTTTTCTCTCAGCATGAAACTTAGAATCTTTCTAAAGGATATTTTTTCTAGAACACAAGAGCTGCGCTTCATTATATTGAGATAGAAAAACGATGGGAATACATGCTGGCTCTAAGGCTTGCGTTATTTTTTTTGTTTGAAGGGAAACTGGAATGGATAAAGGTAGAAGAAAGATGAGAGCAGGCAAGAAAGGCCAAAAGGTGGGGAGAAAGTGAAGAATTCAGGAAAGTTTCAACTATCATGTTTTTCCGAAATAACATCTGAATTTTCACTAAAATCAAATTTCAAGAAGAGGAAATGCTACATGTCTAGGCATCAAACAACTAGCATACTTTTAGAACCCTCAAACTAGAAACCTACGATGGCCACGTCATCCTAAAATCAATTTTGTGTTTCGAAGTGAGCCAACGATTCCCAAAATGTTTGTAGACCTTTTTACCCCCGTACCCCTGCAGAACTTGACAAACCATTCCTCCAGAATCCTTGGCAGGCATGGCTACTACTCTCACAAAATGGGAAAACCATTTAGCAAGCTGGTAAATAATTCTGAAAATCGATGACTCGCAAATTTACTTCAGTTTTTTTTTAACGATAGAACTAGAGTACTTTAGAACTTGATCGCAGGTTTCAATATGATTTGCACCTCACAGCCTGACACAAATAGTTCTGAATTCCTAAGAGGAAAATTCTGTTCTCTACGAAAAGTAGTAGGTTCGACAAGACAACAACCAGCACCAAAGGATCATGCCGACAACAAATCAGGAACCCACGAAAAGAGAAGCAAACGAACTGTCAGGGATGACAAGTACCTAGTACTCTCACTGTACAGCTACCAGAAAGTACAGAGACGACGAACCAAAGCATAGAGAGGTCAGATGAGGAAAGTTTCTCAAAATTCCTAGCACATGAATTTAAAGCACAAACCAGCCAGCACCACCTTTCCATTCGCAAGCCTTCCAGTACATAGAGAGGGAGAATTAAGCAGAGCAGGGTGTACTCACTCTCGACGATGGCCAGGGCCTTGGTGTCGTCGGCCGGCGCCGGCGGCTTCTCCTCGGCGGCCGGCGGCTCGGCCGCGGGGATGACGGCCTTCTCCTCGGCGACGTCCTCCTTGGCCGCCTCCGGCTCGGCCTCCGTGGGCGCGGGCGCCGCCTCGGGCTCCTTGTCCTTGGTGACCTCCACCTCCACCTTCTTGGCCTCCTCCTCAGCCATGTTGCTGTCTGGTAGGAGAAGCTTAGCTGTTGCTGTTGAGTGTGTGGGGGTGGGAGCTAGCTGTGCCTGTGCGTGTGCGTATGCGTGCGAGCGTGGTGGCGCGTACTAATAGCAAGCGGTTTAACTGTTGGCCGTGTCTGCTGGACTCTGGACGAAGCTGGAGAGTAGTTTAGGCCGCAAGAGAAGGGAAGGCAGTGGAGGCTTTGGTGTGTTTCTGAATTCTGACAGAAGAGGGCCTCGTATTCTCCCTGGTTCAGGTTCCTCGGTTCAGGGACGGTTTTATAGCCCGGACTCTGTCATTTGCAGCCTTGCAGTTGCAGGTGGATGAGTAATACTGATACGTTACTGTATTTTAAAAGATACAGAAAATGCTTAAACTGTCTTAAAACTTTCTTTCGCGTACTTACCCGATTCAGTATGGTTGATGCAATAATATACAAAGATTTGGGGGTGTCCGCCCAAGATCAGGAGAGCGAGACGCGCCGTAACCGTAATCCATCATTCATTCCATCTAGTGTGATTTTTTTTTTTTTTTAAAAAAAGGAGTCGGCAAGGAAGCCATGGGCGCGTAGGTGACGGCGACCCGGGCCGGCGCATCATGGCATGGGCCCGCCGCGGGCGCAGCGCGTTGGCTCCTCCTCCTCCCAGCGCAATTGCGCTGTGCAGTGACGAGTTGGTCCAGCACCCTGCACCCCCACGCACGCCCCACGGCGCCCCCGCGGCCCGCGCCGCTGGGCGCTCGGATCCCGTGAGCGCGGAGACTCTGGTGGCCGTTGCAATGCACGAGCACGACGCGCGTCGCCACCACCCATGCCAGCAACGTTCGTTTCGTTCAACGTCGCCGTCGTCGGCCCGTGGGCACTGTTGACAGAATGACAGACCACGGACGTCCATCCAATATACTCGCCGGGCAAACGTGTGGCGAGACCACGGGGCTCGCTCGAACGTACTACCAGCGCGGCATCAATGTGGGCGGCGACGTCGCTAAGGACCATCGGTGATCATATGCTTCCGTTCCTTGCATCGTGCGTGGAGTTTAAAGCCGGCCGTTCGCCATTGGGCCGTCCCGTCCGTAGCAGTGTAGCCTCGCCGAATCGTTGTTCCTATCTTATCTATCGGCTACTAGCCTACTAGTCCTACGTCGCCGGCGCCGGGGCCCGGACGGGAAGCCCCAGCGTTCCGGGTGTTCCCCCCGTGGAGCGGGGGCGTGCGCGCATCTGTCCGCGCCCGCCCGCCCGGATGCCGCGGCCGACAAGTGTACTGCGCGGCGCTTTCGTCACGGGAAATTGCGCGGTTTTGGGCGGTTCCAGCGCGAGCTCGTCCACATGCCCGACGCCTGCCGCGGCATGGACCACGGGTCAACCGTCCACGTCCGGGGGAGGCTCGCTTACCTCCTCCTCCTGTTCCTGTACGTACCGTATAACTGGGCTTCTAGCCTTCTAGCATTTCTTTGTGGGAGTACGTCCTCGTATTCCATGACGAGACCTGCAGGAGCAGGACAAATACGCTCGTCCGGATACACTTTGCGGTTGCGGATCCTGTCCTAGTTTGGAAGTACCGGCTCTGCAAATACCTTTAGCTGCTTCATTGTATCGTGTGAATTGTGATGGTCGTATCGTATCCATGCCAAATGATTGCGGCGAAGCTCCTCGGTTTTTTCAGCTAGGAAGCAAAACGCACTAGTTTACTTACTGGATTTGTTTTGATTATTCATACATACCGTTGGCAAGTCATAGGATATATAGCTGGCCAACTAAGCCTTGTCGTTGTAATAAGGCAGGGGGCCCGGCCAGGCCTCGGTGTGCAACTGTCCAACAATGTGCTGGAGCAATGATTTAGCAGGCAAATGGACAAGAAGCCAACATGCCTTGCCTTGCTGGTGACCGGTGAGTGCAGCCACAGCTACGCGATGCGTCCTGCGTCCAGCTGTTGCAAACGAACTCCGGCTGAGTTAACAGAGAGTGGCCGAATATTATAAGCAGCCAGAAGAAACATGGTTCGACCTTTCCTATGTACGTCTTAGAACGGCGCCTACGTATGGAAATCATCAGGAATACGCACACATCATCAGTACATCACATGACAAGTCTCCTCGTATATACATACGTCATCCCTCGCTGTCTTCATGTTGCTGTTCTCCTTCTGAAAGACTCTGAAACCTCGCTGTCTTCTTTGTTAACCAAACTGACCGAAAAGCAGGGCTGCTGTAACCGATCCCTGGTTCGTTACCAACATGTTCGCAGGTTAGCACATGGAAACAGAGCTAAAGGGGCTAAAACACAGTGATATAGGCACGCGTCAGATTAAAGGCTACGGCTTGACAGGCCTGATTTTCCTTGCCACTAATATACTCTGATTTTTCCTTAACACTAATACTGAAGCACACACAAGCAGGCAGGCAGGCACGCAACCTCTTCTTGAAAAATCTTGCATCCACATCCTCCTCACGGGCCCCGCCGGCGTGTTGGACGCATCGCGGGGATAACGTGGCTCGACAGCGACGCGTGTCGGTAACCCACCAATCCAGGCGTCGTTCTCCTTCTCTGCTAATCCTTGGCAAACATGCGTATTTAAATCGGTTACCTTCGGCCAAAGATCCGTGCCGATACGCTGCAGACGTTGCAGCCACAAACCCAGCAGCCATTTGGAAATCATCAGGCTCTACCTCATGCCTCCAAATCCCTGTCAGGCAGGCTCTCACCTACATTTGTTGGCTGTCTGGGCCTGATACCCATTTGAAGTCAAGGGAGGAGGATCGTTTTCAGCTGCGTGCGAGCCATCACCACCTGGCTCCCCAACTTGTCCTGGTGCCTTCTGGAGTTTTTCTTCTTGTTCCCTAACTCTTCTGACGTCCTGATGACTGCACGATGTTTAAAATATGTGCGATTCCGTGTGCCTGAGGGGTTGTATTTTGCTTTTTCTTGATAAAGACGTATGCGTTCTTTATCTTCAGGCTAGGGTTTACAGGTGCAGGAGGGATGGGCGCTCTGATCTGGAGCTGGGTGATGGTTTATGAGCCAAGTCACCTAGACGGCTGGACTTGCATGATTCCCGGTACGGTCGGTTCTTTATGACTATGTATTGCTGGAGATTCTGCCAACAGCAAAGCTTTCCAAACGGAAACTTTTAGTTGTAGCCAACAATGTCTCAACTACGTTCCTGAAATGCGTACTGAAATATACTTCTGTATACATATAGTACTGAACATATTATATGTTGTCTGAAAAAAGACAGGTCAGGAACTCAGGATCCAGTGGTTCAGGTTGGAGCGAAGTCTCTGCAACAGACAGTTCCTCAACGAGTCGGACTGCAATAGTAGTTCACAAAACGGCCATTTGAACACAGGCGTATGATTCATGGATGGGTCATGGGTGCTGTGCTTTCAGGTTGACATCTCTGAAGCATCAGTATTGACGTAACCAGCCAGTGTTTTCAGCTTCACTTGCCAAGTGATCTGTACCTGATTTGCAGTTGTGAAACGACTGGTCTTCTTGCTCACGTTCCTGAGATTTGTTACAGTGATCAGGTGAAGACCCTTTTCTCAGCTTTATATGTTTTGCCTCCTTTTTCCTCACGAGATTATGATAAAGATCTTTTCAGTCAAAAAGGGGTGATAATCTTCACGTTCACGTTTTACATCAAATCCTAGTCGAGAAAGTGTTCAATTCATGCAAAATATCTACAACTTTTCTTGCAGACGCCGATCCATGTGGCGAAGTTCTTGCTTTCATCAATGACCAAACAGGACATCTGCGTCCCATTTGCATGGTTTCCTTCGGCGAGTACATAAGCTGATAAGCACCAGCGAGTAATCGGATATTGTTTGCTGGAAAGCTCACAAATGACAACACACGGACAGGTTCAGAACCCACGAGAATAAAGGTCACTGGCTGTCCCGTTAGTCCAAAGCAGATGAGAGAAAAGAAGGGCTTGTTGGCCCATCAGAGTTCTTTCATCACTGCAAAACCAAAAGCAGGTGCATTATGAGATGCTTTATCCGTTGTTTCAGCACAATTGGCCACACTCGAAAGAACTGAATAACCTAAGAACACGAGGCAGACAGGCCATGATTCTCAGAAGGTGACACACTGTCAAGAATCTAGCAACTGAATAAATATTCTTAGACATTTTGACCCTCTAGTTAGCGTAGAGTTATTTCGAAATAGTACTGACTAATAGAACATAACACCACAATTGAAAACAAAAGGAGAAATTTCTTGCTTTCGAGGTCTAGCTAACTGTAACTGGTGTATTTTCCATTTCCAATGGGATAAGCGGAGGAACTATATGCCACCTGCAGAATATATGGACAGTATTTGTCCTTTTAACTTGGTGGCCAATGTTTTCTATTCTTATTTTCGGGCCCCGATGATTCCTTTTCCTTTACATAAGATAATGGCAAACAACGACAATGCCATGATGGTGGATTCGGGTTTATTGCAAAAATCGGAGGAATGCTGTGTGCTTTACAGTTAACTAAGTACGCACGGCGACCCGACATGAATGTCATGTCCTTCTCAAACTGACATGGCCAGAAGAGTATGCTTACTCTAAGCGTTTTTTCTTTTAAAAAAACGTATTACTCCAATAAGCGTTTGCAATAATCAATCAGAGAGTGGGTGTGTGAATGATAATTACCTTTTTCGTGTGTACCGATTCCAGGGGAGTTATTTATGCATCTCAGATTTGCTGAGGTCACACGATCTGCTTGGAGTACCAACTTAATCTGTCCTAACCTAACAAAGTAGCACAATTCAGCCAGTTGAGCACTTACACGGTTATAAGAGCGCGCTTGTTTCATCAGTACATAAGGGAGGGTCCGAGCGTTCATGTACAACTTATTGACCCCTCTAGGGAGCCGTTAAGGCGTGTTGTATTGAACATTTTTCTCTACCTTAACACAAAGACGCGCAAACTTTTTGCGTGATCGAGAAAAAACGCTCTTGTCTTGAGTACAAAAATCTTCCTCATGATCACCTCGTTATATGATTTACAGCTACGGAGAAAATGATGCTTTTCCCCCCGAGTGTCAGGTTAGAGATAAGAGGGCTTTTACGGTGGTTGGGGCTGCTTCTGTGTGCCTCTAGATGCCTACGCAAAATAATCATTTTAGTTGATTTTATTCGTCCAAGGGTAATATAGTTATTGCACAACCCTCTAACTCCCATGCCCTCGCCGCGCCCCCTACCCAACCCCACGCCGAAGTGCCCAGCTCCCCCAAACCGCACGCACCTCACATGATGCAAGGCTGGTCTCTCCCTCGCCCTAGCTGCCGCCGCCCTGCTCTCTCCCTCGCTCTAGCCGCCACTGCCCTCGCACGACGTCGCAGCGGACGCCCTGCCCTCTCCCTCGTTCGTCGCGGTGGCCGTCCTACTCTCGCCCTCGCTCGTCACGGCCGCCGCTCTACCCTCGCCCCCACCGCCAAACACCGTCTCCCTGCCCTCGCCACCCCTCGCCACGTCGTACGATCTCCCTGGCCGACGCTGGTGTCGAAGGCGCATCCAGCCACCACCACTGCCGTCGGGGACGATGGTGAGGAGTCCAAGATCCAGAAGGCACGCCCCCGGCTTTATTGATGTCGTGTACGCCCACCTGCCTTCCTTCGATTCCCTCGCTGATGACTGCTAGGTACGCCCTCTCTAGCCCTAGCTCCATCCCCCTTGCCTTCCCTTCCTGTTGTGCCCAAACCCTAGTTACAAGTTGCAGCTATCTAACCTTAGTTCTGTTAGTGTTAATTCATGATTCCCAGTCTAGATGAAGTGCTGCTGCTGTAGTTATTTTTTTCAGTTACCAATTTGTTAGCAGTGAGACCGTATGGGGTTGCAACCTGAGAGAATGAGAGAGAGATAGGACTTTCAGTAGTGTGTAATCCACTTGAATTGCTAGACTTTCAGTAGAGTGTAATCTTAATTCTACTCATGAAGATGCTGATTTTGTACTAAGATAGCACCTACAATTTTGTCAGCACTAGCATTTGAAATTTGGTGTTACTTTGCTGAAAAATTATTTATACAGCACTAGGACATGGCACAAATTTGCTGATTAGTACAATCAGTACTCCTTACTGCACTAGGACCTGTGATGTGATCCTTATTTGTCATTAGAAAATGATTTTGGAAACTTGAGATGATGATCCTTTTAGTTCACTCATCATTAACCTGAGTTGATGATCTGCACTTGGAAGTCATAGCTATATGTTCTATGACTATTATTTCTGTTGAATGAAACCTTTCATATGTGCTGGTTGTCAGTTCCATTAGAGGGTGTAGGTCACTTCTTGATGCCAAATGAATGTGCACATACCATATGCTTCATAGCAACCATGTCTTTCTTCAATTTGTCTAATTTGTTATGTGGAATTTAAATTTGTTTAATGTTGTTGATGGATGCAGGAGAAAATGTCGGATCTTTAATCTTTGCTGGAGTACAATGAAATTGTTAGGAAGATGCTCTTTCATTCTTTGCTGGAGTACACATATGGTGTCTATTTATTTTTGTTTCCTTTAGGTACAAAATGTGCTTCTTGATAGCACATAGAAATATACGCACACGTGAGAAAAATTTGGTACAAAATCTCGTCAAACAATGTGTCGGGACAAATGGACCATTGGAACCTTCTCCTCACACATCTTCTATGTATTAGGCCTTCGGTGGACGACCAAATAGCCAGGATTTTGTAGGTTAGTCCATCCTTTCTCTACTTACAACCTAGGATTTTGTACATATGAACCTATGATGACAAGCTAGTACTTATGTTGCGAAACATGTTCCATTTCTTTCCCTTATGGCATGACTTTAATCAGGGTTCATCAATATGTTCATCTATTGGGTTTTCTTTTGAAGTATGCTAAAAAATGAGCCTTTGGTATTCTATCTATTCATAGAGTAATTTGGAAGCATGTTGCTCATTTTGAGGCATTTATATATACTAGCCTATTACAATTTGGAGGTTAAACTTGTAGTTGGACTTCTAATTTTGTATAAATTATGAATTAACTAAACCAGTATAAATGGGGCAGAGAGTCCTAAATTTCTGTTCAGTATTTCCTACCTAAGCAATGCCATTGCTGGAGCTTCTACTTTAGTCTGAAGGAATAGAGTGAATTGAAATGCGACTGATAAAGAAGCATGGCCACCATACAAAGGACATAACTTATAATAGAGAAGTATGGTCAGCATACAAAGACCACAACATCATCAAGCTAAGGCTGAATGCTACACAAAATGTTATCTGAGGCAACCACCAAGTACGACCTCCATGAAATACTTTTTCAGAACGTGGCCTAGCAGAAAAGACACCAGCAATCCTATACTACTACATTCAGACCTATCACAAGTGGTTCGTAAAGCCCATCACTAACGCTTTTCGGTACCGGGAAGCTGCTCCAACTCTAACTCCACACTATTTTTCATGGTACGCGATGCTGGGATTCAAACCTGAGACCTTTGTCCTTTGCTCCTCTAACCACTGCACCCCTAAGTCACTTTTGTGTATATAGCATAACCATTCTCCTAGTATTCACTTTTTAGGATTTAAAATGAATATTTAGAACCCTAAATGGCTTCAGATGAAAAAGTTATAAACTACAAATTTGTTGTTCTAATCGAGATCTACAACTTTGATTTTGGTTGTTTCACCGTCCGAGGTCGTTTAACAAATTTGAATTTCAAAACGTCAAAACTTCAGCAAAACTTTTGGGACCTCAAATGATTTCAAATGAAAAACTCATCAACTACAAAGTTGTTATTCTTATCGAGATCTACAACTATGGTTTTGGTCGATTTTTCATCCAAGGTTGTTTAAAAATTTTGGTTTTTAAAATTTTAAAACTTCAAATACAAATTTGAGACTATAAATGATTTCTAATGAAATAGTCGTCAACTACAAAGTTGTATATCTCATCGAGATCTCAACATTGGTTTTGGTCATTTTTCCATCTAAGATCGTTTGTACAATTCAAAAAATTTGAATTTCAAAATTTGAGTGCTTAAAAAAGAATTCTGAGACCGCAAATGGTTTCAAATGAAAAATCATCAACTACAAAGTTGTAGATCTCGCCCATGCCTTGTTCTTATCTTCACTTTGTTCCTTGGCCCTTATCTCGTTAATTCAGCACATAAGGTAGGCAATGGCCTTCAATCTAGGCACACGCCTCGCGTGATCCTCATTAAGCTCCTCCAAGGCCTCTTCATGCATGGCACGAGCTTGCCGAAAGGATTCTTCAACCTCCTTGGACCACCTCCTGTAATGCATTGGTTTCTTTGTAAACCAACTGAGAGCTTTGTGAGCCATGGGTGGCCACTCATTGTCAATCCAGCTGACAAAGCTAATCACCTGTGTACAACAACCAAAGAGGTACTGCTTAATGTCATGGCACAGTGCACACAATTACACAACAACAGCCCAATTAGAAATAACGATTCACGAGCTAAGTCATCTTCTTCCTTTCCTCTCTGTTTTAGATCAGATCAGCAACGTAGCCATGGCGGCGAGCCATCCCACGAATCATAGCTTATAAGATTGATTAATATTAGGTGATATACACAAAAAACTCAAGGCACAAAGGATAGGAGTTGGGGATCTATACCCTAAACAATTCAAGAACATGGGTAGATTTGAACCTTAGTGCAGGGAGGGTCAAACGTGTTGGAGTCGCTAGCTGTCACTCAATTACCAAAACCAGAACCTTTCACCTAGGTTTTGCCAATTTGGCAATTGTTGACGATAGTTAACAACCATTATAACCCGTCAATAAAACATGTATAAGGGCACAATTGTGATGATCAACAAAGGTCTAGGGGTTTAAACTAATAAATTCCATGAGTTTTGGTGAATCTATATTTTCTGCAGGGTTTATCCAGAAAACCATCAAGGCGGACCTACATGTCAGAATTAATCGTGCTTATTCGTCGTGAAATGGGCACCAGAAGGTTCCAGAGGACTCCAGAGGACACCACACCGAAGCGGGAGCCGAGGGGCTACCACGTGGGGCCGCTCGACCCCTAGGGCCACCTGTCAGCCTCTGCCTCGTTATGTCGGTTCTCTACCGCCTCCTAGGTTGCATCTACGCCGTTCTTTAAGTCAGTTTGATGCAAGGGCTCACGATGGACGCTTCGACCTATATATATCAGCCCTTGCCCCCCTCCCTCAGCACATCCCTAAAACCCTAATTCATATCTTCAGGATCAGAGCCAACAATCAAGAGAATATTAGTCCTCCATATGATCTAGTCTTATAAATAGAATAGTGAGATAGAGAGTGAGGGAAGAGTTTGGAGGAGGTGCTGGTCTATCGGTGCTCTCTCTATGTCTTGTACCTTGGTGGATCCAAGTTCTACTTGAGCTTGCTTTTGAGATTTCTCTGGTAATCAACTTCTGATTCAAGTAAGTAATTGTTTATATTATTCATCAGGATCACGACTCTCTTTTGAGTGCTTTAATCTATAGACACTCTAGGTTAAAGTATTAATCATAAGTGTAAGCGTGGTGCTTAGACTTGGGTTAATCATGGAGGCCCCCTGCATTCTGGAAGATGGTAGATCGTGTGTGTGACATAAGTTCTAAATAGCCTGTACTATATAGCTTTGTTGATCCTTTGTAGTCCACCTCCCGCCTGTAGGTGTACATAGGATGCGGTTGCGAAGGAAAACATCCTCTGCTAGTGTCTTTCCCTAGTAATGTCCCCAGTGGAATAATAAAAGACATAGCTTACCCAAATTAGAACTAGAGAACCTTAGTTATCCTCTCTACGCTCCTATTTATCCTAATCTTGTTGCTACCCCTAGTTAAGTTAGACCGTAGTTAGTCTCACACATTTTCCTGTGGATACGACACTTGGAATACCTCCGGGTGAAAGCTACAGCGGTATCCGTGCGCTTGTGGATTTATCTGTGTACGTTAAAATATACCAACAAACTTTCTAGTGCATTGCCAGGGAAACGATTGCTGAATTAACTTTGAACCTAGCTTAACATTTTATCTTTTGTTCTTTCTTTTAGCATGTATTCCATTCCTATCTATCAATATGCTAAACCCATGAGCGCAAGCCTAAAGCCACCTAAATCCTCAGACCCTATCAAAACACCTGGTTATGAGCTGCGCCTATATTTAATAAAATTGATTCAGGATAAATCCTTCTCGGGAGAAGGCGATGAAAACCCATACTCTCACCTACGAGAGTTTGAACAGACCTGTGCATGCTTGCGTATCGCTAGCATGTCTGATAAAACCTTAGGATAGAAGTTATTCCCCTTCTCTTTGACGGGAAGGGCTAAACAATGATATAGTCTAACCGTAGGAAGTATGCAAGGAGATTGAGAAACATTATGCTCTAAATTTTGTTTATGTTTCTTTTCCATCTCTAAAGTATTCAGCCTTTGAAAAGAGATTCTAAATTTTAGACAACTAGAAGAAGAATCTCTTGATACATCGTGGGATCATTTTAATGAACTAATCATCACTGGCCCGGACCTTGCCATTCAAGACCCTTGTTGGGGACCAATATTAGGGTACCCAAAGAGGAGGAGCTAATGACTATCAACATTGATTCGTCCGCGCGGTCAAGAGCACGACTACGCCTCTCGCCGGGCTCCGCCTCATCCAGCCACCGAGGCCATGGGCCCTGCCTCGTTTGACCCCCGAGGGTTGGCTCCGCCTTGGTGGGCACTATGGCCGTGGGCTCCGCCTCGCCCGACCCCCGAGAGTTGGCTCTACCTCTACTGACTCCCGAGGCTGGCTCCGCCTCGCCCGACGTCTAAGGGCTGGCTCCGTCCTGCCCGACGTCTGAGGGTTAGCTCTGCCTCGCCTGATGTCCGGGGGCTGGCTCTGTCTCACCCCGATCGTCCCGGGAGGACCTACGCCACCTCACTTTTTTGCTCGCTAACATCATGACGTGGCTTGCCAGAGGAGAGCCGCTCTCTCCAGAATTCCTCATCTAGAGCACCCCGACCGCGCTCCCGTGCGGGTCACGCAGTGCGGTTCCAGTGCACGAGCGTCTCAGCGCTCGCCGTGACGAACGCAACACCCTCAACGCCCATGGGTGTGACGCACCCTCAGAACAACCCAACGAGGATGTGTCGATCCACCAGGCATAGCAAGGTAGCAGACCATGCGCCGCAGTTCCGGTGCATGAACGTCTCGGCCTCCACCGCGATGCACGCGACATCCTCAAACGCTCGTAGGCGTACCTGCGGTGAGGCAAGGGAGGGGTCAGCTATGGCTACCACCCACGTCGTGGCGGACGCTACGATAGCGGCGAGGAGCAGAGCCCAAGCCCTGGCTTCCCGAGACCTAAGGCCTTTGGCCAACGCATCCTCAAAGACAAGGCAAAGTGGGATGAGGACGCTAGCGAGGGCGCCTCCAACCGTCCCAACAACAAGAAGAACAAACAGCGGCGCGAGGGCTCGCTCGTGGCCAATGCCGACTACAAGGGGGGCTAGAAGCCCATGGAGGGTACCCCGGGCCACTTTGGGAGGCTGCTTGAAGGGCCATGCCCGAACCATGCTTTCCCCGTCAAGCACATGTACAAAGACTACGTCCTTGTGAAGCGGTTCTTGTCCGGAAGCTCCAACAAGGGGGAGCATAGGACGGAGCCTAGCTAGATGAAGCACGCGATGTCACCCTCCTTCGCTCGGCCAAGTATGCAAGGACCGCCACAAGCTTCTCCCCACCAATGGTTGCCGCCTCGATCGAAGGGTGACGCTGTTCTTTGGCACCAGCGCCAAATGATTACGCCGCCTCAAGACGCTGCGAGAAAGAAAAGCACGAGTCATGATGAAAACAGAGAAAAATAGAGGAGTTGGTGACTTACATTGGCGCTGTTGGGCGGCGGATATGTTTGGGGGGTGAACCCCTAGATCCCTGCTCCACCTTGTCGATGCGAGGCCGTTTCAAGCCGCCCCCTGCTCTCGAGCAGAGGGGCTCATGCCCCTTACATCTTGGGGCGTGACGGCGGAGCCACCCTCCTCCGCTGGAACCTCGGGCGAGGCGGTAGGCCCGCTCGCCCCTTGATAAGGACATGAGCTCCATGCATATGACCATGCTTGGAGATAGAGGACGAGGAGATCAGCGAGGGTGTCCTAACCGAGAAGGAGGTCCAAAGCTCATTCGGTTCGAGTCACCAAGGTGGAGGTCCAAATCAAGTTCGAGCATATCTCAGGTTCCAGGACTAGTCTGTCATAAAACTGGTCACACGGGCGCGTACGGGCTCCATTTTTGATGATCCACATATGGATGTAAAGCTAATTAGATAAGGAAGCCAATGCAAGTGGTCTCACATCAAAATCCCTTCGGAATCAACATGAATCGTCGAAACAAGTCAGCATCTAGAATCTATCAGGGTGCTGTGACACCGTCTTTTGGGCCGTTGGGCCGTGTATCGTCTTAGAGCCAATTAGGGGGCGTGTCTAGGGGGGTGATGTCCGGGGCTCTATAATTAGCAGTCGTCGCTCTCCTTAGGGTTCGGGTTTTGTTTAGTTTTTGATTTCCTCGTGAAACAGACGTCATTTTGCTGCAACTGTGCCTCCAAGGCCGCTTGCTGTGAACCAGAGCCCCAGTTCATGTTCATTCCGTTCTTGCTTGTGTTCTCGATTCGCTTGCAGGAAAACCTTCTCGGTGAGGTCAATCGTGTTCACGTGGTTGATAACCAACGGAGCAGTGGTGTAATGGTTGCGAGAGTCCGAATCAGTCTTGGTTCAAAGCCTAAATCGTGAACGTCGAGTCTCCACCAATCGACGCTATCATACCTATTAGAAGATCGGGCCTTGTCTACATCAAGTGGCATCAGAGACCTTGTTGTGGCAGAACCTCCTAAATTATCGGGCCCACATACATCTGTCACTGTCCAACGACCTTTGACGACTATGCATATGTTCCTGGTAACTTAAGAAGACTGTCGGGTGTCCTCGGGGAACCCCGAATCATCCACGATTTCCAAGCAGGACCACATTACAGAGTCATTGCAGTATTATAATAGTTTATTCAAATAGATACGCCAGAGTAAAAATTAGCGAAAGACTTACAATAACATAGTTTACAAACTATTTGTTTCAAACCATACAACTAAGTTCAGTTAATATTACAAAACATAGTAGTGGAGTGGCATTATAACATATTATAGAACACACAAATAAGTTGCCCTGCCCAAGGACCACACATTTACTTATCGTCATCGCACTGAACAACAGTCATGCAGCACGATCCACAACAGATCTGCTCGTGAGCCTCACCTGCAACAAGGGTCAACGAACCCTGAGTACAAAAGTACTCAACAAGACTTAACCGAAATAAGAATTAATAGAACGCAGGAATGCAGGCTCAGGGGATTCAAGGTATGGCTTTAGCAATAATCAAAGTTCTTTTGCGTAAAAGCTCTTTAACAAAATTCTTTATATCAATATTTAAAACTTCATAAAACCATATACAAAGCTGACATGATCCGTATTGAGATCATGAAACTTCGTATTCAACACTTTCTCAAACCAGCCTCAAGTTCCAGTTATTAATACTACGATAATGAACAGAGAAGTGAGTCTCCATAACCGAGGAGCAACAACGATTCGAACCGATTATAACCCAGCTAGGAATTCTAGACCACACGACATATGCAGGTCCCTGACCTACATATACCAACCTACCCTCGGATCCTCTAAAACAAGAACGGGTCCGCGCCATCCGAGAATATAGTACTCCACCAATCCAGCCCATTGCCACGTGGGTACATGCTATTCCCACCATCTCTCCACTCCCAGTGCGCGAGTAGCCATTCTCGTAATAGAATAGCCAAGTTAAGGCTTACCGGAGTATGTGGTTAGTACTATAAAGTCTCACCGCACACAGTTCAACAACGGACGGACCTTAATCGACATAGGCGGAAAGAACCTGCTCACAAGACCTCCATGTCTTGTGGCTCACACACACCGAGTCTGCCCGGTCTAGATTTATTACTTCACATGCTAAAAATTCATGATCATATAAGTAACCAACGATCCATTTAAAACTTGCAGGTGACAGGTAATCACCTGACTTTCTTCGTTCTAAGCATAGCTAAGCATAACTAGGCATATACGAAGTAAAACTGGTAACAAGGTATATATGGCAAAGTCAAGATTGGTAATGCACCAATTAGGTTTTCACTTAACTCCTAATTACTTAATGCAGTAAAGAAAAGCAAAAGCGAAATTACTTTGTAAAACACAAGGTAGGTTTGTATGCATCCCGGGCTTGCCTTCGTTGACGGAAAAGTCCGGTTCTAGAGTCGTCCCACAATTATCAAATCCGACCTCAACAGGCGGATTAACTTCTTCCATAACTTGATTAACTACCACGTGCTCACATTTGTTCACTACACGTAGTAACAATGCCATATTTAACATGATACGAGATATAAAACATGATGCTCGATGATGGATGTAAAAGTTAACAACTTGAATACAACTTCCCTTCGCAGTACAGTTACAAGTCAAACTAACTAAACCTTTTTCATAACACCTAATTCAATTGCCAGGGATCAGTACCAACTAATGACCCAAGGACATCACTCAATCAAAAATTCAAACAAAACCTAAATCATTAAAGGTTACTATTTGCTTTTATGAATTAATTATTTAATTAAGAATTATGAAATAAATCAACTTATTCCAATTAAGCCCAAAATTTTTGTACATGTTCATCACATGATAACTAAGTGGCAAAACAAGTTTCATAATTTTTGGATAAACAAATAAGCCTAGAAAAATCATGGAAACTCATTTATTAATTTATTGAGCAATTTTTATCACATCCAAAAAGTACTGAAAAACAATATTTCATATTTTTCCTAAATAATACTCATCACACACAGGTCACACAAAAATTTTCATAATTTTTGGAGCTCTAAATAAATCTACACAAAATAACAAAAAGCCATACTATTCATCCATTTCAGAAAATAGAAAAAATCCATTTTTCAACACTGAGTCACTGACACCTGACCCCACATGTCATCTTCTACCTTCGGCGTTGACCGCGACGGCGACGGCTCTGACTAGCGAAAACTCACCGACGGCGAGGTCACCGGCGACAGCGAAGTCACCAACACGATCACAACATCACGGCGCATCGATTGGAGACACTAGCTTGAGCAATTATAGCGAGTTACGAGCTTGACGTCGGCCATGGCGGACGCGGCGGCTCGGTGACGCCACACCAGTGAAACAAGGCCGGTAGAGTGTAAACAAAAGGCACGGGAAGGTTCAGCAGCTCACCACGAACACGTTGGAGCAAAGAGCGAGACCAGAGAAGCAACGGTGACGCGGGTCAATGTTCACAGCAGCCACGGCGGAGCAAACTTTGGCGACGGCAGTGCTTAGGCGACTGTGATGGACAAAATGAGTAAACAACCGGTCATAGAGCATTACGGGAACAAGGCGGAGCTGATGGCATGCCAAGCACGAGCAGAGACAGACCGTGGAGCTCTGACCATGGCGAAGCGCGCTCGATGGGGATGCTGCCGGCCGTGAGGAAGAAATGCTGCTAGCGGCGGTTCTCAGCGGAATCAGGCGACCAGAGAGGGCCGGTTGGGTGTGCAAGGAGTAGGCGAACTGTTGAGTGCTTTGCTGCGATGGCACAGGCGCTAGTTCGACGGCGAGGGCTCGACGGAGATGATCGATGACGTCGGGAAAAGCAGAGGAAGAGATCGGCGAAAAACGATGACGGCTCAGGCTAAATAACGCGGCCAAGAAGCAACCAGAAGCCACGCTGCGGCCTTTACCACACCAGCGCGAAGCCAAGGACGGCCATGGCGACGACCAGAACACGTTAGAAGCTCGCCGGCGACGAGGTGGCTTCGGTGGCTACTGTTCACCTTAATTACAAAATTGCCCTTCGTTTTAAATCTCAAATTACTCCCAAATTTACATAACAACTAAAAAATCTTCAAAAATAAAAGTTGTTCAAAATTCAAAGTTCTACAACTTTGCTTTTATAACTACCCCCTAATTCGGCCTACATTTTAAAATGCAAATTTGAATTAAAAAATGAGACATTTAAAGAATTTCTCCTTTTCAAATTACTTCAAATTTTTCTAAACAACTTTGAAAACTCCAAAAACCAACTTTGTACATCTCAACAAGCTCTACGCTTTTGTTTTAAGGCTCATTCCCAAAATGTGCTTAGATTTTGAAATGGGTTTTTCGGTGTAAAACAATTCACTGGAAATCAGGGTTTTCGAAACTTCAAATCCAAACCAAACTTTGAACTTAATTCAAACCATATAAGACAACACTCATAATATAAATCTAAACTTGTTTTAGTGAATGCATATCAAAGTTTGCAATATGACCAAATGTCTTGCAATGCATATGATGACATGTCATGTTTTAGTGTTTAAAACACCCAAGGTGTTACACTTGTTGCCCGTTAGATATACTTTTATTTTCCCTTTTAGATTGTTACTATTTTTATTTTACCTATAGTCCACAAAAAGCCAAAAAAATATACACCATCTCATATTCCTTGTCCTATAGCCTCGTTGTGCTGTGCGATTTCATCTCTGTTTCGCGTTGTTGAGTTTGTGTCCTAGGGCAAGTTCTGGTTGCTGGTTTTAAATAGTTTTTAGTCCAGTTTGTGTCTTTCCTTTTGTTTTTCACCATAATCCGTAAACACCTTCAAGTCTTGATGTGTTTGCTTTGTATCCATCAAACCCTAGTCCACACTATCTAATTTGTTACACTTATCTTCACTGTTTGCATCTATTCATAGCCACCGTAACAACTTTTGTGCACATTGTTCCTGTTTTGTCCTCTAATTCAGAGTCAGTTCTCAAAACTAGTCAAGTTTTCACATACGAACTCGGATTTCGACGTTCCATATATCAAAATCGATCAGAATTTTTTTTGATCTGTTCGTCCCCGATAAGACCGGGTTCGAAAAATTTTATTTTGGCAAAAAACTGGTCACAAGATCCTCTTTTCGTGGTCATAAGCTTTTTGTCAATTTTGAGCACGTCTTCTGAATTTTCCACAGACAACGCCTTTTAGTTGTTTAAGCTCATATTTTCTGTGGTTACTTATTTTGTGCTCCTAAGGAAAGAAAAAATATTAAAAAAATAAAAAGAAAAAGTCAAAGAATCTCCAAAAAAACAACGACAACCAAAAAATAGAGAAAAAAGAGAGGGGCAAAAGTGGAACAATATCTAGAGGAGCACATAGAGAGCGTAATTTGAGCTGTGTTTGTGTGTGCTGATTTCTGCCTTATTCCTAATCATATTCCTGTTGTTCACATCACTTGATACATCTAGTACTTGGAACATGAATAGGCCAGCAACTAAGACAAGTACATGGGATACTTATTCAGCTTTGCTATTCAGTTACGAATATTGCTATTCCTTGCTACTATATTGTGTCTGTCCAAGCTCCACTTTCTTCTAACTAAGTACAGGTTCACCTTGCAACTGTTACACTCAAGCTACAACGGTATCACAATCACCGACCGATTGCATCGACTGTTGCTTTGGTAAGAACACTTATAAGACCATGGTAAGACGCTTGAGAGTGTGAGAGTTTACTCCTTGACCACATCCTATAGTAGCTGATAGGAAAATACATACTTGTGTGTTTTCTTGTTTGATGCTAACAATGACAGGTTACAACTCGTACCGATATGAGACATCAATGATGGATGAGCCACGCACTATTGCTGCTACACCTCCTTCCGTAGGTCAATCTATTCTTTCTTCCTCACCTACTTATGATGATATTGGTGCTGATGAGTACATTGAGTGGGAAACTAAAATAGATAATATTTTTGTATAAAGTTATATATGCGAACGGAGGAAAATTAAAAATGCAACTAGTGTTTTGAGACAATCTGTATCAACTTGGTAGGAGTCTTTAAGTTTTTCAGATAAACCTCACACATAGAATGATATGAAAGATCTTATGAGAGAAAATTTTGCTAATCCATCTCTTGTAATTAATTCAAATGATGAGGTGCATCAACTAGATCAATCTCTTGTTATTCCTCCTGCTATGCCTAATCTTTTACAGGATAATGTACAAAAGAGCGAGGATGACATGACAGAAAATGAGATTCTCATAGCCTCATATCAAAATTCAAAACCATCAACTATTACTCCTGCTGAACATGAGAGCAAAGGTAATGCCCATGATGCTAAATTCACTGAAGGTGAGAGTTCTCTTGATGTGCTGAATTTTTTCACCAATCATGCTATGATAGAGCAAATTTTAGTGGAGTCTTCGCTTGATTTACCTTTGTCACAAGATAATTTGCTTGATGTTCCTTGTGACGAAGATGACTCGCATGATGATATTTATGTTATACCCATGCAATCATTGAAGAATGATCATGCTATATGTGTGCTGAAATCAAACACTTGTGCTGAAAATAAGACTTGTTATTCATAATGCTAGTGAAGTTGGTGAGCTGAAATTGTTGTCTGCTTTAAATACTTTGGGTTACATTGAATTTGATGTTCTGTATAATCTTAGTTCTTTAGAGGAGAAACTTTATGCATATGCTGATTTGCCATGGTTCTCTATACATACATATCATGTTTTTGGCAAATATAACAACCAATGACAATATTTGATACAACGTGTTTACGTTTGTACAAATCTGAATTCTCCTTTTGTTGTGCAAAGTAATGATCAACTAGAGGACAGTAAAATCAACACTGTTGTTATGCAATATTCCTCTAGTTTTGCTTTTCGAACACAAGTGGAATCCAAAGAAAGGGAGCATATGTTTCTTGTTAGTACTAATCTTTTGCAGGATAGTATTGGCAAAGATCGTGTGTATTTCAATCGAGCAGACTACATGTCTGTAGGATAAGACATGCTACAAACCTAGACATGTGGTCATATTCTTTCTCACAACATTATCCATTCCAATTATTTTGGAAAGCTCATTTGTCCTCATGTTGTGTAGGATCGACTTCAAGCAAAATCGACACCGAGGACGGCTTTTCATCAAGAAAGGGAGGATGATAAGGACATGAGCTCCATGCATACGACCATGCTTGGAGATAGAGGATGAGGAGATCAGCGAAGGTGTCCTAACCGAGAAGGAGGCCCGAAGCTCATCCGATTCGAGTCACCAAGGTGGAGGCCCAAATCAAGTTCGAGCCCATCTCGGGTTCTAGGACCAGTCTATCATAAAACTGGTCACATGGGCGCGTATAGGCTCTGTTTTCAATGATCCACATATGGATAGAAAGCTAATTAGATAAGGAAGCCAATGCAAGTGGTCTTATATCAAAAGCCCTTCGGAATCAAGGGAAATCGTCGAAACAAGTCAGTGTCCAGAATCTGCCAGGGTGCTGTGACACCGTCTTTTGGTCTGTTGGGCCGTGTATCATCTTAGAGCCCATTAGGGGGCGCGTCCAGAGGGGTGACATCCAGGGCACTATAATTAGCAGCCATCGCTCTACTTAGGGTTTGGGTTTTATTTAGTTCTTCATTTCTTCGTGAAACAGACGTCGTTTTGCTACAACTGTGCCGCCAAGGCCGCTTGCTGTGAACCAGGGCCCCAGTTCTTGATCTTGTTCACCTATGGCGATTAGTTGTTTCGAATAAAGACTTGAACTCCTCGTTATCATAAGCCTCATTGTTATTTGCAATTTTAGATTGCGTTCATTCCGTTCTTGCTTGTGTTCTTGATTCGCTTGCAAGAAAGCCTTCTCGGCGAGGTCAATTGTGTTCGCATGGTTGATAACCAACGAAGCAGTGGTGTAATGATTGCGAGGGTCCGAATTAGTCTTGGTTTGAAGCCTAAATCATGAACGTCGAGTCTCTACCAATCAACGCTATCGTACCTATCGGAAGATCGGGCCTTGTCTACATCACCCCTGTTGGCTCCTGGGGCAGGCCGATGGTCCAGCCCGTCTCCGCTGGCCTCTCAAACGCGCCCTCCCCTCCATGGAATAGGAAGGGCCCTAACCCCTGCAAGGACAAGTAGATAACTATCAGCACATCCTCGCTCTCCAGGTCATCACGCTCGGTGTCGTCGACTACCTCATCATCGTCTTCCTCATCGTCATTGTCGTCGCTGTCAGTGTCGTCCTCTCGCTCCCACACCCGCAATTTCTGCTGCCTCTTCTTCCTCTCGTCCTCCTTCGCCTTCCTCTGCCGCTCGGCCTCATTACGATTCACTACCCTCATGGATGGATCCCTCGGCAATGGAGCTAGGTGATCCATAAGGATGAGGTCCCTCGACTGGTCCCCACATCTCAATGTTAATGTCAAGGGGTCGGGAGATTAATTGAAGAGGAGGTATGAGGAAAGGAAACTTATGAAGACGATGTAGCCCGATTTTGGCCGCATCGGAGGGTGCCCCGGCACTAGGTACATGAAATCAAGGGGAGCACCCACATCATCCCGCGAAGGCTCCATCGCCTCCTTGATGCGCTGCGTGACTTTGGAGGGGGAAAGCGCTCCCTCGACAAGCGTCGTCCCATCGAATAACGCCTTGGGCGCCATCACGTACAACAGGAGCGCGCGCCTCATCAGTGGCGCCACCCTCCTCATGTGGTAGGCCCCGATGATGCCCGACCCCTTCCGGCCTCTCTCCTTTAGGATGCTGAGGGTGGTGAGGTGGTCCTGGATTTTCTTCTTATCGTTCTCCGGGACACCCCACTTCCTCCACGAATCCGTGGCCTTGTCGATTAGGCACCCGGTGAACTCCGGCATGGGGGTGGCTACGTTGTTCTTGAGATAAAACCAATGCGAATGCCACCCCTTATTGGAGGTCGACAGACGCATCGATGGGTACTTGCCGACCCGGTTGTTCCGGAGGTGGATGCTGGCGCATCCCATCGGCGTGTTCAGCTCCTACTTCTTCTCCCTTTTCTTCTGGAGGGTGACGGTGAAGAAGTACTGCCACAGATCAAAGCGGGGACTGATCCCTAGGAATCCCTCACACAGGGCGATGAACGCCACCATGTGCTGGATTCTGTTGGGATTGAGGTGCTGCAACTCGATCTGGTAGTAGTGCAGCAGCCCCTGAAGAAATATGTGATTAGGGGTAGCAAACCCCCGCTCATGGAAATGTGTGAACGAGATGACATAGCTGTCGAGCGGCGACGGTACATCCTCCTCACCGGGCAGCAGCCACTCCTCGGCCGTGGTCCGTGTACAGAGAAGACCGCGGTGGATGAGGCCCTCCAAGTGCTGGAAGGTGATGTCAGAGCGGCACCATGAATCCATTAGAAGATGAGGGTGGGAGGATGTGAGCTCGACGATGGCTGAGACGTGGATGCAGGAAGCCTAGGTGATTGGCGACGAAGGTTGCAGATACGAAGGCAAGGAGGCAAAGTATGAAACCCTGGGGGTGAACCCTTTGGTTTTATAGGGGCGATGGATGCGAGGAAACCAACCGTTCACCTAGATCTCTATGCCTATCATGATCTGCCACAATGTCACACCACGGGATATGCGCACGCAATCCCTATCCTTTCCTTCGGAAGACTCGCCGGACATTTTGCCTTCCCGGGCAGACCAGGACTCATTACGAGTAAGAGGAATACGGATCAAAAAACACCTCTATGGTCCGTCTAGGCCTAGGAGTTCGACAGTTGGCCCATCAATAGGTCCGACAACTACTCCAAGCACCCCTACAATGAGGGATGGAAAGGGATGGGCCTCGCAAGCGGCCAGTACCTAGGCGCACGAGTGGCACGGGCATGTCAGCCCACGATCGAGTCTCGGCCAGGCTGATCCTAGCTGAATCCCCGCAAACGGGATGCCAGGACCCCAATCAAACTATCTGGCTAACAAACCACCATATCCCACGACCATACCCACAAAGGGTCCGACCTCGGCAAGAAGGAATCACCATCTTCAGGACACACCATGTGCAACAATAGAAGGCCAAGGCCCTCAAAGTCCTCTCTTTTGGAAAAACCTCTGAGGGAGTATTCTACTCCTCTGCAGGCTCGGGGGCTACACCCACTGGGTGCGCTCGCGCACACCCGCTGGCAAGTCGAAAAATCCCCTAGGCGATTCTACTCGAATCGCCCGAGGGCTCAGGGGCTACTGTTGGGAACCAATACTAGGGTACCCGAAGAGGAGGAGCTAATGACCATCAACATTGATTCGTCCGCGCAGTCAAGAGCGCGACTACGCCTCTCGTCGGGCTCCGCCTCGTCCGGCCACCGAGGCCATGGGCCCTGCCTCGTCTGACCCCTAAGGGTTGGCTCTGCCTTGGTGGGCGCTGTGGCCATGGGCTCCGCCTCACCTGACCCCCAAGGGTTGGCTCTGCCTCGGCTGACCACGGAGGGCTAGCTCTGCCTCGCCCGACGTCTGAGACCTGGCTCTGTCTCGCCCGACATCTGAGGGCTGGCTCCGCCTCGCCCGACGTCTAGGGGCTGGCTCTACCTCGCCCGACATTTGGGGGCTGGCTTCGCCTCACCCGACGTCTGGGGGCTGGCTCCGCCTCACCTGATCCCTCAGGCACAGATCCTTACGGAAGCTCACGACAACCACTATGGTCCAGAAGGTGTGACCCAAGGTCAAACTTCTAGAATCGTGTAGGGAGCGGTCATATCTCAGCACAACCCATCCCCGCGACATGTCATTCTAGGAAACTCACATGGCCCACGGTGATGGACGCGTGGTCACTGTGCTACCTACTACCTATGTGGCCGCTGATCAGCACGTTGGTTCGCCGCGCTGCCCGCCGGGGTGGAGTGGGACGTTGTAAGGTCCTAATATGGCTAGAGAGGGGTGAATAGCCTATTTAAAAATCTACAAATCAACTAGAGCAATTTGATTAGTATGACAAATAGCGTAATGCAAACTTGCTCAAGCTCTACAAGGGTTGCAAGCCACCTATCCAACAATTCTAGTTGCAATGATTAATTAGGCACACAAACTTGCTATGTAACTACTCACTAAAAGCTCTCAATCTTGCTACTCTAAAGAGCTCAACTAGATGAATGTAAATAATATAGCAAGCTCTCAATTCTAATTACACTAAAGAGCTTGTATCAACTAGTTTGCAAGAATGTAAATAAGTGAGTAGGGTGATTATAACGCCGTGTAGGGAATGAACCAATCACAAGATGAATATATAACCAATCACCGGGAGAATGCCAAAGACAAGAGACAATCAATTTTCTCCCGAGGTTCACGTGCTTGCCAACACGCTACGTCCCCGTTGTGTCGACCAACACTTGGTGGTTCGGCGGCTAAGAGGTGTTTCACAAACCTCGTCCACACGATAGGACACCGCAAGAACCGACCCACAAGTGAGGTAACTCAATGACACAAGCAATTTACTAGAGTTACCTTTCGGCACTCCGCCGAGGAAGGTACAACTCCCCTTACAATCACCGGAGATGGCCACGAACAATCACCAACTCATGCCAATCCTCCACCACTGCTCCAATAGTCTAGGTGGTGGCAACCACCAAGAGAAACAAGCGAAATCCACAGCGCAACACGAATGCCAAGTGCCTCTAGATGCAATCACTTAAGCAATGCACTTGGATTTTCTCCCAATCTCACAATGATGATGGATCAATGATGGAGATGAGTGGAAGAGTTTTGGCTAAGCTCACAAGGTTGCTATGTCAATGAAAATGGCCAAGCTATTGAGCTTGAGCCGGCCATGGGGCTTAAATAGAAGCCCCCACAAAATAGAGCCATTGTACCCCTTCACTGGGCACAACACGGGCTGACCGGACGCTCCGGTCATGTTGACCGGACGCTGGACCCAGCGTCCGGTCGCCCGATGTAAGCCACGTGTCATTCTGAGTTAAACCTGAGCCGCCAGATCTCAATGACTATAGACTGGCCGGACGCTTCAGCACAAGTGACCGGACGCTCAGACCTCAGTGTCCGGTCGTTTCCAGTAAGCTACCAAAACCGACTTTTGCCGACTGGATGTGTCCGGTCCACCTCGATCGGACACAACCCAGCGTCCGGAGCTTAACCCTAACCACTGAGCCATCTGACAGCTCAACCGGACGTAGCCTTTCAGTGTCCGGTCGCTGAGTGACCCAGCGTCCGGTCAGTAGACCGACGCCAGCATCATTGCGACCAACTCCATTTCACTTCTAACTTCTTTACCCTTGTTCAAATGTGCCAACCACCAAGTGTATCACCTTGTGCACATGTGTTAGCATATTTTCTCAAACATTTTCAAGGGTGTTAGCATTTCACTAGATCCTAAATTCATATGCAATGAGTTAGAGCATCTAGTGGTACTTTGATAACTGCATTTCAATTCGAGTTTCACCCCTCTTAATAGTACGGCTATCAATCCTAAATGTGATCACACTCGCTAAGTGTCTTGATCACTAAAACAAAATGGCTCCTACAATTTTACCTTTGCCTTGAGCCTTTTGTTTTTCTCTTTCTTCTTTTCCAAGTTTAAGCATTTGATCATCACCATGCCATCACCATCGTCATGATCTTTGCCATTGCTTCATCACTTGGAGTAGTGCTACCTATCTCATAATCACTTTGATAAACTAGGTTAGCACTTAAGGTTTCATCAATTAACCAAAACCAAACTAGAGCTTTTAGACGTGATGGCCCGCTGACAAAGCCAGGGCCTGGCATTGTCAACGAACAGGAGCCCGGCGCGGCCCTGTCATTGTCAGTGGACAGGCACCTGACATGGGGCTGTCCCTGTCACCGCCTGCCATGTCAGTGGGGCCCGCATGGAGGAGAAGGAAGACCTGGCAACCCTGAAGGACTTCCCTTACCTCTCATGTCCCTCGCTCTCCTATCTATAACCCATGCTCTCCCTTGGCCTATAAAAGGAAAAGCAGGGCACCCCACTAAGGGGCATCGATTCATGACATCGCACATCACACCACATCATAGCAGAACCACTAGCATTGAACCTTGAACACATAGCTGAGCAGTGACTGAGCTCTCGGCACCCATTCGATCTTTCCATCAGAGACTTGGGACCTATCCCTCTCTCGCCCCTTTGTAATCCCTACTACGAACTTTTCAGTGCTAATAACATGAGCAGTAGCCATGAACTGGACGTAGGGACATTCTGTCCGAACCAGTATAAACCTTGTGTCTTTTTAGCAGATCATCCGGTCCAGACGCGCAATAATACAAATTTACTCGTTGGTGTTTACTCAAAACACCGACAACCCTGTACTTCTTCAACATTTTTACATGAGTCCTAACAAGGATTCTAGGGAATCCCTTAATGTAGCCCCTAGAGGAGCTTTCCTTCATTTGTCTACTAGTGAATCAAGGGCTATGCTTGATAGAATTAGTGCAAAGACTCCCTGCACTAGCATTCATTATGAACTCCTCGAAGAAGAGAAGGAATCCTCTCTGAAACAAAAAGAGGAAGTTTTGATAACCAAATCACAACCACTCCGATCCCAAGATTTAGATATCAATCCTGAACCACCAATATCCCAAAATTCCCCAAAATAAGAAGGAATTCCACCTTTGGAAATTCCTGTTGAGATTAAGGATGACCTCTTTGGTGCTGATTTTGGGAGAGCATTAAATTCTCATAAGAGACCTCCAAGCGAATATAATTCAAATCCTCTCAAGAAGGGATCTCGTAGAAAGCGTCCTTATTCCCATGAGGGATATTGGAAAGAATTCAAGGATGGCATGTCTAGTGATGCCATAGAAGGAGAGCCAAGCCATTTAGAAGCCAATCCTATCTTCTCCCCATCTATACCCACATTAGATGTCTTATTTGAACCCATCTCTCAACCCATCCTTGACCCCGATGATCCCTCTTATGCTCTTTATCCTCAGTCTCATGATGACCCTAGAAATCCATTAAGACAATTGAAGCATAGGAGTCATGAAGACCGCAAGGATGACCAAGAAGAGCAAAGACAATGGCTACAATGTATTAAGAATTGGCTAGAATGTATTAAGAATTCATATGCCGTTTCTAAAGATTGGATGGACATGGACTAAGCCTTATGGGTAGAATCCAAACTTTGCCTAGATTCAAATAGTGAGTTTGAATCAACCTCTTTAATAAACATGACTTATCCAAGTTTGGAGAAAGCCTTAGACGAGATCACCCCGAGAGTCTCCAATCCAAGGAAAATATTGCACATTCATGAAGAAACATCCTTGGAGCTTAAGAAGGAAGATGACATCAATGAGCATGGGAGTTATTTCATGAACACCTCATCAAATCCATGCTCACATGAGAAACATCCTTAGAGCTTGAAAAGGAAGATGACATCGAGGGGCTACCTTGTGGGGCCGCCCGGCCCTTAGGGCTACCTGTCAGCCTCCGCCTCGTTATGTCGGCTCTCCACCGCCTCCTAGGTTCCATCTACGCCGTTCTTTAAGTCAGTTTGATCCAAGGGCTCACGATGGATGCTTCGGCCTATATATCTTAGCCCCTACCCCCTCCCTCAGCAGATCCCTAAAACCCTAATTCATATCTTCAGGATCAAAACCAACAATCAAGAGAATATTAGTCCTCCATAGGATCTAATCTTATAAATAGAATAGTGAGATAGAGAGTGAGGGAAGAGTTTGGAGGAGGTGTCGGCCTGTTGGTGCTCTCTCTACGGCTTGTACCTTGGTGGATCCAAGTTCTACTTGAGCTTGCTTTCGAGATTTCTCTGGTAATCAACTTCTGATTCAAGTAAGTAATTGTTTATATTGTTCATCAGGATCACGACTCTCTTTTGAGTGCTTTAATCTATAGACGCTCTAGGTTAAAGTATTAATCATAAGTGTAAGCGTGGTGCTTAGACTTGGGTTAATCGTGGAGGCCCCCTACATTCCAAAAGGTGGTAGATCGCGTGTGTGGCATAAGTTCTTTATAACATGTACTATATAGCTTCGTTGATCCTTTGTAGTCCACCTTCCGTCTATAGGCGCACGTAGGATGCGGCTGCGAAGGAAAACATCCTCTGCTGGTGTCTTTCCCTAGTAATGTCCCCAGTTGAGTAATAAAAGACATAGCTTACCCAAGTTAGAACTAGAGAACCTTAGTTATCCTCTCTACGCTCCTATTTATCCTAACCTTGTTGCTACCCCTAGTTAAGTTAGACCATAGTTAGTCTCACACATTTCCCTATGGATACGATACTTAGAATACCTCTGGGTCAAAACTATAGCGGTATCTGTGAGCTTGCAAATTTATTTGTGTGCGTTATAATATACCAACAAGCTTTCGGGTGCGGTTGCCGAGGAAACGATTGCTGAATTAACTTTGAGCCTAGCTTAACATTTTATCTTTTGTTCTTTCTTTTAGCATGGATTCCATTCCTATCTATCAATATGCTAAACCCACGAGCGCAAGCCTAAAGCCACATAAATCCTCATACCCTATCATAACAGCTAGTTATGAGCTGCGCCTGTATTTAATAAAACCGATTCAGGATAAATCCTTCTCGGGAGAAGACGATTAAAATACATACTCACACCTATGAGAGTTTGAATAGACCTATGCATGCTTGCATGTTGCTGGCATGTCTGACAAAACCTTAAGATGGAAGTTATTTCTGTTCTCTTTGACAGGAAGATCTAAACAATGGTACAGTCTAACCATAGGAAGTATGCAAGGAGATTGGGAAATATTATGCTCTAAATTTTGTTTATGTTTCTTTCCCATCTTTAAGGTAGTCAGCCTTTGAAAAGAGGTTCTAAATTGTAGACAACTAGAAGAAGAATCTCTTAGTACATCGTGGGATCGTTTTAATGAACTAATCATCACTGGCCCGGACCTTGTGATTAAAGACCCTGTACTTCTTCAATATTTTTACACGTGTCTTAGCAAGCATTCCAGGGAATCCCTTAATGCAGTCTCTAGAGGAGCTTTCCTTTATTTGTCTGCTAGTGAATCAAGGGCTATGCTTGATAGAATTACTGCAAAGACTCCCTGCACTAGCATTCATTATGAACTCTTTGAAGAAGAGAAGGAATCCTCTCTAAAATAAGAAGAGGAAGTTTTGATAGCCAAATCACAACCACTCTGATTCCAAGATTTAGCTATCAATCCTGAACCACCAATACCCCAAAATCCCCCAAAAGAAGAAGTAATTCCACCTTTGGAAATCCCTGTTGAGATTAAGGATGATCACTTTGGTGTTGATTTTGGGAGAGCATTGAATTCTCATAAGAGACCTTGAAGCGAATATAATTTAAACCCATACTCACACCTATGAGAGTTTGAACAGACCTATGCATGCTTGTGTATCGCTGGCATGTCTAACAAAACCTTAAGATGGAAGTTATTCCCATTCTGTTTACTGGAAGAGCTAAACAATGGTACAGTCTAACCATAGGAAGTATTCAAGGAGATTGAGAAATATTATGCTCTAAATTTTGTTTACGTTTCTTTCCCATCTCTAAGGTAGTCAGCTTTCGAAAAGAGGTTCTAAATTTTAGACAACTAGAAGAAGAATCTCTTAGTACATCGTGGGATTATTTTAATGAACTAATCATCACTGGCCTAGACCTTGCCATTCAAGACCTTGTACTTCTTCAACATTTTTACATGGGTCTTAACAAGGATTCCAGGGAATCCCTTAATACAGCCTCTAGAGGAGCTTTCCTTTATTTGTCTGCTAGTGAATCAAGGGCTATGCTTGATAGAATTAGTGGAAAGACTCCCTGCACTAGCATTCATTATGAACTCCTCAAAGAAGAGAAGGAATCCTCTCTGAAACAAGAAGAGGAAGTTTTGATAGCCAAATCACAACCACTCCGATCCCAAGATTTAGATATTAATTCTGAACCACCAATATCTCAAAATCCTCCAAAATAAGAAGGAATTCCACCTTTAGAAATCCCTATTGAGATTAAGGATGGCCTCTTTGGTGCTGATTTTGGGAGAGCATTAAATTCTTATAAGAGACCTTCAAGCGAATATAATTTAAATCCTCTCAAAAAGAGATCTCTTAGAAAGCGTCCTTATTTCCATGTGGGACATTGGGAAGAATTCAAGGATGGCATGTCTAGTGATGTCATAGAAGGAGAGCCAAGCCATTTAGAAGCCAATCCTATCTTCTCCCCTTCTATACCCACATTAGATGTCTTATTTGAAACTATCTCTCAACCCATCCTTGACCCCAATGATCCCTCTTATGCTCTTTATCCTAAGTCTCATGATGACCCTAGAAATCCATTAAGACAATCGAAGCATAGGAGTCATGAAGACCGCAAGGATGACCAAGAAGAGTAATGACAATGGCTAGAATGTATTAAGAATTGGTTGGAATGTATTAAGAATTCATATGCCGTTGCTAAAGATTGGATGGACAAGGACTAAGACTTATGGGTAGAATCCAAACTTTGCCTAGATTCAAATAGTGAGTTTGAATCAACCTCTTTAATAAACATGACTCATCCAAGTTTGGAGGAAGCCTTAGATGAGATCACCCTGAGAGTCTCCAATCCAAGGAAAATATTGCACACTCATGAAGAAACAACCTTGGAGCTTGAAGAGGAAGATGACATCGATGAGCATGGGAGTTATTTCATGAACACCTCATCAAATCCATGCTCACATGAGAAATCTCCTGAATCAATTAGTCTCTCCAATGTTGCCACACACGAGATTTTCAACCCCCTCATGCTTCATGTTCATAAAATTGTTGAGAGGGTGGTTGTAGATGCATATATTTATCATAAATATTGCAAATCTCATTGGCATGAATCTTGAGATAGGCACACAAGGGTTGGTGTTGGAGGAGAAACCACTTCACCAATTTAAAACACAATTCGAAGGTTTCCCAAGGATGAGCTTCTGTCAAAAAACAAACACTTTTGGGAGATAATATGAGTTTTCACCTTCTGCTGCGATGCCCATGTGAAGTGAGCATAGAAATATAATTCTAAATATACTCCTTTGGGTATTTCTGTCACTAACCATTTCAGGTTTGAAGCAAAAAGAATGAACGATGACGACTCAATGTATGTCCAACCAATCATCATGCAACATTGAATCACATCCATCCAAACTTGACTTTGCCTTGCAAAATTCAAGCCTGGGGGATGGGCTTCTCTGAAAAATCTTATGCCATGTTGCTAATTTATCTTGGTTGTCTCTACCTTTAAATCATGCTCAATAACAATCATGCTTTTCCATCTTCAATTGAATAAATCTCTATAATGCTTTCATATTACCTTTGTTTGCCATAGTATACTTAAGGTTTGGAGTATTTTCATACACCTTTTAAATTAGGCATGGTGCTTAGTTTAAACCAAAAGGTGTGCTAATTTTACTTCTAAAGGTTTTTAAATTAAGCGAGGTGCTTAGGTTAAAATGCCTTCCGAAATCAAATTAGACGTGGTGTCTAGGTTGATTTTTGAGCCGAAAGTATGCTTTAGTAGATACTATTATTTTGTTAGACTAACCCCTACAGAAAACTCTCAAATCAATTTGGATAAGTCACGAGATAAATTTAAATCAGAGATGAAGCAAGGCACATGATGAACTCCAATAACGTTGCGCAAAAAAGACACAACTCATTCATGGTCATTCACTTTGTCTTTAGCTGCAAGTTACCTTTACCTTGAGCCATGCCTGTACAGAACATGATAAACAAAAACTATGCTAAAATAATTCTAACACCATCTTTTCATTAGCATAGAGGGAAATTACAAAATCCTAGATAAACAATCCATGTTTCAAAATTATATATTCCTTTGGGTATGTGTTGTCTACTAATCTTTTATAGGCATAAAACAATGAGTGAGGAAAAAGGACTACCAAGGTGTTAAAAAATCAAAGAGCAGAAAGATGCATGACAAAAGGATAAGAAAGAAAGGGTGCAATCTAGGAGACAAGAAGCTCATGAACAGCTCAAGATGCGAGGCTAGCCGAACAAGCAAAGCTTCAAGCAAAAGGGAAGGACCATTTCGAGTCATCTACCCTTCGTCATATGGTGGCATCATGCTCCAATGACAAGGGTAACATCCAAAGGTAAATGGTCATTATTTAAAAAAGCTTTTCTTTGATTCTAGTAGGCACACAAATAAGAAACAAACATGCTTGAGTTACAGTTCTACTTGATCCAACCTGGTTAACTCAACATGTTTAGTTCTTCAAGCTTGTTCCTTGCAGCACTCTCTTGTGACCATAGTCTTAACCAAATAAACTAAAAAATGCACATCCTATCTCTGGAAGCTGATAGTCATAATCATGTAAAGATTGATGCATTATGCACAGATAGACAATCATTCCATGGGTTAAGCAACTCAATCTTTTCTGCCAAATGAACTTAAATGCTACATTCAAGCTCAACCTTCTGATCTTACCACCTATGTTATAATTAAACACAGCACTTAACATCAACTTCATCTTGTTCAATGTGCCTAAGGTTAGAGAAGAATAAATAAAGTTTTGGTTCTGTTGGTGTTTTTCCACGAACAGAACCCACGCACTTGATCTCTACCTTGTTTTATAGCAGGATACACTTCAAGCAAAATATGGAGGAGTTAGTCAATTCCCTAATTTCTACAAGTGAAGGTCCTAAACATGTCAAACCAAAATCAAAAATCAAAATCAAGACAGCTTCGGTGGAAGAATGTGACATCACCATTAGAGGTATCATCATAAGAATCCTAGTCCTCAGAGCGAACCGAGGTACTTGATCAATGAACTTTACAAGGAGAAGTTTGGTTCGAAGGACTTACAACACACAACCCCCGCCGAAAGAGCTAACTTGGGGGAGACGCACTCCCGTGTATCTAGGTAAGTATTCTTTCTCCTTTTATTTTAGATTTTAGTTTCTTTTCAATAGTTAAGAAAATGATGAATGAAACAAAATAAAAAGTTATCTTTACAATAAATATATATAGCTATAGTAATAATATGTGATCTAGTAAAATTAAAAACAAAATAAAAGGTGTGTCTAGTTTGCTTTAATTTATTTTCAAGAGTTGAATAAATAAAGAGGACTCAAAATAATCTCTTAAATGGAAATGATGAATAGTTGTTGTATTGTAATTCCTTTTAAGTATCTAGTTTTCAGCCTTGAATTCTCTTGAGTTTTGGATAAGATTATTTTGATATAAGGATTTGCTCTGAACTTAAAACTCGTTGGTAGCATATGCTTGATCTAAGTCTAGGTAATTAACGGATATGATATGAGAAGGTCTGAGCTGCTTGTTTATCTTGTTCTAAGTGACACTAAAGTTCTAAAGATTTATCTTTTGAAAAACACAAAAAAGCTACATGATGAGTTTATGTATGACAAAGCTTGAATTCTCACCAGAGCCATACATGAGTTATTTAGGCTAGGAAACTTTCACGTATATGCTGCTTGCTTTTGCATTCAGTTTTGTTAAGCTTTGTTGACCCTTATGAAAGGTTTGTCATGCTCTTAAAATCAAGATCACGTACACACCACCCACATATTCACTACTCCTACACTGGGGGTAGGCGCAAAAATATGCCTTCCATCTAGATTCACCCAAAAATATTCTACTCCTACACTAGGGGTGAACACAAAAACATGTTTATTAGGTTTTCCATCCACTAAATAAATGTTCCAAATTTTTGTTGCTATCTCTCAAAGTTTTGTGGTAGAAAAGAGGCATGGGGCTATGCAAAAGTTATTCATAAAAAAAGGAAAGAAAAAAAGAGTTGAGAAAAAAATGGACAAGTGTTCGAGATATTTAAAACAATGGGTACTTAGATGCCCGCCTGGAAAAAAAAGATTAATAAGATAGCCCCTGCTCTCTAGCAAGTGTTTCCAAGTTTTAAAAGAGAGATACGTTTTTAAGGAGCAAAATAGAATTAGGATTAGCCACCATATATATCCACCATATATTTCACACACATGCACATCTTGATTTGATTGTATGACTCAACTCTCTTTAGATCCATTGTTTGACTTTACAATATATGCATTGCAAGTATGCTCTAGCTTTCCCCTACCTATGAACTCCACATAAACCTTAGTGGTAGAAAGAGAAAAATGCATAACATCTTTATTGCCTTGGTGAGGATCCACAAATACCACATATATTGAGAGATTTGAGAGTGTCATACAATAGAAACCCTGAGTTTTATTTTAAAAAACTCTAGAATAATAGTTGAGCAAGAACTTGAGACATAGTGCCTGACTTAATTGTTCTGTCTTTCAATTACTCAAGACCGAAGTGAAGACTAAGAAGCCCCATGGTTGAAGGTAATATGGGTAAGTTTGAAGTTAGATCGGTTTATTCTAATCCGGAGGAGGATTCTTGTTTGAACACGTGTATTTTTCAGGAGTGAAAGCATCGTAGCAACTCCTGATCCATTTTTGCTGAGTTTAGCTTTGCTAAGGGACTAGCAAAAGTTAAGCTTGGGGAGCTTGTTGACGGTAGTTAACAATCATTATAAACCATCAATAAAACATGTATAAGGGCACAATTGTGATCACCAACAAAGGTCTAGGGGTTTAAACTAATAAATTCCACGAGTTTTGGTAAATCTGTATTTTCTGTAGGGTTTATCTAGAAACCCGTCAAGGCAGACCTACATGTCAGAATTAATCATGCTTATCCACCGTAAAACGGGCACCAGAAGGTTCCAGAGGACTCTAGGGGACACCACACCGAAGCGGGAGCTGAGGGACTGCCATGTGGGGCCGCCTGGCCCCACCTGTAGGCCAACCGGCCCCTAGGGTCACCTGTCAGCCTCTGTCTCGTTATGTCGGTTCTCCACCGTCTCCTAGGTTGCATCTACACCATTCTTTAAGTCGGTTTGATCCAAGGGCTCACGATAGACACTTCGGCCTATATATATCATCCCCTACCCCCTCCCTCAGTAGATCAATGAAACCCTAATTCATATCTTCAGGATCAGAGCTAGCAATCAAGAGAAGATTAGTCCTCCGTAGGATCTAGTCTTATAAATAGAATAGTGAGATAGAGAGTGAGAGAAGAGTTTGGAAAAGGCACCGGCCTGTTGGTGCTCTCTCTACAGCTTGTACCTTGGCGGATCCAAGTTTTACTTAAGCTTGCTTTCGAGATTTCTCTAGTAATCAACTTCTGATTCAAGTAAGTAATTATTTATATTGTTCATCAGGATCATGACTCCCTTTTGAGTGCTTTAATCTATAGACGCTCTAGGTTAAAGTATTAATCGTGAGTATAAGCGTGGTGCTTAGACTTGAGTTAATCGTGGAGGCCCCCTACATTCCAAAAGGTGGTAGATCGCGTGTGTGACATAAGTTCTTTATAGCATGTACTATATAGCTTCGTTGATCCTTTGTAGTCCACCTTCCATCTGTAGGCGCACGTAGAACGCGGTTGCGAAGGAAAGCAACCTCTGCTGGTGTCTTTCCCTAGTAATGTCCCCAGTTGAATAATAGAAGACATAGGTTACCCAAGTTAGAACTAGAGAACCTTAGTTATCCTCTCTATGGTCCTATTTATCCTAACCTTGTTGCTACCCCTAGTTAAGTTAGACCATAGTTAGTCTCACATGTTTCCCTATGGATACGATACTTGGAATACCTCCAGGTGAAAGCTATAGCGGTATCTATGCACTTACGGATTTATCTGTGTGCGTTAAAATATACCAACAAGCTTTCTAGCGCCGTTGTAGGGGAAACGATTGTTGAATTAACTTCGAGCTTAGCTTAACATTTTATCGTTTGTTCTTTCTTTTAGCATGGATTCCATTTCTATCTATCAATATGCTAAACACACTAGTGCAAGCCTAAAGCTACCTGAATCCTCAGACCCTATCATAACACCTGGTAATGAGCTAGGCTTGTATTTAATAAAACTGATTTGGGATAAATCCTTCTCGGGAGAAGGTGATGAAAACCCATACTCACACCTATGAGAGTTTGAACAGATCTATGCATGCTTGTGTATCGCTGGCATGTCTGACAAAACCTTAAGATGGAAGTTATTCCCATTCTGTTTACTGGAAGAGCTAAACAATGGTACAGTCTAACCATAGGAAGTATTCAAGGAGATTGGGAAATATTATGCTCTAAATTTTGTTTACATTTCTTTCCCATCTCTAAGGTAGTCAGCTTTCGAAAAGAGGTTCTAAATTTTAGACAACTAGAAGAAGAATCTCTTAGTACATCGTGGGATTATTTTAATGAACTAATCATCACTGGCCTAGACCTTGCCATTCAAGACCTTGTACTTCTTCAACATTTTTACATGGGTCTTAACAAGGATTCCAGGGAATCCCTTAATACAGCCTCTAGAGGAGCTTTCCTTTATTTGTCTGCTAGTGAATCAAGGGCTATGCTTGATAGAATTAGTGGAAAGACTCCTGCACTAGCATTCATTATGAACTCCTCGAAAAAGAGAAGGAATCCTCTCTGAAACAAGAAGAGGAAGTTTTGATAGCCAAATCACAACCACTCCGATCCCAAGATTTAGATATTAATTCTGAACCACCAATATCTCAAAATCCCCCAAAATAAGAAGGAATTCCACCTTTGGAAATCCCTGTTGAGATTAAGGTTGACCTCTTTGGTGCTGATTTTGGGAGAGCATTAAATTCTTATAAGAGACCTTCAAGCGAATATAATTTAAATCCTCTCAAAAAGAGATCTCTTAGAAAGCGTCCTTATTTCCATGTGGGACATTGGGAAGAATTCAAGGATGGCATGTCTAGTGATGTCATAGAAGGAGAGCCAAGCCATTTAGAAGCCAATCCTATCTTCTCCCCTTCTATACCCACATTAGATGTCTTATTTGAAACTATCTCTCAACCCATCCTTGACCCCAATAATCCCTCTTATGCTCTTTATCCTAAGTCTCATGATGACCCTAGAAATCCATTAAGACAATCGAAGCATAGGAGTCATGAAGACCGCAAGGATGACCAAGAAGAGCAATGATAATGGCTAGAATGTATTAAGAATTGGTTGGAATGTATTAAGAATTCATATGCCGTTGCTAAAGATTGGATGGACAAGGACTAAGACTTATGGGTAGAATCCAAACTTTGCCTAGATTCAAATAGTGAGTTTGAATCAACCTCTTTAATAAATATGACTTATCCAAGTTTGGAGGAAGCCTTAGACGAGATCACCTTGAGAGTCTCCAATCCAAGGAAAATATTGCACATTCATGAAGAAACATCCTTGGAGCTTAAAAAGGAAGATGACATCTATGAGCATGGGAGTTATTTCATGAACACCTCATCAAATCCATGTTCACATGAGAAACATCCTTAGAGCTTGAAAAGGAAGATGACATCGAGGGGCTACCACGTGGGGCCACCTGGCCCCTAGGGCCACCTATCAGCCTCCGCCTCATTATATCGGTTCTCCACCGCCTCCTAGGTTCCATCTACGCCGTTCTTTAAGTCGGTTTGATCTAAGAGCCCATGATGGACGCTTTGGCCTATATATATCTGCCCCTACCCCCCTCCCTTAGCAGATCCTTGAAACCCTAATTCATATCTTCAGGATCAGAGCCATCAATCAAGAGTATATTAGTCCTCCATAGGATCTAGTCTTATAAATAGAATAGTGAGGTAGAGAGTGAGGGAAGAGTTTGGAGGAGGTGCCGCCTATTAGTGCTCCCTCTACGGCTTATACCTTGGCGGATCCAAGTTCTACTTGAGCTTGCTTTCGAGATTTCTCTGGTAATCAACTTTTGATTCAAATAAGTAATTGTTTATATTGTTCATTAGGATCATGACTCTCTTTTGAGTGCTTTAATGTGGCAGAACCACCCGAAATAGCATACTTACGGAGGCGCTTATCTACCACCAGACACTAAGCACCCCGAAAGCAACTACAACGAGCGGTATCCGTCGGGCACACCCCGAGGGAGAACCCGAAAGATCCACATTTATCCCAAGGATCCAATAATGAAAACGAGTTACAACACAAGTCCATCTCATACATTAGAGTTTCTTAAAAGTACATTATTACAATACCAAATACAGAGTGCGGAATGATAAACAGCGGAATATTAAAAGATAACATCTAGCGATAAGATAACGAGGATTCCGTCTGAGCCCACCAGATGGATCCTCCACACAAGGAACTCCTCAAGCATCACCTGCAACAGGGGTAAATAAACCCTGAGTACACAATGTACTCGCAAGACTTATCCGATCAGTGAGAATACTTTCCCGACTCCAAGGAATATGCTAGGCTTTATGGTTGCTGGTTCTCTTTAGCCAAAAGCAGAACTAATAGTGGGTCCTTATTGATACATTATTATCATCACCGTATTAAGTTTTTATCTAGTCAATCTATATAAGCACTGTGCTACTTTCAAGCAAGAGTTGAGCAATCGTTCATCGTTCCTTCTCCTTTTCCACTTCCAGTTCTTACGACGGTGCTAAACCATGACAAGCCGCATCGGATAACCCGGCGATTCACGAATCAATGTGCCCAAATGGGTGCCCTGAAGACACGCCCGCTTGTACCCTAGGCACAAGCAGGACTAACCCACCACTCTCCCCTGTCCCGGGTGTCTGTGTCCCCGTCCAAACTTGGACTCTAAGCCTCCGCCTCTGAATCCGGACTCAAGTCAGGCGCAAGGACCTCCACCACCTCATCTTCCCATCCGTCGGTCCGAAAGAGCCGGATCCACGACAAGAGAGCAAGAAGTCTTCCTCGCGCCCATACCCAAGTATGTGCTCGGGACAATGGTCCGTGACTTGCCTAGAGTCATATGCAACGACCGGTCCTTAATCGACACAGTGCAGGGGAAAAAGTGTAACTGGCTATGCCCTGTTGGCCGCAGGACACAACCCTCACACCCACCAAGCACCAAATCCACATCCCAATCCGGTCACCATTTTTTCCTTTCCATTATTTCATCATGATATCATAGTGTAATCACCTATTTAAGAGTAACGGCAGTTACTCACGCTACCGACATCCCGAGCATAGCAAACTACTCGACCGCAACTAGTAGGACTCATGGTGGATATATCTATGCATGTAGTTTCCATAAAATGCCCGTAAACGTAAATGCATATCATATAAATATATTCAAAGATCATTTAAAAATAGGGGTTATGCACCGGCTGCCTTGAGCAGTGTCTTAAAGTCAATTAAAGTCAAGACCAACAGCTCCTGGGCTTCCTCCCCAATGCGAAGATCTCCTCCTCGTACTCCTCGATCACCTCATCGTATTCTGCTCGACGACGGGCACGAAAGTCTACCACCTGTGATCTACATGCATGAAATGATGATGCAATGCTTAGGAATATAACAACAGCAGCTCTTAAAATAAAAGTACATTGACTTAGCTACTAAGCTATGGATATCGACCACGGTACTAGGCTACCTATTTTACAGCAAGTAAGTAAAGGTCTAAGGACCCTACCGTAACAATTCCGAAGCTAAAATTATTACCGGTTTACCACAACAAATCCTACAATTAAAGATCGATATACCGCTAAGTTCTCTACTTTAATCCTATGAGCCTACCATCCTAACAGTTAATGGTGAACTAACTGTACTAACAGTGTAGATGGCATTTTGTGAACCTAACAAACTTGGTTTCACTATTTTTGACCACCATGCAATTTACTACTAATTATCGAAGTTTAGCTTGAAACCCAATTGAATAAGCGTAGAGCAAATTCACCGAAATAAGAAAACGAAACCTCACTCATGCCCACACGGTCCGACGCAGCTTGACCAAGAAGTGGGCGAGGCCTCATGGCAGTAATGTGACGCCTTGGCAGCAGCCCAAAGAACGCAGACGCTGCAGGACGCCGGGCAAAGCGAAGCGAGAGGGCACGCGGCGCGCTGGCAATAAGCAAGCAGAAGAAGAATGGGCAGAAGCAGCAAGGCAGTCGGCCAGCCGCAATGCGCCGCGCGCCGCCAACATGTAGCAAAGGCGGCAGGCAGCAAGCAGCGCGGCCCAGCCAGCGGCAGCGGCCCCCAGAGGCGTATTTCAACGTATTACGGCTTTATTTTCCTACATGAAAAGCGGCCACAAACACGCAGGATGTAGGGGTGACGTCATGCTGACGCCGCAAGCTAATATAAACAGATAACGCATCATTGGTCGCTGCTCGCTCGCTCGGCGAGGTTCCGCCGCCACGAAGAAGACGCAAAATGACGGTGGAGCTTTGAATGAAGTGGGCGGTCATGATGAGCAAACCGGAGGAGAAGCTAGCGGTCGCGGTGGCTTGAAAATGGCAAGCTATGGTTGTGCGGCATGTCGCCTATGCGCACCACCTCGGTCTTATGGAGCAAAGTGGAGCGACGATTTAATCCAAAATTGGAGCACAAAGAGACGCTTCGATCGGCGAGGTGGTGTCAATCGAGCAACCGGTCGTCTAGCGAGCCGCGACGCGATTTAATTTCATTAACGCGCTTCGGTCATGGCGAATTGAAAACGAGAGGTCCCGTCGGTCATGGCGGCAATGAGAGAGAGAAGGCGTTAGCACATCCACGGTCATTAACGCAAGGTACGCGTGCACATGACGACGGGAAACATTGAGACGTGCTCAGCGATTGTCCGCATGGTCGACCCACGCGAAGTGCAGAGTGAAAGGACTCGTCGTAGTGCACAAGCGTGCGGTGGCGAACAAAAACCGAGGCAACAGAGGTGACCGCGCCACCCAACATAGTTCGACATAGGTGACGTACTACGGTTACGCATCGAATTCAATTCCGAGCTACCTGTTTCATTGTCGACTACTGAGTACGTCCTACAAATTTTATTAAAGTTCACATACACGATCTACATCATTTTTATTTAATAAAATCCATTTAGAATACTAAACAATATAAAGCGACATGAAACTTAACATTTATTTCCCGCTTCGATGAACGCTTCAAATGCCAGATATCGACTTATACTCCAAATCACACACATGTACAAACAAGCATGAGGCTAATGCAAGAGTTTTAGCAAAAACATTACAATATAACACCAAGGGTGTTACAAATCTACCTCTAAAATAAAATCTCGAATTTTAGATTTCATGTGCCTAGTGTGAGAAAGAGATAGGGAGTACATTTGGCGCAACACTAACTATCCCACCCCAGAGAGGAGATGGGGTAATGCTTTGTTAAGTAATTCTCTTGCTCCCGTGTGGCTTCGTCCTCCTCCAATGGTTTTGCCATTGTACCTTGTAAAACTTTATCACTCTGTTCCTCGGTCACTCTCCTTCTCATCCAAGATTTTTATAGGATGCTCCACATAAGATGATTAGGTTGGAGCGGAAGTCCTTCTATTTCCACAGATTCTTCAGAACTCGTAGGCATTTCTTCAGCCATAGACGTGAAATACGTTGTGAAATCGCCGAGAGAATTTCCGAGTTGGAGACGATAAGCAACGGGACCACACCGCTGCAACACCTTTGTATGGACCCACATACCGAGGGGCTAACTTGCCATGAACACCAAACCGATGTACCCCTCTCATAGGAGATACCTTGAGATACACAAAATCTCCAGCTGCAAATTCCAAAGGTCTTCTTCGCTTGTCTGCGTAAAGCCTTCGTGACTCGAGCTGATTTCAAGTGTTCACGAATTATATTTACTTTCTCTCGAGCCTCCTTTATGAAATCAGCACTGAAGTACCCACGGTCTCCTACTTCAACCCAGTTTAGTGGCGTCCTACATTTCGCCATCCCATATAAAGCTTCAAATGGCGCCATGCGGATACTCTCCTCGATAATCTATTATTATAAGAAAATTCGCCACTTTTAAACAATGATCCCACTTCTCGTGAAAAGAGATGGTACAAGCCCGCAAAGATATCCTCGAGCACCGGTTCACCTTTCGGTTTGACCATCACCAGGTGGTATGCCGAGCTTCCGAGAAGACGAGTACCCAAACACTCCCGGAGTTTCTCCTAGAAACGAGAGACAAAACCCACCCTCTATCGTAGATGATGGTGAGAGGAACTCCATGTAGGGTCACAATCGATCAAAGTATAACTCCGCATACTTCTTTGCATTGTATCTAGTGTCCACCGGAAGGAAGTGTGCAGACTTGGTGAGACGGTCCACAATGACCCAAATAGAATCAAAGCTGTGAGGAGGAAGCGGGTAAACCCACAATGAAATCCAGGAAATATACTCCCATTTCCAAACAGAATGGGCAAGGGTTGCAGATATCCAGAGTACGATATGATCTCGCCTTGATTCTACCACAAGTGTCACACTCTGCAACAAATCGGGTGATATCTTGCTTCATGTAAGACCACCAAGACAGCTGACGTAGATCATGGTACATCTTGTTGCTACCGTGGTGGATAGACAGACTTGGAATGATGGGCTTCTTTTAGAATCTTCCTCTTGACTCCTCATTAGACGGAACCACCAATCTATTCTTGTATCTCACGACTCCCATCTCATCAATGCTAAAATGAGGTCCACGTCCTTCAGCTAGCAACTTCTTGATGTGAAGAATCTCTTTGGGGTCTTCCTTCTGCTCCTGAATAATTTGCTCCAACAATTCTGATGTCAATGCAATATGAGCTAGCACCTCTGTGTGGTGAAGTGACAAGGGTATTTCCTCAACTCCGATCGACTTATGACTTAAGGCATCGCCTACCACATTGGCTTTTCCTCGGATGGTAGTGGACTTCCAAATTATAGTCCTTGATCAATTCTAACCATCTCCTTTGTCTCATGTTCAACTCGGATGAGTGAAAATATACTTAAGGCTCTTGTGGTCAAGAAGATGTGCACTTTGTTGCCCAACAAATAATGCCTCCAAATCTTCGTGAGAGTGAACTACAAAGCAGCTAGCTCTAAATCATGGGTAGGGTAGTTCACCTCGTGCTTCTTCATTATGGCCAAGCATAAGCTATCACACGCCCCTCTTGCATAAGCACACACCCCAAACCCGTCTTGAGGCATCACAAAGAAACATCAAAGGGCCTCTCAATATCAAAGGTTGAGCCAATACAGAGCAAAGGGTCGAAAAAAGTCTTCAGATCTGAAAAGCTTCTTCACAAGTCGACTCCAAACAAACTTAGCTTCTTTCTCGAGCGGCTTAGTCATGGGCTGGGCTATCTTGGAGAAATCAGGGATGAAACGTCGATAGTATCTAGCTAGCCCAAGGAACCCAGACGGATCCGTGTATGCACCTAGGAGACTTCCAATCTAATACATCTTGCACCTTGTCGATCTCTCTGTAAACGCCTTTCAAAGTGTCAACACATGTCCCAAAAAACTGCACTCGATCTAACCAAAACTCACACTTGCTGAACTTAGCATACAACTGGTGCTCCCTTAGCCGAGTCAGTATTATCCGGAGGTGACGGGCATGCTCTTCCTCATTCTTGGAATAGATTAAGATGTCATCAATGAAAACTACCACAAACTTATCCAGCTCCGGCATGAAAACTGAGTTCATCAGGTAAATAAAGAAAGCCGGGGCATTGGTGAGACCGAAAGACATCACTAGGTACTCATACAACCCATACCTAGTAGAGAAAGCTGTCCTTGGTATATCCTATGGCCTGATCTTGATCTGATGGTAGCTCGATCGGAGATCTATCTTCGAGAACACCATGGCACCAGCTAACTGATCAAACAAAGTATCTATGCGGGGCAAGGGATACTTGTTCTTAACTGTTACCGCATTGAGAGGGCGGTAATCCACACACATCCGCAGAGTACCATCCTTCTTCTTCACGAAAATTGCAGGGCAACCCCAAGGTGAAGAACTTGGGTGGATGAAACCCTTGTCCATCAACTCCTCCAGTTGTTTCTTCATTTCTGCCAGTTCTCTCGGAGCCATGCGGTACGGACGCCTAGAGATAGGAGCAGTATCAGGCTCAAGCTCAATGAAGAATTCTACCTCACGGTCCGGTGGCAATCCAGGAAGATCTTCAGGGAAAACATCTGGGAACTCACATACTACTGGAATGGAGGTAAGATCAGGAATGGCTTCAAAGATGGGCAAAGAATAGTAAGACCGGTTCGAGGGTATGATGAGAGACATCCTATCCTCGTAAGACGGAAGCCGTAACTCTACACTTCTTCTCTTCATATCCAATACTACCCCATACGCCCGCAACCAGCCATTCCAAGAATAACATCAATGCCTTGCCCAGCATTATCATGAACTAGTGAGCGGTAAGTGTGGGTAGCTAATACCAAACTTCTCAGATCCGTATGCGGGTATTGATGAACATCCGAGAACCCACAAGATGTATCTTATAGGCATACCAGTATAGCCACAAGTGATAAGTTGTGCCGCTCTACAAACCCCATGCTCATAAAGGAATGCGATGCACCGTAATCAAACAACACCAAAGTCGGATAGGATTCGATGGTAAACATACCAGCCATAATCGCTTTCCCTAATGCACAACCTCGCCGAGCATCCGTGAAGTGCACTTGACCAGATCATTTGGGCACCTTCCTCTTGATGAAAGTCCTCTTAATCAGCTGGAATTTGCAGACTACCGAGGTGGTAGCTGTCTCGCTTGAGGACACTCCACGCATAGTGGCCCTCCTTGCCACACTTGAAACAAGCACCGTGCTTGTTCCCGAATCTCTGACGAGGTGGGACCTCGCCCCCGAAGTCTCACTGGGCTGCACTGCTTCTTTGAGGTGCCTTGTACCGAGTAGCGTAGTATGTGATGTCTGCTTTGGGTGACCGGAACGGAGGCCCGCGGATGGTTGATAGGGCCCCCGCCAACAATTTGCACCTTCTAAGAATGAGGGTGGCCGGAGGATCCAAATGCCACCCTCCTCCGCTTCAATCCTTTGAGATGCCCACCAAAACCCTCAAGAGCAATGGCGGCGTTCATCGAGCCCCAAAGGTCCGATAGTTCCCGAGAACAGCCCTCTGAGCAGGAGTGAGACCGCGAAAGAAGCGATCCTTCTTCTTGTCATCCGTGTCCACCGACCGCCAAATATTGAGCCAAGTGGTTAAACCGGGTCACATACTCCATTACCGCCCCGCTCCTCCGACGCAGCTCCATGAACTTCGGTCACCTTCGTGGATAACACCAGCAGGTATGAAGAACTCATGGAAGGCGGTGGAGAACTCCTCGCCACGTTGCGGGTGATCCGGCAGCTCCACGGCCCGAAAAGTCTCCCACCGTGCACTGCGCGACCCCAAAAAACTCTTTGGGACGCAAAGTGCACCTTCGCCATATTACCCACTCCAAGCAACAAACTTACGCTCCAGGTGTCGCGGTTAGTGCTCCGCCTCAACAGATCGTCCGACGGTGTGAACGTGGGCGGGTGGGTCTTGAGGAAGTCTCGTAAGAGGATCTGTCCCTCGTGACGGCGAGCACCACCCCATTCCCACTGTTGCCTCCGGGCTCTCCACAGGCGAGACTCATGACGGCCTGTGCTATAATCTCCATGGCACGAAGCCGTCTCCCCGATGAGCAAATGGCCGACTCTGACGAGCAGCCAACAACTCCACCATGACCTCCACATGGCGGACAACGGCGAGGGCGGTGGCGGCGGCGAAAGGGATGAGGAACCAAAGGTGGAACCTCCCGAGCTCCCTCGTTGTCACGCTCAAAGGCCCGAGCACTATCACCATGGCCCTCGTTGGCGCTCCCTTAACCGGTGCTCCCACGTCCCGACCTCGATTCATCTCATCGTAAGAGACGAACCAACCATTAGGACACCTTCCCGATCAGATCCGTAGATTAAAGAAATGGCAGCACATTTATTAAAGCATTCATTAAGTTAGTTCTACCAATCTACTACTTTCATTATACGTGAAGGGGGATTCCTAGTTCAAGTAAGATGCTATTATATGATGCATGCTTCGACCTATACGTTCACTCAAGCCGGAATATAGCGGCGTTCGTAACATTTTCGGCACATCGCACACTCACTTTCTGTATACTTAAGCGATTTCTTACGCAACGTAAGTCAGTGTACCTGCAGAAAACTGATTAGATAAAACCAGTGCCGCTATCCTAGATACACCATATAGCTAGGGCTTATACTTATATAACTTAACTTAATCGCATCATACTTTTCACAAAACTTTTGTTGGTCAAACTTTTAGTTTTGAAAAAAAAATGAGGAACTCATGACCATTATTGGCTCTGGTACCAACTGTGGCAGAACCACCCGAAATAGCATACTTACGGAGGCGCTCGTCTACCACCAGACACTAAGCACCCCGAAAGCAACTACAACGAGCGGTATCCGTCGGGCACACCCCGAGGGAGAACCCAAAACATCCACATTTATCCCAAAGATCCAATAATGAAAACGAGTTACAACACAAGTCCATCTCATGCATTAGAGTTTCTTAAAAGTACATTATTACAATACCAAATACAGAGTGCGGAATGATAAACAGCGGAATATTAAAAGATAACATCTAGCGATAAGATAACGAGGATTCCGTCTGAGCCCACCAGATGGATCCTCCACACAAGGAACTCCTCAAGCATCACCTGCAACAGGGGTAAATAAACCCTGAGTACACAATGTACTCGCAAGACTTATCCGATCAGTGGGAATACTTTCCCGACTCCAAGGAATATGCTAGGCTTTATGGTTGCTTTGGTTCTCTTTAGCCAAAAGCGAACTAATAGTGGGTCCTTATTGATACATTATTATCATCACCGTATTAAGTTTTTATCTAGTCAATCTATATAAGCACCGTGCTACTTTCAAGCAAGAGTTGAGCAATCACATCGCTCCTTCTCCTTTTCCACTTCCAGTTCTTACTACGGTGCTAAACCGCAGACAAGCCGCATCTTGGATAACCCGGCGATTCATGAATCAATGTGCCCACTGGGTGCCCTGAACACACGCCCGCTTGTACCCTAGGCACAAGCAGACTAACCCACCACTCTCCCGTCCCCGGTGTCCGTGTCCCCGTCCCAAACTTGACTCCAAGCCTCCGCCTCAATCCCGGACTCGAGGCGGCGCAAGGACCTCCACCACCTCATCTTCCCATCCGTCGGTCCGAAAGAGCCGGATCCACGACAAGAGAGAGCAAGAAAGTCTTCCTCTGCGCCCATACCCAAGTATGTGCTCGGGACAATGGTCTGTGACTTGCCTAGAGTCATATGCAACGACCGGTCCTTAATCGACACAGCAGCGGGGAAAAAGTAAACTGGCTATGCCCTGCTGGCCGCAGGACACAACCCCTCACACCCACCAAAGACCAAATCCACATCCCCGTCCGGCCACCATTTTTTTTCCTTTCCATTATTTCATCATGATATCATAGTGTAATCACCTATTTAAGAAGTAACGGCAAAGTTACTCACGCCATCGACATCCCGAGCATAGCAACTACTCGACCGCACTAGTAGGACTCATGGTGGATATATCTATGCATGTAGTTTCCATAAAATGCATGTAACGTAAATGCATATCATATAAATATATTCAAAGATCATTTAAAAATAGGGGTTATGCACCGGGCTTGCCTTTGAGCAGTGCCGGGTCAAGAAAGTCGGCACCAACAGCTCCCGGGGGCTTCCTCCCGTATGTAAGATCTCTCCTCATACTCCTCGATCACCTCATCGTACTCTGCTCGACGACGGGCACGAAGTCTACCAAATTTCGTGATCTACATGCATGAAATGATGATGCAATGCTTAGGAATATAACAACAATGCAGCTCTTAAAATAAAAGTACATTGACTTAGCTACTAAGCTATGGATATCGACCACGGTACTAGGCTACCTATTTTACAAAGAAGTAAGTAAAGGTCTAAGGACCCTACCGTAACAATTCGAAGCTAAAATTATTACCGGTTTACCACAACAAATCCTACAATTAAAGATCGATATACCGCTAAGTTCTCTACTTTAATCCTATGAGCCTACCATCCTAATAGCTTAATGGTGAACTAACTGTACTAACAATGTGTAGATGGCATTTTGTGAACCTAACAAACTTGGTTTCACTATTTTGGACCACCATGCAATTTACTACTAATTATCGAGTTTAGCTTGAAACCGAATTGAATAAGCAGAGTAAATTCACCGAAATAAGAAAACGAAACCTCACTCAAGGCCCACACGGTCCGACGCAGCCAAAGAAGTGGGCGAGGCCAGCCACGGCAATGTGGACGCCGGGCGCAGCTCAAAGAACGAGACGCTGCAAGGACGCTGGCAAGCGCGAAAGCGAGAGGGCACGCGGCGCAAGGCAAGGCAAAGAGAAGAAGAAGCAGGGTCGAGCAGGCAAGCAGCAGCCACCCATCGGCGGGCGCTGGGCGCCAACAAGCAACAAGGCAAGCTGGGCGCGAGCAACAAGGCTCAGCTACCCGGCCAAAATGGGCCTCACCAACGGCAAGCCCCCCAGAGCGATTTCAACGTATTACGGCTTTATTTTCCTACATGAAAAGCGCCCACAAACACGCAGACGTAGGGGTGACGCTATGCCGACGCCGCCAAGCTAATATAACATGCGAACGCATCGCTGGTTACTGCTCGCTTCTGCTTTCGAGCGAGGTTCCACCGCCACGAAGAAGACGCAAAATGACGGTGGAGCTTTGAATGAAGTGGGTAGTCGATGAGCACCGGAGGAGAAGCTAGCTAAGCGGTCGGTGGCTTGAAAAATGGCAAGCTATGGTTGTGCGGCATGTCATCTATGCGCACCACCTCGGTCTTATGGAGCAAAGGTGAGCGACGAATCCAAAATTGGAGCACGCAGTGAGACGCTACGATCGGCGAGGTGGTGTCAATCGAGCAACCGGTCGTCTAGCGGAGCCGCGACGCGATTTAATTTCATTAACGCGCTTACGGTCACGGCGAATTGAAAACGAGAGGTCCCGTCGGTCATGGCGATAATGAGACAGAGGCGCTAGCACATCCACGGTCATTAACGCAAGGTACACGTGCACATGACGACGGAAACATTGAGACGTGCCTCAGCGATTGTCCGCGCGGGGTCGACCCACGCGAAAAGCAGAGTCGAAAGGACTCGTGTGTAGTGCATGCGCAAGGTGGCGAACAGCAACCGAGGCAACAGAGGTGACCGCGCCACCCAACATAGTTCGACATAGGTGACGTGCACTACATTACGCGTCAATTCAATTCCGAAACTACCTGTTTCATTGTCGACTACTAAGTACGTCCCTACAAATTTTATTAAAGTTCACATACACGATCTACATCATTTTATTTAATAAAAATCCGTTTAGAATACTAAACAATATAAAGCGACATGAAACTTAACATTTATTTCCCGCTTCGATGAACGCTTCAAATGCCGTATATCGACTTATACTCCAAATCACACACATGTACAAACAAGCATGAGGCTAATGCAGTGTTTTAGCAAAAACATTACAATATAACACCGAGGGTGTTACATTTAATCTATAGGCGCTCTAGGTTAAAGTATTAAGAGTACTTTAATCTATAGACACTCTAGGTTAAAGTATTAATCGTAAGTGTAAGCGTGGTGCTTAGACTTGGGTTAATCATGGAGGCCCCAGCATTCTGGAAGGTGGTAGATCGCGTGTGTGACATAAGTTCTATATAGCCTATATTATATAGCTTCGTTGATCCTTTGTAGTCCACCTCATGTCTGGAGGCACACGTAGAACATGGTTGCGAAGGAAAGCATCCTCTGTTGGGGTCTTTCCCTAGTAATGTTCTAAGTTAAATAATAGAAGACAGCTTACCTAAGTTAGAATTAGAGAACCTTAGTTATTCTCTCTATACTCCTATTTATCCTAACCTTGTTACTACCCCTAGTTAAGTTAGACCATAGTTAGTCTCATTCGTTTCCCTGTGGATACGATACTTGGAATACCTCCGGGTGAAAGCTACAGCGGTATCTCGTGCGCTTGCGGATTTATCTGTGTGCGTTAAAATATACCAACAGCCATATTGATTGAGGATTTTGTTGTGGTTAGGAAAGCTAAAAGTGAAATTTGCTACATTGCTATGCATTCCTAAAAATAGTCCTAAAAACAGTCAGTATTCAAGACTGACTGGCCAATTCACTTTCTCGCAAGCCACCAAGCACCATTGACTTGTTTTCTTCCTTTCCATAGAAAGTTCTTCTAATTTTATCAATTGCCCTTTACCTATTTAGGCACATGATTGGGATGGCAAACACCATTGTATATCTGTCATATTTGACGGTCTTCAATCTTTTCAATCCTAGCTTCTTGTTTTAAATTGGCTGCCTTAATGAGTTCAAGAATAGGCTCAAGTCCTTTTGCTGGTGTGATAGTTTGATAGTTTGTTGATGAAGGTGTTTTGATTGGATACAACCATCTAGTTTAAGGAGCAAAAGCCTATGAGCCATGATTTTTGGCCACCAATTTTGTCATGACTTTTTTCTAGAATTATGTACCTACTAGTTACATTGAACGTGACTGGGCAGTCTCAAGTAAGCTGTCACATTGATAGGGTAGTCCCAAGCTGCCTAAACCAGTCTCGTGCACCAAGAAACTGACAAAATATCCATGGTTGTCACACCTATAGCGTTGCGTGTGAGAACAGAAACCAAATAGCCCAAATATTCTTTCGTTTGACGCAGTCCTTTTCTCTTTTTTTCTAGTTGGTCTTCCTATGGGCCTACTAGGTACAGGAGAGGACAAAATGATGTTTCCTATATCATCAATGGCACTTATCTCATATATCTACTCATGTGTTCAAGCGTAGTGCTTAAGAAATTCTATGATGCACGATCCAATATTTACTGCAAAAGAAAGGTATTTGGCATAATTGGCCTTTTTTTGATACAACGTATGCCATAGCATTTGTGACTTGTAGCTTCTTTTCAGTTTTGAATCTTAGTCATCTGGCTTAGTATGTTTGGGTGATAATGTCTGTCTTGTAGGCTTCTTTTCTGTTTTGCATCACCTCTCAGTTTTCGATTTGGTTTCATATTGAGTTGTTTGCCCCTTCACCCTAATTCCAATACACAAGTGGGTGATGATAATTATAATTACCATGTCATGAAATTTGATTAAAAACAATTTAGAAGGGTATTAGAATTGATAACATTGGTAACACAAGCTTAAAATTTGACAAGTTTGCAATTCTATTCACCCTAACTGCAAGTATGGGCACACTGCACACCGAAGCTGTAGCCTTGGTGCTGGAGATGGGTTGAGATTAGTAGTCCGACTCTTATCCGCACTCCCCTCACTCTCTCCCTATTTGCATAGCACTACTACTAAACCTTGAAAGCTATATGAAGAGTGGCTCCTCCTTGTAAGCATGAATGAGAGTGAGGGGGGTACAGGGGTATTTATAGCACTTTAGTGTGGGCCCATGGATCCATGTGACATGCCTTCATAGCCATTGATCCAAACCGCCATTACATCAAGGGTTGAGATGTGAGGATGTTGTGTTTCCTTGCATGGGAGCATACAAGATGTGATGGAGCGCAAAAGGGTGGTCGACTGACCGTGACCCCCCCTATGACATGTGGGGTCTCCCCCTTTGGTGTGGGGCCTCTCCTCTTGATCATGTGTGGGTATGAAGTGGTGTGACCATGTGTTGATGTTGGTTTGGTGACATGTGGGCCATCCAATCCATTTGACTTCATCTTCCACCATTGAGAGAAAGCACACTTGTGATCTAATGGCTCATGTTGCTTGAGAAGGTATTAGGAGGATCATGGAAGCTTGTGGAAGGGTTGAGAGCCTTTAGAGGCACAATGGGTAGGTAGGCCGACCATAGGTGTGTCTGGTCGACCCCTCCCCCTTGTGGGCACATTGTCTATTTGCTCCATTTTGTCCCTACAAGTAAATACATGGCATGTACAAGTGGAACCATGTTGTTTGTACAAAACTCATTACTACTTTGCTTATTTTCTTCCAAAAAGGATGTTTCGTTGACACTTTTAATTATGTAAATGTGTGGTGAAATTAACATCAACAATGATCTTTGTTGGAGCTCAAATTTCAGATACTGCTAGAGCTCATTGCAGGCCGAACTTGCATCAAATTTGAATAGCAACTAAAATCAAATAGCAATTTTAGAACTTTGAATAGCAATTTCAGAACTGAAATTTTACACCAGAAAACAACCAACTAAAATGCTAGAGTAGAACATTTCCATCTGCTAGCTTCTTTCTCTATCAGAACTGACATTTTAGAACTCAGTTAGCAATTTGCATTGAATAACAATTTCAACACTGACATTTTAGAACTCATCAGCTAGCCCCTGTCTCTCTGAGAACTCCAGCTCCTGGTATAGCATGTGCAACTCTTTCCACACCTTTGGAGATCTACAACAATTTGTGATGGACCAGCAATGTCAGCTCCATACTATCTCTTCTTGTGAGTTCAGCTTACAGTTAGAACCTTACACACTTGAAATGCAAAAAACTGTGGAAAATGAAATAAAAGTGGTTCAGATTGTTCCATTCATCAAGGATTATCAAGGACTATCACCTCTGCAATGTCATCATCACTAGTTACAATCATACACACTTGAAATGCAAAAAATAGTACTCCCTCCATCTCAAATTATAAGTTATTCCAAGAATCTTGGAGAGTCAAACTTTCTCAAGTTTGACCAAATTTATATAATAAGATAATAATATTTTTGATACCAACTAAGTATCATTAGATTCTTCATTACTTATATTTTCATAGTATATCAATTTGATGTCATAAACCTTTGTATTTCTTCGTATAATCTTTGGTCAAACTTAAAATGCTTTGACTCTCCAAGATTCTTGGAATGACTTATAATTTGGAATGGAGGGAGTACAAAATAAAGTTAAAATGGTTCAGATTGTTCCATTCATCAAGGATTTTGTCAAGGATTGTCACCTCTACAATGTCATCATCACTAATTATAACTTTCACAACCTCCAGATTGTTGCTTATTAGATTGAGGTCCTCGATAACACTTGGTAGTATGCATCTTCCCACTGTTGTCCTATCTTAGCTTCTTTCTAAGGTAGAGCTCGTGCTCGGCAACTCTGGCTTTGTGAAGTCCAGCATTAGGGTTGTTTTCTGTGGTGGCTCCACCTCCATTCCCATGCCTCCAAGGCGAGCAAGCCCGCAGCAGTGCTGCTCCTACGACCGCCCTGTGAAGCACTGTCGCAGCCGCACTAGATCTACATGGTCCCTCAACATCGCCCTCGCACACCACCTCAACAGCCGCTGCCCTGCCCTCGCCCTCACCTTACCCTCAGCGGACGGCGTTGGAGATGGTGCCTAGAGGATGGAGGCAGACGGTGGAGGAGACGGAGGCGGGTGGACAGTGGCAAGCGGATGCGGTTTGGAACCCAAGAGTCGAGTGTTGCCCCATGAGAGTTGACTGCCAGAGGTCGAATGAACCCCAGAAAGAAAATATTCATCTAACTATAGTATTTCATAATCCACCCTAAGTATACTACTCAAAACATTATTTTATAATTCAACTCCTTTTTTTGGGTTCTGATCCCCTCAATTTTGGAGCATACGGTGCCTATGGGCCCATCATTTTGCACGCATCTGGTGCCTCCCGGTGCCTCCCTCATCTGTGCCTCTCAGTGGCTCTGTCTTTCTAGCCGTCAGATAGCTCGTCATGAACCATCCAATATTCTTTCAACCATAGTAAAAAATTTGTAGAGATAATCATAGGAAAAAAGAACAGTTGCCTTTCTTTCTCACCCCAACAATATTTGCCTCCATATATATTCTTATCCTTTTTAGCCTTTTGGCTGAAATCCCTAGTGCAATGTATTAGAGCTCTTCATGGTTCATCCTATTTAGGCCATGTTACGATCCACTAGTATTAATAATTACCTAGCTAATACCTAATACATCCTAACTACTCGGTCTGTCTAAAAACTTGATGTTTTTTATAAAAACACTCAAAAGAGTGTTTCACATCTGCTATATGATGGACAAAAAGACACAAAACGACCTCTAATATATAAGAGTACATCAAAAACCAAATCGGTTGTCTTCTTCTTTCGGACGTCCACTGCCTGTCGGAGCTTGAAGATTGCACTACAAAGACAGCAAAGAAAAGGGCTACCTTCAAACACTCTTGCCAAACATGGCTTTGAAGACCGCAGAAACCACTCACCGCTGACAACGAGATCTAGTATCCACTAAAAGAATAGCGGCTGGAGAAATCCTCCAAGGAATATAGGCATACAATCCTTCTCCATCCAAACAGAGTGTTGAAGATTTCGAACCTTGTGGTAGAACAGACCAAAAGAAGAGGTTAAGATCGCCGCATCAAAAGTCAATCAACTACAACTGCCAAGATCTGAAAAAGATCAACAAATATGATGGACCAAACCCTCAATGGTCCTTCGTCGACGCCAGATCGAACGATGCCGGGGTAGGGAGAGACCGAGAGCCTTATTCCAAAGTACCATCGTCGTCACTACCTCGTCGGTGACACTAGAATCAAATCCTAGATCAACAAGGATCCGCAAACCTAATCTAAAACTACGAAGAAAAAAGGATCGGGTCTCGCTCGTGTGTCCACTGGCGAGATCGCCGATTATGAGAGAGGAAGGGGATTCAGCAAGTTTCGTAGGAGAGGGCGGCTACGGCGGTGGTTGGGAGAGGCGGTGGCCAAATTGTCCGGGCCTTTTCATGCAGCAACAAATCTGCACGGCTAATAAATATAAGGGTACCAACGTCATATAACATATACAGTAATCTGTTTGAAAAAAATCCAAGAACAAAAGTATTTTGGAGTTGAGGAAGTATTTAGCTACCTAATTATTATCAAGGAAGTTGAGTATTGCTAATATGTGGTTGAATAGTTGGTTCGATATGCAAATGAACTATTAGCACCTATTAACAACCCTCCACTAACTAATGGACTAAAGCAGCTCTCCTAACTGATACTCCCTCTATCCTAGAATATTTTATGTTTTAAATTTTTTAGGACATAATTAGTACCTTTTGCAAATTACTCATGCACCCTATTTATTGAAGTTGTTCTACTTAGAGTATCTCCAAAAGTTCCTAAAAATCAGTTGGTAAATCAATGAGTTTTCCAAGTGACTAAAAAAGTTGGGAGCATATTTGTTGGGTTCCTCCAACAATTTCCAAAATCTCGCTCTTGAAATATAGAAGACAATTTTGCATCAGAAATCACAAATTATTTTTAAATCACACCAACCATTTTTATACTTTTATTCTCTTGTACATTTTTATTGGGAACCATCCTTCTCAAAATTTCTCTTCACGTCATTTCACCTCTAGATTGGGCGACCGATACACATGAGTATATTATCGTGCGGTTAGGTCGATTTTCTCAAGCGCAGAAAGATTGGAAGTTGATATAGGAGTTGTTGGAGAGCGTTTTTTTTCCGATCTTACCCAAAAAATTTAAGATTAAGAGTGGGTTCTAGAAACTCTTAGAGATGCTCTAAGGAATATGACACACTAACTAAAATGAATGCATGGACACGTTCAGGCCCGATTTCTCTCACGCGGTGCTATTTACGTTAATCAAACTATCAAAAGTAATGCAGTGGATGACTATAGCGGGCCATATAGCGTATCTGAGATCTAAAATATCAAGTTTACTGAGACATTTTTTTAATCAAATAACATCAAATATTCTAGGATAGAGGGATTTAGCAGATCTGTTAGCTGACCTATTTATTTGTTCACTAATGCTCTTCCCGTAATATAGAGTATTAGCAGATCTATTAGCTGACCTATTTGAGGACAAACTAAGACATAAGATGTAGTACAAAAGACACATATACCCTTACTTCGTTTTCTAACGTGACACAATCGTTACTTCGTTAGTGTGATTAATGAAGATTAGTTAGTAAATGACAGCTGACAATATAATCCTATCAAATTTTTGCTATGCAAAACTATCTTGTCTCCTAAAATCTCTTATAGTTAGGTGTAATTTTTTAATGCTTGAATGCACTGTAATACAATACTTGACGAAGGGAGTGTTAGCACTAATAGATCTAAACATGTTCTTTTAATCAGTGTTATGCTTGGTGCCAATTTTTCTTTATAAAAATTGGGAACAATCCAAAAGGTCAAAAGCTTTCTTTTGAGAGGAAAACGGAGCAACACTTCTGGTTTGGTAACAATCCAAAGAAGAGTAAGTTTATTAACAAAAAATCCAAAGAAGAGTGCAAAAGTCTCAAGGTATCACAAGACGATTAACGATTGATAGTCCAGAAAGATGGGAAAAGGAGGCCCGAAGAGCCGAGCCCAACTAGTAATACTAGCAGCCGCCGAGTCAATCTCAATCCTCCTTGGAAGGGTCCATGACATGGCCTAGGAACAAGACCTCGGCCTTCTCGTACTCGACGATCGCGAACATGAACGGGTGGTCAGCCACAAATCTCATCGGTGGCGGCGGGGGTCTCTCCGGTGGACTGTAAGTCGGTCTCGTAGCGGCGTACATCGCTGCAACAGCTGTCGTGCCTTCCTCGTCGACCTCCACGGCGCACGTCTGCCTCACGGCCGACACGTAGAGCCCCTCGGGTGGCATGTTCGACACCATCCATGACAGGTCGGCAGCGTCCGCGAACGGCGCGGACAGCCCGAGCTGGCAGAGCGCGTTCACCGCGTCGAACGTGAAGGAGAACTTGAACTTGGGAACCTTGCACGGGCGGACTACCTGCTCGCGCCGGGGCGCACACCGCATGACGAAATCCGGCTCAGTGACGGCCAGGCGCAGCAGGTCGGGAAGCCCGTCGCGCCTGTGCGGCAGGAACATGAGCATGCAGAAGCAGGGCGCCTTGGAGTCCAGCCTGCCGTCAGGCCCCACCATCTTGTAGAAGCACTGGAGGACCTTGAACCCCAGGCCAGGGGCGTCGAAGCTCTCGGCGTACTGCATGCCAGCGTCCGACAGGAACGGCACCCGCACGGGCTTGCCGTCACGGCGGTAGAAGTTGCCGCGAACGGTATCCGACGGGTCGAACCTCCGTGCCCACGTCGCCTTGAAGTGCATGCCGTTGGCGAGGACGACCTTGGTGTCGCCGTGAACCGCGCCATCGGACAGGAGGTTCCGTATGCGCCCCACCGTGGCCTGCTCGATGAAAGCGTTCACCTCAGCGGTCGCCGCCGCAGGCTGATTCTTGAAATCGACAGATCTTGCGACGGCGTGGTGAGCAGAGACGGCGGAGGACACAAACTCCGGCGAGAGGAAAAGCGTGCGGTCCACGAAGATGCCGGCGGCGAAGGAGAGCTGTGGCCACGTGCTCACGTTGGTGAGGAGCCTCGCAATGGCCACATCGAGGTGGCCCGTGTTTTCGGAGCCCAGGAACGTGAGCAGCTGCCGCAACGTCGGGCCCTGCGTGCCCACGGCAAGCAGCGCGAGCCCAGCCCTGAGGGACATAGGCGGGAAGATAAAATCGGATTGCTTGGTTATCGCCTCCATGCCGGGGTACCAAGCGACTTGCAAGCAATATTCCATGGCGAGCGGCTATTAGGTTACCGTGAAGTGATTTCGATTATTAGCAGAGAACCTGGTCAGATTACGGCGACGTGATTAGTTAGTTATAGAGGTGTTCGTGGAAAAGCTGGGGAAAGAGGACCCATCGGGTTGTATTTATAGACCAAACCGCCTGGGTGAACCTCCAAGGTAGCCATGAGGAGGATGAGGATCCGGGTTATTCCCATTAACAAGGTTGTATGAGTTTTTTTTAAAAAAAAAAAGGTTGTATGAGTTTCATCTCTCTTAGACAGCGTGGCCAGAATTTATAACTAGTGTGATCTAATGTTATATAAATTTTGAGTCACCATAAATGTAGCATATAGATACACGACTACATAAAGTACCAAACGCAATAAAAAGATCATGCGAACATAAAGTAAACAGATGAGTCCAGCTTGCTATAATAGAATTATATAATGTTTTAGTTTACATCCCTAATTATCTAATGGTGCACTAAAATCCTATAATTGAAATAGATTAAAATTCTTAGAAGTCTAGAACCTAGATCAATTTTGCATAGTTTTCTTTGAATTAGAACTTGAGGGGTCTCACGTTTCCATTTGCACTTTTCACACTATTATATAACTGAAATTCTCATCAAACATCATTAGTTCTTTATGTACATCGTCATCTATTCTACATAACTCACTAATAGGTTTGATGCACTTACACTTTAGCATTAACTTTCTTTTATCTTCCCCTCTCTTTTATTCCTTGCCTATGAATTAGATTAGTCGGAGGAGATTAGAGACTTAGTCTAGTTAGTTTTGTTTCTACATTCTCCGTAATTTTCGGTCTCATTTTTTACTTTTAGCTTTGTTTTGTGTCTAAAAACAAAAGCCGACTTGGTTGTTGCCCTCTTGCCAACTCAATAAATATGCGTGCACGCGTGTGCATTTCATGATGTGTGATTATGGTTGGTATTGTCAAAACGGCCTCCCTATGCTCAAATCAAGTTAGAATTGGGTAATCAATTTAAACAAAAAATTTGATTTGTTTTTTTTTTGTTTTGAAAAACTCCAGTTTTTGGAAATCAGTAGCCGGTCAGTCCTTTACAAAATAGAAAACTAATAAATTTGGTGTCGGTTTTTTTACTTCAGTTTACATCAAACTGTCCCAACTGTTCCAATGTCGCATGTCCATCTGCTGGGCTGGTCCTCTAAAATGCAAATAGCCAAAAGTGCCGTAGACTGCCCTTGCAATACCATGCATTCGTTTAAATGACGAATCTTACACCCTAACTGCTCACCACCGTCGGCCTACCCCATGCGCACCTTCATACTTAATCTTCTAGAACATCATTTTCAAGCTCGCCACCACCGCCGGTCAAGTACTTCCTTCAATTTGGAAAAGCTTCGCTTCTGGCGATATGCTTGGTCGCCATCGCCCTCATTGGATGGATCGCTTTAACTCCACATGCGCCCTCCGCCTACTTCCGCCAGCCTCAAGATGCAAGCCTTCGCTTGTCATCTAAGGAACGGAAGTCGGCTGCGTTGATGCCAACCAATCACCACTCCTTTCTCTAAAAAAAATCGCGCTCCGGTGAAGCCGTGCCGCTTCTCCGACCATCTCTCTCGCTTTTTGCTTCCTGCCAGTTTCACACTTAGACTTGTGTCAAGCCCTTCCTTGCTTGGCTGCTCATTTACCGACGCTGCATCATTATCGCTCCTCCGCCACCGCTCCCCCATCCCAAGTGAGTTGTCGTACACAATGGCTTGAGCCCTTTGCCATCTCTTACGCCACCGCCACAGCTCACGGCGCAAGGTAGATAGGGTTAGGGTGTGGGGAATGGAGTGGCGATTGGGAGTGGAGGAAGGGTTGTGTTTTTCGAGCTGTTGGGGTACACTGGACCGACGTGGACTCTCGATCGGTGGAGTGGAAGCCTGGGCCATTGTAGGATGGACAGGGGTGGTAGACTCTGCTTTTCGCGCCCGGATGCCTGGCCACACACTTTCGCATGCTGCACGCCTAATTATTTCAGACCTGATACGCTATTACCTCATTCTCGCCATGCCAAGGTGTGTATGCTATCATTTTGTTATCGCTGAACATGCTCTTGGATCAAATTCAGCCATCATTTCTGCCTAGGAAATTGCCATTGCTGTCCTGATACAGCTTGCTACCACGAAATGCTTTATGCTTTGCATTTGCAATCAAAATAATTCTGCAAGATGGACGTGGGGAACTGCACCAATCAAATCTGCAGAGGATCGCCTCCCGCTTTTCGCTTCCTCGCTTAATGAAAACACTTGCAACATGAAGCATTTACTGCAAAAATACGTCTGAAACAAGTGAAACATTTGAAACATAAGCTTGCAATATATGTATATAGCCACTGCAACATATGTAACATCCAGATAAAACACGTGCAACATACGTCTGAAAGAGCTGAAACATTTGGAACGTACAATTACAACATACGTGTGTAGCCACTGCAACATCTAGATAAAACAAATGCAACTTGCAACATGAAAACACTTGTTGCAACATAAGACTGAAAACAGACAAAACATTTGTAACATACTCTTGCAACATATGCTTGAAGCGTATGCAACATCTACATCAAAATGCTTGCAATATACATCTGAAATAGATGAAACATTTTGGACAAACTTTTGCAACATTCATCTGAAACACTTGCAACATATGCAACATATGCAACATCTTGATCTACTTTTGCAACATCCGTATGAAGCACTTGCAACATACCTCTGAAACACTTGAAATATACTCTTGCAACATGTACTTTCAGCGCAGCGCAACATCTCTTTATTACTTGGGAGAATAGAGGCTCATCGGTGTGTGGATTTCACTGGAGGAGGCGATGGCGTGCCGGCAGCACTTATAGGCGGGGGCTCGACGATGGGACGACAACAAGGAGGCGACTCTACTGTCCTTACGATTGGGAGAGGAAGCGGATCCACCGGGAGCCACTGTGTGGACTTGGCTTGCCGCTACCCTGGTCCGCCTTGCGGATCTAGGGACGCCATTGGGCCAATATGTATAGCGAGGGCCGCCGGCCATACGCTCCACGCCGGGGAACGATTTGTGCCGAGGCTTATAGCCACCGAGGCCGCCAGGCCGCAACTTGCAACATGAAAACACTTATTGCAACATAAGCGAGAGAGATAGGGAAGGAGTAGCGTTGGAGGCATACAAGAGAGAGAAAAGCCGAGGCAGGGAGGCACAAGAGAGAGGAGCGGTGGCTGATATTTTCCAAGGCACACATACGGACAGGCGTGGGTGGATTGGGTCCGTCTGAAGAGAGAGAGAGTTGCGGCGGCTAATTTTTTTCAAGGCACGCATCTAACGGTACAGGTACAGGCACAGGTGGATCGGAGGCGTCCGCCGCGTGGGAGCATTACTGGAAAACAGAAGCCAAAACCAAAAATTGAACAACCATGTAAAGAAAGTCATACCCTAAATCCAGGCTTCGCACCCAATAAAGACATGTTTGGAATGTGAAAAAAAATCTGGTCGTGTGTTTTTTCTATAAAATCATATTAATTCATATCTGCATGATTTCTACGAAATTGCTGCATTCAAGGCTATGGTCTAGGTTACCTACGGAGTACTCACGTACGACAACTCTTGGTTTTTATTCACCTGCCGTTCCAATCGAGAGCCAAGACGGGTCGACAGCTCGTGGATCTCGTGCGCGTCCAATCCTAACGCTGAACTGGCTCCCGATCGTGTTGGCCTGCATCGGCGTCGGACTCGGTCGGCTGGGCCCTGCCCACGTTCGCTGCCACAGACAACGGCGTCCCGCCGTCCCCCCTCCTCCCTGACATGGGCCTCGGATAGCCTGTGGAAGATTCAGATGCCACATGCCACGGCGCTAATCGCAGTGCAGACAGGTTTGACTGATTGCACCTCACAGGTTACGGCCAATGTGGGAGGTTGAGCCAAATCAACTAGAACAAGCGATCAGAGATTAGAAAAAGAATGTGGGCGGCAGAATAAACAAAGCACCCAACGGCTTTGCTGACCGACGTGCCATAGGATTCCTTTCTTACGGGAGGGGTGTTTGATGAGAACAGGTCGGGGTAACCTTACGGTCAAGTCCCCATCTCCACTTCTCCGGATCCACCCAGCCACCCAGCCACGAACAAGGACGCCTTTCCGGCCTTGTAGCACGCAGCAGCTTTTCATTTCTTCAGCCACCAACCAACCACAGCGAAACAGGAGGGGAGAGAACTGAAACACCTCTCCCTCTCGCTCTCGCTCACCTCAGTCCCTCTCCCTCTCATAAACGACGAGGAGGCCGTATGTACTCCGCAAGCTTCTCAGTTCACGCTCTCTAGTCTCTCCTCCAGGCTCCACCGCTCCAGCAGCCTGAGCTAGTGAGCTGAGCACGAGCTGCCACCGTACGGCCGGGGCAGAAGCGGATCGGAGGAGGAGGAGGAGAAGCAGAGCGAGATGGGGCTGGGCGTGAAGGCGACGCCGTTTACGTACGCGGCGCACGCGCTGGCCGCGGTGGCGGCGGTGCTGGTGCTGGTGTGGTGCGTCCACTTCCGCGGCGGCCTCGCGCTCGAGGCGCAGAACAAGAACCTCATCTTCAACGTAAGCACCGGACCGCCCCGTTCCCTCCTCTTTCGTTTGCAACTTGCATCCGCCTTCGGGATTTGGCTTAGCTTCGTTCCCTCTGTAGTTGTTCCTTGCTTGCTTGTTGCGAGCCACGTCAGCGCGCGGTGCGGCTTTAGCTGCAAAGAAGAATATCGGACCGTAGCGTATGTTCGCTTCTTAGCGGTAGTGCGCGACACTGTTCCCAGAATCTGGGATTTTTCATGGAAATCGTCAGCTTTTTTGAGCTTTGAGCGTTTGATTTCATGGGAACTGTATGACAGATTTGATCTGGAGGTAGAAGAAAGTAAGTACTCTTTGGGCCCAATTCATGAACATAGTAGATGGCTAGATGCTACAAGTCTACAGCAAGAGAGCAATCACAAAATGCCATCGAGTATTTAGACGCTCTCTTGGCGTTGACCTGCCCCGTACCTCATGTTCGTACACATAGGAAATGAGACGGAAATGGCGCAGAGACTTTGAGAGCAAAAGAAAAGCAACACCACATAGAGACTGGTCTTAAACTTTCAACAAAGCTAACGATTCCCCGTTTGTTGTTCTACCCTGCTTCGGAACATGGCTTGCAGTTTGGGAATGCTACGTTGTAAATAATGCAGAATGTTACGTTAACCCTTGAATGGCTCCAAGAGAATGTTCACTGGAATCGGTGACTTCTATGGATAACTTAAGGTCCCTGCCTCTACAATCTGAAGAAAGTACGCAGCTTGAACAAACATATGTTATCACGGTTAAGACTTTCTTCTCTGTCTCCTTGTATGTCTGGCTCTGCCTTGGATCACTAATGTGCAGCGTTTTACACTAAGCTTAATTTTTTTGTTTTTTACTACTACATGGATTCACGTACAGATGTACTGTAGCTTAACTTCGCTTGGATCATGCCATGTCTTGCACAAGAACCTAGATTAAATGTCAGTCTGTCTCTGCCCTGGGTCACTACTGTGCAGAGTGTTACCAAGCTTAAAAACTTGCACCTTTTCTCTACCGCTGCATTGATTTATGACCAATGTAAGCTGTAGCTTATCCTTTGTCGTTACTAATGTAGCTTATCCTATGTCGTTACTTGTCAATTGCTGTAATTCTGTGGTTTTCTTGTGTGTCTATTGCAGGTTCACCCTGTTCTTATGCTGATTGGCTACATTATCCTCGGCAGTGAAGGTAACAGCAACACAAAATCATACTCATTTTAGTTCCATGTCTGCCATATCAGCACTAAACGTTGGTTTCTCCCGATCCACTGTATGGCAGCCATTATGATCTACAAGGTGTTTCCAAAACTGAACCACGACACAGCCAAGCTGACGCATCTGATCCTCCACGCCATCGCGACTGTACTCGGCGCCTTCGGCATCTACTGCGCGTTCAAGTACCACAACGATAGCGGCATCGCCAACCTCTACAGCCTGCACTCGTGGCTCGGGATCGGAACCATCTCTCTGTACTCCATTCAGGTGACGCGTTACGCGCCGGCGTACAATCTGCAGCCTTCCCCTGTTCTTGCAGCCTTGCATGTGGATTAGCTGATTGTCTGTCGATGATGTTGCTCGCAGTGGGTGTTCGGGTTCGTGACCTTCTTCTTCCCCGGCGCGGCGCCGAGCGTGAGGCGCAGCGCGCTGCCCTGGCACGCGCTGTTCGGGCTCTTCGTCTACGTTCTGGCGCTGGCGACCGCGGAGCTCGGGTTCCTGGAGAAGCTCACCTTCCTGGAGAGCGGGGGGCTCGACAAGTACGGCGCCGAGGCGTTCCTGGTCAACTTCACGGCGCTCGTCGTCGTGCTGTTCGGCGCCTCCGTCGTCGTCGCCGCAGTCACGCCGGCGCACGTCGAGGAACCGCGGGGCTACGCCCCAATTCCGGTCAGCTAGAGGGGAGGGCCGAGGGCGTCGCTGAGCATTCAGAAGAGTGCAACTGTGTTCTGTTTGAAACTTTGAATTGAACCCATGACATCAGTTCGAATTCGAAGCGGATGCGACTATGCGAGGGCTTCGGTCTATAAATACAACCCGATGGGTCCTCTTTCCCCTGCTTTTCCACAAACACCTCCAGAAGTAATTTGCTCCGCATTACGCACAACAGCGCAGAACCTTTAAATAATCACGTCACCGTAATCTAATTAGGTTCTCTCTGCTAACGATCGAAATCAACTTCAAGTTAATTAATCTAATAACCGTTCGCCATGGACTGTTGCTTGCAAGTCGCTTGGCACGCTGGCATGGAGGCGATAACGGAGCAGTCCAATTTCATCTTCTCGCCTATGTCCCTCAGGGCTGGACTCGCGCTGCTTGCCGTGGGCACGCACGGCCCGACGCTGCGCCAGCTGCTCACGTTCCTGGGCTCCGAAAACACGCACCACCTCGACGTGGCCATTGCGAGGCTCCTCAGCAACGTGACCACGTGGCCACAACTCTCCTTCGCCGCTGGCATCTTTGTGGACCGCACGCTCTTGTCACCGAGCCGGATTTTGTCATGCGGTGCGCGCCCCGGCGCGAGCAGGAAGTCTGCCCGTGCAAGGTCCCCAAGTTCAAGTTCTCCTTCGCGTTCGACGCGGTGAACGCGCTCCGGCAGCTCGGGCTGTCCGAGCCGTTCACGTACGCTGCAGACCTGTCGGGGATGGTGTCGAACATGCCACCCGAGGGGCTCTACGTGTCCGCCATGAGGCAGACGTGCGCCGTGGAGGTCGACGAGGAAGGCACGACAGCTGTTGCAGCGACGTACTCCTTTTTGAGCCCAACTGGTCCCTGCTGGTCACCCCCGCCGCCGCCGATGAGGTTTGTGGCGGACCATCCGTTCATGTTCGCGATCGTCGAGTACGAGAAGGCCGAGCTCTTGTTCCTAGGCCACGTCATGGACCCTTCCAAGGAGGATTGAATTGAGATCGACTCGGAGGCGGCGCAGTCTTGTATGGTTTAGGGCCGGGGGCCGGCCTCATACGGAATGATGGCTAGTGGGGCTCGGGCCTTCGGGCTTCTTTTTTACCGTTTTTCTGGACTGGTTAATCGTTAATGGTCCGTCCTGTAATATACGTTGAGACTTTTGCAGTCTTGTTTGGATTGTTACCACTTGCCGATGGCAAAGTGTTTCACAACAGCTACGTGTTTTTAAGTAGCACTCTGGAGTTTTTTAAAATAAAAAACTGCAGCTAGACCATATTCTGATAGAGAAAACATGACATCTGAGACACTGCATTGTGGGCTAAAATGTTTGTTTATATTGTACCAACTAATTAACAGCCCACATGGCATCCTTCCTCCAGTTTTAAATAGCTATATGCCCTAATTTCGTCCACGGATTTTGATACTTATATCTCTTATTAAAACATTTTGTTTCTCTTAAAAAATGTTAGTCCATATCATGTTCGAGGTACTAGTAATAATAATCAAGAGTCAAGAGTAGCATAAAAAAAAATTCTATATCCCTATAAGAAATGGATCTGATTTATAACTGCTATAACCGTACATGTGCAGATAACCAGATGAGAGGCTAGATTACCGTATGGTATAAACCAGGCTTGTTCTAATAAGGTACACGCTGCTAAGCTAGGAAGCAAGAATCGTATGCAAAACACTGTGTGTCGTCCTGCAACAAGAACCAGATGAGGTGACGATGCTGAGTTAGCAAAGATTGATCACTTCTTCCCCTCTTTCTTCTCGTCCTTCTTCTCTTCCTTAGCTGGGCCGACCGAGACGACGTCGATCTTTCCGAACTTCTTCAACTTCTTGGCAATGAGGACGGTGTCCATTTCACCGATTACAGTCATCTTCTGATCTTTGTGATCAGCAGCTATCGAATTGATTCCTGTTTATTAAGATCATACATATAAATGAAGAAAAGAAAGAAAACAGCATATATGCTCATATGTATATATAGCAGGATAGCTCAATTTCCTAACAGAGAAACCAATAATGACTCGCTTTACCGATGCAGGATAAAAGAATAGCCGAACTGAAGAAGCTGAAAAGAGAATAACTGAAGAAGGGCGATTAAGTGAGAGGCGACACTGTGACGGTTGAAGCTAGCTAAAATCAAAACCTTACCGTAGATATCTGCAACAGTTTCCATTGCCTTCTGCTTCACCTTCTCATCGCTCATGGCGGAGATCTTCAAGACCACCTTCTGCTGGCATGGGAAGAAGCCCAGGAGTTAATTAGAACTCTATCCGGGAACAGCCTGAGGCAGCGAAGCATTCGACGACCTCTGCAACGAACTGGAACCATACCTGCGGCGCCATATCCTGGAGGAAGAAAGATAGAGGGGAGGCTGCTTTGATTTTTGTCGAACCCTGCAACGAGCCAATGAGCTGATCCACCGTGCTCCCTACATATCGACGCAAAGCATAGACAGTTAGACACCTCACCGTTGTGGGCCCAAGCCCAACCCGTACGTTCACCACTGACCAGCATGGGCGGAATGAAAACAACACCAGAGAGGCAGAGAGTGGCTAGACGTGTTAATCGTCAGTCCGGTGAAAAATGTCAGTCCGGTGAATCCGGGAAAATATTCAGTCCAAACTAGTCTTCGTAAAAAAACATACAAAAACATACTCCCGAAATATAATTTATAAAAAACATAAACAATTCGAAACTATGCACGCACAAAATGTTTCTATATATATACATGGCCATACAATTGAGAAAAATTATTTCATAAAAAATCATACGGAAATATCAAATTTTATGTGCATACGCATTATGAGACAACACCTGAATTTTTTTATTCACATGAATTTAGATCATAAGTTCTAAAAATTTGTGACAACGTACATCTATATATGCATATGCATTGTGGATATGTGTTGTTTTAAATTTAAGTATAATTTTTTAGACGGTTTTTACAATTCCATTAGAGATGTAGTTTACACTGAATATATAGATAGCCAAAAATGCAGTATGATATTGAATATTTTCTCATGAATCCCAGAATTTGATAGTCCATTTTAAAACAGCATGTGGCAGTTGGCAGGTCCAAGCCGCCGTCATTGACACGTTCACGCGGAAACCTTTTTTTTTAAAAAAAATATCCAAACATATTTTTATAGTAGACCTATTTAAAAACATAAATGTTGATATTATTTTCTATAAATTTGGTTAGACTTTATAATTGTTTACCAGTCCTAAATCTAGAATTACACAGTGATCGGAACAGAGAGGAAGTACACGAGTTCTCTGCCCGGTCCCTATCCAAGGTCAGGTGAGGTTGGTTGAGTCTGGTGTCTGTACACTTCCTAACACAACGACCCGGAGAAGCAAGGCAGCGAATGAACAGCTGCAGAGTGCAGGCGCAGCCGCGCAGCTAACCAGAAGCGATACGAGACTAGTTTTGTTAACGTGCATGGATAAAAATCGCGGTGACGTTCAATGACGCAAATCAGCAGGAGAGAATGGAAGCTCGTGGAAGCTCCACCCACGTACGCGACCTTCAGGTCAGCAGACTCAGCACGCGGCCAAAGGCGAAAACAACCATCCGGCGGCTGGCCACCGTTCGTCTTCAGTACCTGATTCCGACGCTGCAGTGAGCAGACGGCACGGAGGGAGCGGAATGAGTAGGCATGCGGTCAGCATCAGGGATCCAGTGGCGACGATACCGAGCCGCCCTGCATCGCGTCGCGGTCTTGGTTGATCCATGCGTTCCCCTTCCCCATCCTTCCTACACGCCCAAACAAGCCAGGCACAACTGAACGGCCGAGCAGGAAATTCAATTCAGGCACATGAGCTCGGTTACCGGCTTACCGCGATAGGGAAGCGGGGGAGTGAAAAGGGACCACGGCGTGGTGTTTTCGTCGCCTCGGCCCTCGATCGTGCGTCTGTTGTCAGCTCGTCCTCGCTCGGCGAACACCGGCCGTATGCCATATGATTGAGGGACGGACGATGGAGGCCGCGGCGGCACCGAAGGCGTTGTCCCGGCTCGCTCGGAGCCTGGCTGCTGCAGAGCCTTATTACAGCGGCGTGTTCGTCTTCTTCGCCGCGCTCGTCGCCGGAGCTCTCGTCTCTGCCTGCTGGATGTCTGTCAGCGCTAGAGTATGGCTCCCAGGCTCCCAGCAATACATACTTGTTTTTTTTTTCTTCCATGGCACACTTTCTCTTCTGTGATGTCCGTCTCTTGATCGATTCTTAACTCTCGACACACATGGCGAGCAGTAGTTGGGTAATCTGTTCAGCCATATGCTTAGTTGGTTGTTGAATAACCACGTTACGTTAGAACAGGCGCACGGCTGCCGACAAGTTTCTGTCGTCGCACAACCGAACCTGCACACCCGATTGTCAAACCCAAAACTCCGTTCTACGATTTTTCTTCAAGAAAGGGTCAAGCTAAAAGAATAGTGTGTATGAATTGCTTCTCTCTTACAACACATACATGGTGCATCTTATGCAATTTTTTTACTGATTCTAAGTTACAGGTCACTCCGATCACTCCTGTCGCCACTCAATCCATAGCACACAACGCCGCAACGGGGCCGAAGCCAGCGCCGGGTCCGCCACGGTTCACCGGCGTCGTCGGCGCGAGCACGAACCAAACGCCGTCCGCGGCGGCCAGTTCCGCGCCACCGCCTCGAGAGGTGCCAGTGCCAGCGACAGCGCCACCCGCCCCGGCTCCCGCGGAAGCAGCCGCGCCGCCGCCGGACTGCCCGTCCTACTTCCGGTGGATCCATGAGGACCTGCGGCCGTGGAGCGCCGCGGGAGTCACGCGCGACGCGGTGGAGGGCGCGCGCCGGTTATTCGCGCCCAAGTTCCGGGTCACCGTGGTCGCGGGCCGCCTGTACGTGGCGCTCTACGGCCGGTGCTTCCAGACGCGGGCCGCGTTCACGCAGTGGGGCATCCTGCAGCTGCTCCGCCGCTACCCCTGCCGCGTCCCGGACCTCGACCTCATGTTCGACTGTGAGGACCTGCCCGTCGTCAGCGCTGGCGACCGCCACCAGCTATCCCAGGCTCCGCCGTCGCCGCTGTTCCGGTACTGCGGCAGCGAGACGACGCTGGACATCGCTTTCCCTGACTGGTCATTCTGGGGTTGGTAAATATATACGCACGTTGCCGTTCTTCGCCATAACCATGCATGATCATGTATGTTCGTAATGCTCCGTAATCTCTCGAGTCACAAAGTGCTCCGTTCTTCTTTGAATTTGAAAGGCCTGAGCTTAACATAAAGCCATGGGAAGCGCTGCGGAGGAGATCGACGAAGGGAACGCCATGGTGAACTGGATGGACAGGGCGCCGTACGCGTACTGGAAAGGGAACCCCAAGGTGGGCGCCGAACGCCTGCTCCTCCTCAGGTGCAACGCGTCCGGCAAGCGTGACTGGAACGCGCAGGTACAACTCCTCCCTGAATCGTCCAGGCGTGCGCAAACACACTCACCACGGCATGGCACGTGACGTGACACTGACACGGGAGGCTACAACTTTCAGGACTGGGGAAAGGAGGTGCGGCACGGATTCAGGGGATCGGACCTGTCCAAGCAGTGCACGCACAGGTAGAATCACATGAGCTTGCTCTCCATAACATCACAGCTAGCTGCTGTCACATTTTAGTATGCTTTGCGCACGTGTGCGCAGGTACAAGATTTACATCGAAGGTTTACGTGTGCGCAGGTACAAGATTTACATCGAAGGTCAGTAGGTACAAGATTTACATCCTGGCGTGCGACTCGGTGGCGCTCATGGTGCGGCCGAGGTTCCACGACTTCTTCTCGCGGGGGCTGTCGCCGCTGCGGCACTACTGGCCCGTCCGCGGCATGTACCGGTCCATCAAGTACGCCGTGGACTGGGGCAACGCTCACACGGACAGGGTACCTTCCCCGATCGACTTCACACCTTCCGTACCCTACCAATTCCGAACAGAGGACCAAACGCTCTTGTCTGGCAATGGAAGGCGCAGGAGATGGCAGGGAACGCGAGCAGGTTCATCCAGGAGGAGCTGACGATGGACCGCGTCTACGACTACATGTTCCACCTCCTGACAGAGTACGCCGGGCTGCTGCGGTACAGGCCCGCGGTGCCGCGCGGCGCCGCGGAGGTCACCGTCGAGTCCATGACCCGGGGAAGGCGGGGGCTGGAGAGGCAGTTCATGATGGACACCGTGGTGGCCAGCGCGAATGGCGAAGGCCCCTGCAGGCTGCAGCCGGCTTACAGTGCCAAGGAACTAGAGGTGCTGCGAAGAGCGAGAGAGGATGTGGTGAGACAAGTGGAGGCGTGGGAGAAGTGACGGTTGACAGTTGACACGTCTAGAGAGTAGGAGGTATGGAGGAACCTCCAAATTTGGTCAAAGAAATATAGAGCGAATTTGTAAAGTAAATATCCTTTTTTACCGGTATTCTAAAGTCTAAAATATGGGCTAAGACGTTTAGCGATCTCTCTCCTCAAACAAAATAACAGGCTAAATCAGGCTACAACAACTAATAACGACTAAATTGCTACTATATCATATGGCCACGAACCAGCAATGATAGTCCACCTATCATTATCGGGTGTGCTATTATTGTTGGTTGAAGCTACGAACCAGCAGTGATATACTTATCACTATTAGCTCCGTCATAACTGGTATTGAAGGTCTGATAGTGACAGTGATTACATGTTCTGGCCTAGTAGCCCTCTAGGGGGTAGTTGCTCGCGCCGCCGCCTGCAAGCGAGCTCGACCGAGTGTCACTCCTCTTCCTCTTCCAGTGAGCTCGGCTGCAGCCGCACATCCTCGCTTGCACACCTTGACAGCACGCCCTCACCCTCCGCACGCAGCCACTGCGCCTACGCGGTGCTACACTCGGAGTGTCGCCTTACCTCACGGCAGCCCTTTACGCTCGCCTAGTCGTCTTCTCCCTCAACACCGGTGCCCCCCTAGCTCATGCTCTGCTCTTCCTCGTTCCATCATTAGGTTCCATCCATCATTAAATTTAAAGCCAAACTCAAAAGAGTTGAATGGGAAGAGTAATATCACCGAATCAAGGGTCTAATGATCACATATAGCTGCCGCATTCCAACCGTGATATTATTTTAGATAAGCCGACAGCAAGATGTCTACGATAACTTTGTTAATCTCAAGATTTATTATCGGTCCATCACTCAGTTACACAGAGAGAGGGTATTCGTGCGTATGTTCATACGTGTATGTGTTACTGGGTTTGGTAAAAGAAAAACTTTCCTCACGTACCAATACTCCCTGTGACCCTGTCGCAATTCCCAAATGCATCATACATGGACCATGGGGGCGATCACAGATTCACAGTTGCCTGCCTGCTAGTGCTAGCGTCCTTTCCCCCGTGCCGCCTCGCGCACTGCTTGCCCGCGCAGGCCTCAGAAATAAAGCCGTCGCCCTCGGCGCCGTTGGGGACGTCATGACTGAGAGCTCACGAGGGCGCTCCGGCCCAGATTACTAGTCCATTCTTCCAGCAGCAGCAGAGGAAGCACAGTCTGCCTCTCCTGACTCCTCTGCTTTCCCGCACCCCCGCACCCGGGTCGGCCGGGCGCGCGCACTCACCGTCGCGGCTCCGGCGGCCGGCTGCCATGGCGACGGCGGCCCCGGCAGCAGCGGACTGCCGGGTGCGCACCGTGCTCGCGGCGGCGCTGTCGAGGACCGCCGCCGCCTTCCTCTTCCTCTCCATCGTCGCCGTCGGGGTGGTCGTCTCGGGCCGCTGGATCACCGCCACAACCGCTGTGAGTCCACGCTCTCTGATTCCTTCTTGTCGTGTCACGATCGGCGCATCCTTTTTGTTGCGGTGCTGCTGCTTCTTCCGCATGATCGCGAGAATCTCCCTCTTCTTCTTTTTCTTTTTTCTTTTGGACGTTAGAAAATGATTTCTTGTTACAAACTGAAAAATTTGACCAGCGATGGAATAATAACTTCCTTTCTGAGAACAATAGTGCGCGAATTAGCTTGCTATATTCTGAGATCAGAACAAAGCCGCGAGTGGGTTTGGGTATTTCTAATTTCGGACGTGGAGGCGTGGAGCTGGCGGTTTTTCCTTTCTAGCCGCGCGCCTTGCTGTTGAGCTCTGTTTGGCCTGCAAATGGTTGCCGCGGCAGCAGCCAGCAGAAAACCCTTGTGTGCAGTGCACCTAATTCTAAATTCTGCATTGCGTTCGCCGGGCTGACTTGGTAATCAAGGCCACAACACAACATGACCTAGAGTTATTTTCATGGCCTTAGTTGGCAGAAAAAAAAACAGTTTTCTCCTCCATAATTGCTGCATGATTGATTAGTTCTAGACTTCCCGTAGTTCAGAAAGGAGTGAGCTAGACATCAAAGGCCTTGTTTAGATACCCTCAAAATTTCAAGTTTTTTCACTTTCTCTCCATCACATCAATTTTTAGCCGTTTGCATAGAGCATTAAATATAGGTAAAAAAATAATTAATTGCACAGTTTAGTTGGAAATCACGAGATGAATCTTTTGAGCTTAGTTGGTCCACGATTAGACAATATTTATCAAATAAGACGAAAGTGCTACTATTCATCGGGTTGAAATTTTTTTCAATCTAAACAAGGCCAAAGTCTACTCCCTCCGTCCAAAAAAGTACGACGTTACGGGATACGTGCGGATCAAACTTTTTCAATTTTGACTAGATTTATAGAAAATACGTGTAACATTTATATCTCAAAATAAATTTATTTTGAAAGTATATTCAACGATCTATCTAATTATACTAATTTTGTATTATAATTATTAATTATATATATATAATTGGTTAAAGTTAAAAAAAAAGTTAATTTCGTGAAAAGCGAGAACAACTTCTTTAGCTGACTTTATTTTATGATGATGAATCGTCGTGTAGTGGCCACTAAAGACAATGAGAGCGACTGAACGAGACTTATAAGGCGGCGGTGCGTGAACGCTAGGGGACCCCAGATCGAGGGAAGAGGCGGCTTGCTACTTTCTCAGTCCGGCGAGCTCCGTGCCCCCTACGGGCCCTACCCACGCCTTTGGCCGCCGGCGCAGAAAGACCAGTAGGTCCGTAGGTAGGCTAGCGGCTAGCTAGATTATACTCCTCTGTTTTGCCCGGCACGTCACGGTGCTCGACATCGACTGCTCGTTCGTGCAGACGGATTGGTGCGATCATGGGAGTTCGTGTAGCGGTGTAGGCTAGTCGTCGTTAAAGAACGGGTTCAAGTGGAAAGACACAGCGCGCGAAATTGAGCCCGCGTTTAGGCCTCGTTTACTTTACAATTTTTTTTTAACCCGATGAATAGTATTATTTTCGTCTTATTTGGTAAATATTGTCCAATCGTGGATCAACTAGGCTCAAAAGATTCATCTTGTGATTTTCCAACTAAACTGTGTAATTAGTTATTTTTTTTACCTATATTTAATACTCCATGCAAGTGGCTAAAAATTGATGTGATGGAGAGAGAGTGAAAAAACTTGGAATTTGGATGGCATCTAAACAAGGCCTTAGTTGAAAAACTTTTTCCAAAAGTGCTACGGTAGTCATCACATCGAATCTTGCGATACGTGTACGGAGCATTAAATGTAGATAAAAAAAACTAATTGCATAGTTTGGTTGGAAATCACGAGACGAACGTTTTGAGCCTAATTAGTTCATGATTGAACGCTAATTACCAAATAAAAACGAAAATAATACAGTAGCCAAATTTTAACTTTTCTCCCAACTAAACACGGACTGAAAACCCAAGAGGCAAGGAGCGCTTGTTCATGGCTCCTCACGAACAGTTCACATCACAGAGGCAAATGGACCCTGCAAGCTCGCCACGTCTTTGTGACCAAGCAGATATATGCTGTTTGTTTCGCTAAAATTTGACGTATGTTGATGCTTATGCTAATTTATTGTGAGAATAAAATACTGTTCATTTACTTAAAAAGTATTCCCTCCGTCTTAAAAAGCCGGTTGTTCTGGCTTTGAATCTAGACAAACACTTATCCAGGTTCAAAGCTAAAACAATAATCTTTTTTAGAACGGACGGAGTACCTCGCATGAATCCTCGAGAATCTTGCTCCGTCGGTTGCTTTCTCCGTTTGTCAGAAACGGCAGCATTCGTCTGCGGGTGGAGCAGCCAGCTGCGGCACGCGCCGGTTAGGATGGGCCCTGTGTCTAACAGCTGGATTTCTATTGCACGCTTATTTGCTCACTCATACTAAGGCTAACAGCGAATAAAAATCACTAATTCTGAAAGAAAAATAATCAAGAGAAAAACAAAAAAAATAAAGATATTTACAGTCTTTTATTATGTAAGAATAAGAAAAAGAGGGATTAACAACCCGACATGTAAAGAAAGGAGATATATTCGTGCGAGAAAAAAAAATATGCAGGAAAACTCTAAAAAAAATATGCAAGCAGTTGAAAGAGTCTGGTTTATAACTAAAAAGGCGCTTGTTCTTCACTTCACTAGTGAGGCAATATTTTTTTTTTACTCACGTCTTTGTGACCAAGACAGATATCCACCCATTGTCGCTAAAATTTGACGTGACAAGCGATCTTTTTTTAAATCGTTTGGCAAAATGGCTTCCTGTGAGAGCATGTTTTTAGGGCTTTGAGGAGGAGGCCAGGAAGCAATAATCTATTTGGCTCCTTTCCCACCCCAAAACTCTCCGAGAAACACGTTTTGGAGGCCAGCTGCGGCATTAGGATGGGCCCTGTGTTCTAACAGCTGGAGTTTGCACGCTTATTTGCTCACTCATACTAAGGCTAACAGCGAATAAAAATCATTAAACGGCTCTCTGAAGCCAGTCTTTTATTATGGAATAAGAAAAAGAGCCCTGCCAAACATGGCCTAAATATTCTAAATATATTATATGCTCTGGTTTAAACAAATACTAAATAAATATATTATGCTCTAACAAGTTTTTTAGGATCAATTATGCTCCAATAAGTGCTGACGAGCTCAGCTAATGTCCTGTGCTAGCTCATAATTGGGCTTGCATGACCGAATCACATCTGCATTGGGCCTTAGGGCCCAAATGGTTTAACATTCTAATGACTTCTTTTGGGCCAAAAAAAAATCATCGCCTTTACTCTTTGCCGTTGCAGGGACGCCTGAGCCTAACGCGCCTCCCCACCACGGCGGCCATTCCCGCCGCCGCCGTACTCCACCACGCTGAAACGCAACAGCTACAACCGCCGCGCCCGTCCGCACCACCGCCGCCTCCTACCCCTTCCCGACCACCACCTCCCTCCTACTCCATCTCCTGCGCCAGCTTCAACCTCTCCAATCCCGCCAAAGCGCCGCCCAAAACCTCCAAACCCTCGCGCGCGCGCTCTCCTCTCCCTCCATCTGCCCCGCCTCCCCCAGCCCACCCCCGCCCTCCTCCTCCTCCGCCGCCGCCTCGCCATCCTCCAACAACTCGTGCCCGTCCTACTTCCGCTTCATCCACGAGGACCTCCGCCCATGGCGCGCCGCGGGCGGGATCACGCGCGCCATGCTCGACCGCGCCCGCCTCACCGCCACCTTCCGCCTCGTCGTGCTCGGCGGCCGCGCCTACGTCCAGCGGTTCCGCCCGGCGTTCCAGACCCGGGACCTCTTCACCATCTGGGGCGTCCTGCAGCTGCTCCGTCGCTACCCCGGCCGCGTCCCCGATCTCGACCTCATGTTCGACACCGTCGACTGGCCCGTCGTCCGCGCCCACCTCTACCGCGGGAAGTATGCCGAGATGTTGCCACCGCTGTTCCGCTACTGTGGGGATGATAAAACGCTGGACATCGTCTTCCCAGATTGGTCATTCTGGGGATGGTAATTCTACTTGCTTTGCTTGTTTGAATTGCACATTTTTCGGTCTAAATGGGATAAATTGGGAACTGAACACCAAAAGAAGATGGCACAAAAATGTATGTCAATTATATGCACTGTATCATGGCTGATAAGTTCAAGCGAACAGGGCCAGTTCGATTAATGCTAATGTTTTCAGTAATAAATTTTAAATCCGTAGTTTCCATACCTTAAACTTAGATGCATATGAAGTACAACGGTTCTAATGATACTGACTATCCTTCGTTGGCAGGCCAGAGATCAACATAAAGCCATGGGATGCCCTGCAGGAGGACTTGAAGGATGGTAATAACAGAGTGAGATGGATGGATAGAGAGCCTTATGCTTACTGGAAAGGGAATCCATCAGTTTCTGCAACACGTAAGGAACTGGTTAAGTGTAATGTCTCTAGTACACATGATTGGAACGCAAGGATTTACGCTCAGGTAACTTGTTTTTGTTTGTTAATTTTTCCATCCCTGCAATAGGGATCCTTGGAGAAAGTAGAGTCCCTCTGTTCCCCCCTAATAGATTAAAATGGTTCTCTTCGAATTTAGTAAATACTATTACATGTTTACTTCTGTAACTGTTGCTTTTGTGGATAAATACTGAAGATATTTATTGTCTTACTTTATTTTTGGTTTTCTGGGACTTAGGACTGGTTCAAGGAGAGCAAGGCAGGATATAAGGACTCAGATTTGAGTAGTCAGTGTGCTCACAGGTTTGTCTTTTTTTTCCTTGTTCTTGTTGAGTTATAACAAGTAAGGAGTTACATAGTTCTATCAATAGCACTTTATGTTCTTAGCACTTTTGCTCAACCGTTTACAGGTACAAGATCTATATTGAAGGATCAGCATGGTCCATCAGTGAGAAATATATACTAGCATGTGATTCAATGACCCTGTTGGTTACACCAAGATACTATGATTTCTTTTCAAGGTCACTTATGCCGATTCAGCATTATTGGCCTGTTCGGGATGACAATAAATGTGCCTCCATAAAATATGCTGTTGATTGGGGCAACTCTCACAAGCAATTGGTACCTTGCATCTATCTATATTTTGTCATCTACATTTGTAGGCATTTTTTGCAATTCTAAACATTAGATTTGGAAATAATAGTAATAAGCTCCGCTTGTTACTTACTGAAATCCAGTTGATATGCAGCGTATGGTCTATGGTGTTACTGATAGAGTTAGGTGTTACTGATAGAGTTTGGTGCAAACAACTTCTGCCCATAATAGCGTGCACTGAGAAATCAACCTGAGACCTTTTGTTGAAACATAAATAGCATAAAAATCCACCATGATGCAAAACATGGCAGAACATAAAATGGAGCAAGCAGATATATAATATTTGAGCATGGGATTAAGAACTTAAAGATACAAGTTTTTCATCCAACACTAGTTTTTCATTCAAAACTGGAAGTGCCCTACTTTTCAACTTAGGCTGGATAAGTATCTACCATTCAATGAACACTTGTTTCACTAGGCTTCTCTCTACTAACAGTCATTTTTAGTTTTCCACAGAGTTAAGAAAACTTTTAAATGGTACTACCTCTGAATCTGATACAAAACAAATGGCCTAGGCCCTAGGATGCATGCTAATAAAAATGCTTTAGGTATGCCCTAGGATTCAAAACTCGGGAGTCGGGACCACTATGCTAATAAAAATGGTTTAGTTTGTCAAGCAAAACTTTACATTACCATCATCAAAAGTACTTCAATGGTAATATAGTTTTATGAATTCAGTATATCTTAGAAAAATAAAAACTCAAGGTGAGTGTTAATGTTATAAACAACTACTAAATTGGACAGGTGGCAGTGATTTTTTACTTGCACTGTTTAGAATTTTTAGCGTGCCTTTATGTTGCAATCTCTTAGATTGTTCCTCTACCTTTGTGAGAAATATACTATGTTTTTTTCTCAATTGAAATACTTTTCTCATACTCCAAATCTTTCATAGGCACAGCGCATAGGAAAGCAAGCAAGTAATTTCATTCAAGAAGAGCTCAGTATGGACCATGTTTATGACTACATGCTTCATCTTCTAACTGAATATGCCAAGCTCCTAAAGTTCAAGCCCACTAAGCCACCTGAAGCTGTTGATGTCTGTTCAGAGTCTTTGGTCTGCCAAGCTGAAGGCCTCGAGAAGAAGTTTCTTATGAAATCCATGGTGATGTTTGCTCGTGATGCAGGCCCATGTGATCTGCCTCCTCCCTTCGACCCTCATGAGCTCAAGTTGCTAAAGCAGAGGAAAGAAAATTCAATAAAGCAGATTCAAATGTGGGAGCAAAGAGATTTAGGGTCTTAGATAACCCCCTGTTTTTTTTTTCTTTCAATCGCAGTCACACATAAGACCTAATTTGGAAAGCAGGGGGAGGTAAACCCAGGAGAAATGGTTGTTAGTTGATCTCCACCAGCCTATTGGGCCCTTGGATCTGCGCCCTGATCGGGGGCGCTCAACCCTAATATGGTTGGTGGGCCCCTGTTGCACAGCACTATAAAGAGAGGTGGGGATTATAGCTCTAACTATGAGGTTGATTGGAGCCGCCGTGACCTACTAACATCTAAACCTAACCCGATCTAAAGAGAGTGCTGCCAGCGATGGGAAGACCCACTGACTTCGTCGTCACCACCGGACCGCGGCACCTCGCGTCATCGTCGCCTCTACATCGCCACCACTACGCTGGACTCCACCGCGCTGAGCTTCCACGACACCGGTGTCCACGCGGCTTCGGCGCAACTGCGCCAGGGCGAAGTAGAGGAACCAATTTCTTCATCTAAGTAAGATGTTTACCCCCTGATCTACGTTTCAGAGGTACTGTGTTTCCTAACAATGGTACCAGAGCAGGGTTAACAGTGTGTAGATCTAGTATGGGGTAGAGAATTGAAAAGAAATCAAAGAGGATCAGAGGGTTAGATCCGTTTCGGATTAAAACCCTAACCCTAACCGGGTAAAAGAAAATAGAAAAGAGACCGGGAGGGTGGCGGGCATCACTCAACTGCCGGTCACCACCGCCACCACGCGAGGAAAGGTGCCACACCGCCGTCTTCGTCGACACGCGGCAAGAAAAGAACAGAGCCCGTTCGGATTTGAGAAGAGAAGAGAAAGGGGTCTCGGCACGTGAAGCCGAACCCTAACCCACAAAGCACTCGCTGGGGAAGATAAATAGTGACTCTAGTGAGTCAAACCCTAACCCTAATTGGGAAAGAAATCGAGATGCAGAGAGTTCAACCGAACACTAACCCGTCGAGGAAGAAGAACAGTAACCCTAACCCCAACCCAAAATCGGTTCAACCCCGAAAAGAAAAGAAAGAAAATCCAAAAGAAAAAAACGGGAAGAGGGGAAGGTGCTTATCTCGCGATCTCGAATCAAAACCGAGAGAAAAAACCAATTGGGTTAATCCGAACCCTAACGAAACCCTAACCCTAACTCGCGACGAGAAAGGGGAAGAGACTAAACGGACAAGGGTCAGGAGCTCCTACCTGGGGTCCGCCTGCTCCGTCTCCACCGTCGACCGTCGTGAGGACACCGCGCGGGAAGTCAACCTCAGCCGCCGGGGCGGGAGAAGCGCCGCCGCACGATCTCCGCCTCGGGCTCGGGCCAAAGGGCACCACCGTGGTGCCGCTCGACGGTGCCGCGTGCGTCGGTGAGGGGTGCCATGGCGGAGCCACCATCCCCGCGTCGCGTCTCGCTCTCGGTCGCTCACTGAGGCTACGCTGAGAGGGAAGAGGAGAGCGGCGAAGAGAGAGGAAGGGAGGCGCCGAATGCGTTAGGGTTCGGGGGAGGACGCCGCGTCGGGGGTTTTGTTCGATCGACGCGCGCGCGCGACCGTCCGATGCAGATCAACGGACGACAGTGAACGGGCCAACATTTGGCCTAAGCGTAGGCGCAGCAAGCGGACGAGAGTTTGTTCTTACCCGAGCCTAGTTTGCGGCTTGGGAAGTCTGCGGCGCCTTGCCATGTGTAAAAAAAAGCCGGGCTAGAATTCACTGTTTCAGCTGGTTTGGGCCAAATGAACAGTGTTCATACGAGTTTAAGTTTTATTTTTTTTCAGAAGCAATTTTTGATGATATTTGTCTACTTTAATATTTCTGTTAAAATTTGAACCAACGGGATAATTTTTCAGAGAATATTTGAGAAAAGTTTAATGCTTCTGAAAAATAGATAATGAATTTTTTCATGTTTTTGCTGCTAAAGAAATTATTTATTCTCCAGTTATTTTGAACCAACGTGATATTTAATTTTAGAAAAAGAGATTTTGACATGATTATGATGTTATTTTCTGACCAACGTTGTTAATAACAATATCGTAATTTTAATGATTTTATTCATTAATTCTATTTCTGCCCAATGGTAATGTAGAATTAGTGTATAAGAACAATTGTATGTTTTAATTTTGACCAACGTTGAATCAAGTCATGCAATTGTTGTTATTATTTATGTTCTCACTTTATATGAATTATGTTTTAAGGCGGATACAACTTGATGGGTTGTATCAAAGAGATCCCCACTCTCAAAGGTGACAACTACACGGAGTGGAAGAAAAAGATTGACCTGACCTTCATCTTGACTGAGGTGGACTGGGTAGTAACCTCACCGTGCCCCACTGAGCCTGTGACACCGGTGAGGGAGACAAACGAGGTTGATGCCGCTTGGGCAACTAAAGAGAGGGATTTTGAATCTCAAAAGATGTCCTATGACCTTGAGCATAGGAAGTGGGTCACTGCCAACAAGAAATGTTTGGCTGTGATAAAGAACACGATTGAGCCTGCAATTGTGGGCTCAATCCTAGAGTGTGACACGGTCACCGAGTAACTCGATAGAATAAAGAGTTAGTTCACTGACTCTTCAAAGACATATGCTACCCAGCTGATAAAGCAGCTGGTGACAGAGAGGTACTCTGAAAATAGTGGCATAAGAGAGCACATACTATTTGTTATCACTACGTGATGATGTGAATGTTGTATGCGATGATAAAAACGTTGCGTGCGACAATGAGAATGTATCATCGTCTGCGGATGTAAACAGAAAACGAAAGAGAGCTCATGATGCGTCGTCGAAATTATGACACTATCGTTTATGCCATATTTCGAGAGGGAGAATAGAAAGACTAGTTAAGAATGATATTCTTCCTCCATTAGAGTTCTCAGATTTAGAACAATGCAGAGAATGCATAAAAGGAAAGTATGTAAAGAAAATTAAGAAAGATGCCAAACGAAGCGTAGGAATTTTACAGATTATTCACACAGACATCTGTTGTCCGTTTTCTGTAAAGAGTGTGGATGGTTATGATTCGTTCATAACATTCACAGATGATTACTCCCATTATGGCTACATTTATTCAATCAAAGAAAGAACAGAAGCATTGGATAAATTTAAGATATTTAAGGCAGAAGTTAAAAACCAACATAATTTAAAGATTAAGATAGTCAGGTCCGACCGTGGGGGGAATACTACGGTCGGCATATCCCATATGGCTAAGTTCCTAGACTTTTTGCAAGGTTCTTATAGGAGAATGGCATAGTAGCCCAGTATTCTACACCGGGCGAACCTCAGCATAATGGAGTAGCTGAAAGACGCAATCGTACCCTGATGGATATGGTGCGTAGTATGATAAGTTACTCCACCTTACCGTTGAGCCTGTGGATGGAGGCGTTAAAAACCGCCATTCATATTCTCAATAGAGTACCAAGTAAGTCGGTGTCCAAAACACCGTATGAGTTATGGATAGGAAGAGTATCCTCACTAAACCACTTACGTGTGTGGGGAGTCCTACTGAGGCTAAAGTATTTAACCAAAACATTGGGAAGCTAGATCCTAAAACAGTAAGTTGCCATTTCATTGGCTATCCAGAAAAGTCAAAAGGTTTTCGTTTCTACTGTCCAGAGAGACATACAAAGTTTGTGGAAGCGAGACACGCTGTCTTCCTAGAGGATGAAATGATGAGGGGGAGTATGGTAGCTCGAGAAATTGACCTTGAAGAGAAGCGGGTGTAGGCGCCCACTCTGATGATTCATGAGCCATTTTTCTCACTACCTGTTGTCGTTGCACCGATAGTGCAAGATACTGTGGTGCCAGCACATGTTGTTATTCCGCCTGTGGCAACAATGAATGACGATGAGGAACCTGTTCTTCAGGATCCTGTAGAACCTATTGCCACACATGAGGGGGAGCAACGACAGCCTCAAACAGAAGATGTGCCAAATGTGGAGGCTCCTAGAAGGTCTCAAAGAGTTAGAAAATCAGCTATTCCTGTTGACTATGAAGTATACAACACTGAGAAATTTTAAATGGAGGATGATTCCACCTCATTTGAAGAAGTCATGAGAAGTGATCATTCATCAAAGTGGCTTGAGGCCATGGAAGATGAAATAAAATCTATGAATGCCAATAAAGTTTGAGACTTGAAAATAATTTCTAAAGGAGCCAAAACAGTAGGCTGTAAATGGGTCTACAAAACAAAACTTGAGTCTCAAGGGAGTATAGAGAGATATAAAGCGCGACTTGTGACAAAAGGCTTTACGCAAAGAGAAGGGATTGATTACAATGAGATGTTTTTTCAGTCTCATGTAAGGATTCCTTCAGAATCATAATGGCATTAGTGGCACATTACAATTTAGAATTACATCAAATGGATGTAAAGACGACATTTCTCAACAAGGACTTGGAGGAAAATGTTTATATGGCACAACCGAAAGGTTTTGTCATTTAAGGAAAAGAACGAATGGAATGTCGCCTAAATAAAAATCCATTTATGGATGAAAACAAGCTTCAAGACAGTGGTACTTGAAGTTTGATCAGACAATAAAGAATTTTGGGTTTAAATAGAATGTAGAGGACAATTGTGTCTATGCAAAGTTTAAGAATGTGAAGTTTATCTTCCTTGTCCTGTATATGGATGATATCTTACTTGCTAGTAGTGATGCCAATCTACTGCTAGAGACAAAGAAGTTTTTGTCCTCAAAATTTGATATGAAAGGTCTTGGTGAAGCTTCGTTCGTTCTAGGAATCGAGATTCACCGAGATAGAAGTAAAGGGGTATTAGGACTATTACAAAAGGCATACATAGAAAAGATCTTAAAGAAATTCAGTATGCACAAATGTAGTCCCTCACCTGCTCCTATAGTCAAGGACGACAGATATGGAGATTTTCAATGCCCCAAGAATCAGTATGAGATCGATCAAATGAAAATGGTTCCATATGCTTCAGCTGTCGGAAGCTTACAATATGCGTAAGTATGTACGTGCCCTGACTTGGCATTTGTTACCGGGTTACTTGGCAGATTCCAAAGCAATCCTGGAACAGAACACTGGAAATTAGTAAAGAAAGTTTTGCATTATTTACAAGGAACGAAAACTCTCATGATGACGTATAGAAGATCAGATTCACTCCATATAGTGGGATATTCATATTCTAATTATGTGGGAGATAGAAAATCCACGTCTAGATATGTATTCACTCTCGCAGGGGGAGCTATTTCATAGAAATGCTCAAAGTAAACCGTCACTACATCGTTCACAATGTATGCCGAGTTTGCAGCGTGTTATGAGGCAACGGGACAGGTGAACTGGCTAAAGAAGTTCATACCCGGTTTGAAGGTGATTGACGACATCTATAGACCACTTAAATTATACTGCGATAATAATCCGGCAGTATAATATGCTCACAACAATAAGTCAAGTGGTGCTGCCAAACATATTGATATAAAGTATTATGTTGTGAAAAATAAAGTCCGGGATCATGTCATAAGTCTTAAGCATATAAGTACTGAAAAGATGCTCGCGGATCCGATTACAAAAGGCTTCCCACCCAACGTGTTCAGAGAACATGTAGCCAGCATAGGTTTAAGGGAAAGCCTATAATTTCTGGACAAAAGAAGGCCCAAAGTTAAGTATCTATTTTAAAACAGAGTGGTGTGTTGTAGCTGTTAAATCTATCAGCAATTGACCGTGACGATGAAACATGCTCTATGCACTAATATGTAATGAAATGAATAAAAGTAAATGATATGAAATTGAAAGATGGTAGTGAGATCAAAGGGGAGAATGTTAGTTGATCACCAATAGGCCCGAGAGTGCTGCCAGTGACGGGAAGACCCACTGACTTTGCCGTCACCACCGGACCGCGGCACCTCACATCACCGTCGCCTTTGCATCGCCACCACTACGCTGGACTCCACCGCGCCGAGCTCCCACGACACCGGTGTCCACGCGGCTTCGGCGCAACTACATTAGGGCGAAGTAGAGGAACCAATTTCTCCATCTAAGTAAGATGTTTACCCCCCCTGATATATGTTTCAGAGGTACTGTGTTTCCTAACAATGGTTTATTCAAATGACATCCCCATGGATTGCTCACCCTGGGAAAAGTGAGGGATCCCAAGGCGATTTGAGTTTTCAAACTAGCCCTAATTGGCTGGTGTCTTATAATTTGGAATGGGGGGAGTATGATCTAACTTAGTGCCATTGAGGTGCGACCAAATACCAATTATTCATTGGCTGAAATCAACGTAGAAGAATATATAGATAAATTGAGCAAATACCCATTCCTTAGGTATTTTTTCGTATAAAGCAATGGTTAGCTACTTAGCTATAACCATTTTTCTGTATTTAATTTTGTTTTGATTGGCTTTACTTTGTAAAGCAACTGTAAATGTTACACAGAAATAGTTCAACAACAATTATGCAGAATATATAATTCTTAGCCAATATTCACTTCCTCATTGAGATTGGATGTCATAGATATCTGTGCTATAGCTCAAAAAGAAGTATTGCAATGTGAACTCCTGGGTGTTCTTAGTACCGTGGAGAGTTTGATGGAGCATGTCAAGGGTATCCTCTGGGAGGTTAACATATGACCTCTAGCTAATTAATTTTACTTGAGATGCTCTCTTTCACTTATCATTGGCATGGTAAGCAACTTTGCTGTTTCCACAGCGATTTTTTTTAATTTTAACACTTTTTCGAAACTAATTTTAAATATAACACTATCAGTTTTTTAAAAAAAACTAACCTCGCCCGCACTTTTAGCGCGCCTATTGCCGGCGGCCAAATGCCCTCGCCATCGCCCCTCTGCCATGCATGGTGGCGCGGCTCATAGAGGGTAATAGACGTGGCGGCGCCACGACCGGTTATGGTTGATCTAAGGGCTGAGAGGTACTAAGCTGGTCGGACGATCGCAGAGGCTCGGGTACATACGCTAACCTCCGCCACGACCCACGTGCCGAGTAGTCGCCGCTCCATTGTAACGGCTGGGGACTTCGTCGCTCACTCGAGCCTTTCGCGTCTAGATCCATAGAATATTTTTAGCAAAACATACATCTCAATACAATACACCAAAGACCTAGAAGTAGGGTATTACGTCGATCGAATTCTCGAACTGAATTCTTACCGCCGTGACTGCGCACCATCTCGGGGGTCCACGATCACACTTCACCTTCGTACCGGGCCTTCCGGTATGGGGTTGTCGTGCTTTTTCCATAAGAGCACCATGGGATCTTCATCAACATCGCAACGTCGTGGCGAAAGTTTTGAAATGGCGTGTGTCAAGCAACCATGGCGTCGGCGCACGGACTAGCGCTTGGGTGGATAGACCCCCGGCCAAGCACCCAGGCGACATCCTCCGCCACGAAGAGGAATCAAGGCCACCATGGGACCCCATGTATCTAGGATACACCCGAGGATTCGTATATGTGAGGGCAAGGGTACCCTAGCGCCAGGCACCGTAGCCACCTATCCGCCATAGATGATTTACGCAAACAACGTGTCGATATACATCTCCATACAAGCTACCAAGACTTGCCTGCACATGCATCACGTGGCAGGTCGCCTCCCCTCCCCGCCACAACCTCCCGATCACACACGCTCGGCGGCTACCACCAAGGCACGCCCCTCCGTGCCAAGCAGCCCGCATATTAGGCCTGCTCCGCCACGCCTCGGCCCGGTCTCGTCGCAGGTGTGGTACTGGTAACATGATGGTACTCCACTAATATAGTTAGCACACTTAATAAAGTTAGTAAAATTATTAAAGTATAGTTAGTAAAGTTAGTTAGTTTAGTTAGTATACATAATATAATAAGTTAGTATAGGTAGTTTAGTTAGTACAGTTATTGACTCTAGTTGTACATTAGATTTACTAATTAGTTGTTGCAGTTAGCCTTGTATAGATGTTAATATTTGATTAGTTAGTATAGTTATAGTTAGAAAATGTATTAATGTTAGTATGGACATTACGTATGATGATTTCGATGACTTGATGAAGTTTCTTGAAATGCTTTTGCAGATGGGTTGTTGTGTTAGAGTTTTGTACGGATGAAGTGTTAGGAGAGAAGATGGTATGTTTGAGAATATGGAAGAATAATTGGAATGGTTTGATGAACCTCCTAGCTTCAACGACCTTTGTGTCCGTTTGAATACAAAGTTTGGCGGTGATTTCACATTGAAGGGGAGGTTTGATATTGGGAAGACTAGGGCACACTATATCCTCATGCCCTTGCACGACCCTGCTCACTGGTCCCGCTACACTAGGGTTCTCCAAGGTTCCAATGTGCCCATGGCTGAGGTGGTGGTGGAGAATGGGTACAGGATGCATGGTGTTCAGGATGGCCCGTCCATTGATGGTTTTGGAGGCAATGAACAAGAATTAGGGGTCGAAGGGGAAGCAACTCAGGATAATATGGATTTGGACGGTCAATTGACGCAGGAGCAGTTTCATTTAACTGCAGTAGGCTGTATAAGCAACGACTTCGATGTGAATGAGTTCGAACGGGAAGAGGAGGAGCAGGAGGAGGACTGGATCGGTGATGTAGTTAGCAGTGATTTAGACGATTCTGATGATGACCAAGGAGGTATAGATGCTATGGCAACACTGGCTGATGCTATGCCAGTACCGGTTCATACTATGCCATTACCAGTACCAACTGAGGTTTTGCAAGGTGTCCATGCTCAGGGTAGACTAGTTACAGATTTGGCTGCAAATGATACCCCCTATGATTCATGTGCGAGAATTAGCGAATCGCAGCAGTATGTTCCACTACCACCTTATACAGCGACTGAGCTTGAGCAACTAAGGTCCAAGAATGTACCTTTTAGGGGCGTTCCGAACTATAGGGATGTCAACATGACGGATATGGCAGTTTGTGATACCGGTCTCCAGCTGTGTAGGAATTCATTGTATAACCATGAGAAAGAAACCCTTAGGAAGGGGATGATATTCAACACAATGTCAAAGATGAAACTCTTCCTTCAGGACTATGCTGTGTACCACCATAGACCGTACACCGTCACTCATTCGGACCAGGAGTTGAGGTACCACTTGATATGCAAAAATGGTTGTCTGTGGAGGTTAAATACATGAAGGAGACAGAGTGATGGCAAGTGGAGGATAACTAAAGTTGCTGAACCCCACACTTACCTAGACAATAGGGGGAAGGAAAATCATCAGCAGCTCACTACACGTTACCTTGCCCGTCATATATTGGGGGTCGTTGATGACAATAACGATATATCGGTGTCTTCTTTACAACAGTCCATATCTGGATTTGTTAGGTACGATGTGACGTACGGAAATGCTTGGCGTGCTAAGCAAATTGCTCTGGCGATTAGATGGGGTACTTGGGAGGAAGCGTACAACAGGGTGCCCCGCATCTTATGTGCAATGCATTATTACAACCCTGGCTTGAAATGGTTTGTGGACACCAGAGGGATGTTTTTCGGGACCCATTGAGGTTGTCCTCTATCGTGTGTTCTGGTCGTTCGCGCAAATGGAACATGCATTCCAGTTTTGTCAGCCAGTCGTACTTGTTGATGGCACTTTCCTGACAGGAAAGTACAGGGGCACCTTGATGATGGCTGCTGCTGTTGATCCTGAGGATCAGATAGTACCCGTGGCTTTTGCTTTGGCAGAGGGAGAGAACAATGAATCGTGGTCATGGTTCATGCGGCTTCTACGTGTGCAAGTGCTTGGTCCAACTCGCACTATATGTTTGATCTTCCGACCGTCACGCAGGGATTCTTAATGCTACAGCTGAGCATATAGATGGGTTCCCGCCTCTAGTACATAGATGGTGCATGAGACACTTTACCGCTAATTTCTGGCGGCGTCAGCGGAAGCAGGAGTTATGTGACAAGGTAAAGGCTCTATGTTGTGTACGTACAAAGCACCAGTTCAAGGAGACAAAGAGAGAACTAGACAAGATGGTAAATGCAGCGAGAAAGGCCTGGTTAGAGGCCCAGATGGAACAGAAGGCTCAGTGGGCGTTAGCATATGACGAGGAGGGTTTCAGGTATGCATCATGACCACTAACTCCTCGGAGTCCTTCAACCGTGTATTCACCGAAGTTCGATCGTTGCCTGTGTCTGAGAATTGTTAAGTTCTCCTTTTATAAGTGCAACAAATATTTTATGAAGAGGTGGGAACTTGCGCAAAGGAATATAGCTGAGCGGGGAGTTTTGGAAAGGCCGGAGCTAAACATTTGAAGGAGGTCGAGGAATTGGCCAAGCAGCACACCGCCGAGCCGTATGGACCCCGCCGCCATATCTTTAGTGTATGGGGCAAGGGTGGCACCAGCTTGGGCGGCGAACGTTATAGTGGACAAAACTACCGAGTTGATCTTGAAAAGGTAGAGTGCAGTTGCAACATCCCTCAGATCATGCATACCCCATGCTCTCATATGGTCACGATATGCAGGGTTCGCGGCTACAACTATGAGGATCTGCCATATATGTCACCTTTGTATCTCCGTTTGAACACCGTTAGTATTTGGGAGATGAGCTTCGAGCCATACCTTGACCCAACACAGTGGCCACCTTATAATGGTTATGACTACGTGCCGCATCCGGATCTAATGAAGGTAGGGAAGGGTAGGAGGAAGAAGAAGCGACTGAAGGAGGACATGGACGCTATGAGAGGGTACGGTGAAGACATGTACGGCGGGGAGATTTCAACGAGATCCATGGCAGGAATCTTTGCTCCGTTTGCAAACAATCTGGCCACAAGGCTAGCCGACATAGAAGACAGCAGGTGATTTCATATTGTGTTCGTATTGCATAACAAGTAGTTCAAATTTTGCAATGTTACATAATGTTAATCTAAAAATTATTAATTTGAATACTCTAACCCTTTGTTTATCATTTTGTAACAGGATGGCCCCTCCCATGCTGCACCAGTTGTACCCCCTTCTTGATGTGGAGTACGACGACCCCTTTCTTCTACCGGATGACGAGGTTTCCAAGAGGCGTTCAAGGGATCATTACATTCGTGGGACTTAGTTCATTATGTTGAACTTATGTCGAACGAATATTGTTGTCGAAAACTTGTAGACTCATAAACCAATGAAAATGTTGTGTGGCAACTTATCATCCATTTATTTGCTTCATGTTCGTTTTGTAGAGCACTTGTAGTTTTGTACAGCACCGACAACAACTCAATTGTAGCTGGTCGTTGTCTGTCCGCATCACTGTCGTGCCATGGTCTATGGTGTGGCACAGACGTGCCATGTACTATGGCGCGGCACAGACGCGTCGTGGGCTCTGGCGCGGCAGAACCATGCCTATGGAGCACCAGAACCTGGGCTATGGCGCGGCAAATGATTACGTTCGTTTTAGAAATTTTAAACGCATGATACAAACAGATGTGATCACTTAAGATCGATCATGGGTAATCTGAGTACATGATACATGGGTACAATACATCAGTAGTTCAAATGGAATATAAGACAACATAATAGAATTTCTACTACATAGCTACATTGATCATTAATAAAGCATGGAATTAACAGACGGCGCCATCAAAAACCCTCAGTCAGAAACATACTGAGTAAGCAACTCGTCGTCCGAGTACCAATCCTCAACCACAACCCTGTTGCTATGGCTAGGGTCACCTGCATTGCCCTGATTTGCCTTTCGCCTGTCGTAAGCGGCCTTCGCTTCATCTATGGCCTCTGCGACCTGAGTGAAGAACGCGTCGTCATCCTCCTCCGCCTGCAAGCCCGCCTCTGCTAGAGCGATGAGCTCGCTCAGTCTGACAGTGTCGTCCTCAGCCTCCTCCGCCTGTAAGCCCGTCTCTCCTAGAGCGATGAGCTCGCTCAGTCTAGCAGTGTCGTCTTCAGCCTCATCCGCCTGCAAGCCTGCCTCTACTAGAGCGATGAGCTCGCTGAATCTGGCAGTGTCGTCCTCATCCTCGTCCCACTCATCAGACAACACAATCTGTGATTCAACGGTGTGACCAGCTCATTTTTTGTGCTCATCTAGCTTCTTTTCCTCATACATTGCACGGGCCACCTCTGCAGCATGGTCCTCGCTGCATCCAATCCCTTCATGTATAAAATACAATCAGTTAGCAACGCGATTATATTATATTTAAAATCAGGCAACAAAAAAAGGCTTTCAAGCACTCATTGGCACATAATGAAACAACATGCTCGTTCAAGACCTGCATCTATACTCTTGTCTCCTCCCTTGCCTCCTTCTTTGCCCTCTCCTCCTCTAATGCCATCCGTCTCTCCAATTCCCATTTGACAAGCCCAACGTCGATCGGGTTACAAATACCGCGCTGTCTAGCAAACTCACGCATCTTATCTTTGTGATGTTTAACGAAAAGGTTGTCGTAGTCAGGTCCATATCCCCTCTTCCATGCAATTACTTGCTTCCCCTTCATTTATCCAAGAACTTAGCTTGACCATCATAACATTCCCACCTGCATTTCTTTGTGCTATGTTCAAACGATATATTATATCATATATGCCTTAGCAAAAGAAACAAAATACGATTTCATGGTTACCACAAAAATAACCAACCTCATCATAGTCAATCATATGGCCGCAATAATGGCCTATTCTAAGCTCCGAAGGGACTAGACCGTAGTTGAATTTAACACCACATTCGCACTTGACTGGTGGTGCTTTGTAAATTAACCTTTCTTTCTTCTTTTGTTTTGCTTTTGGAGGTTCTTTGGGCCATTTGTTCTTAGGACCATACAACCACTCTTTGAAACGACACTTCGCCATTGAATACACCTAAATAACGTGACATAAGTACATGACACATATAGCTCAACATTTCAACAAAAACACTTTGCACTTACTTCATGCTTGTTTGGGCACACAAACTCCAACGTATTATCAGGGTTTATCATGGCTCGGTCTCCGCAATGGCACATAGGAGGTTCTTCGAGTCGTCTAACTGCGGCTAAGTGCTTCTCCTTAGCCGTTATTGGAGGGGGGTTAGGGGGAGGTGGAACCCACCTCTCGAAGTGCTCTCGTGGATGTCGCCCTCTCCACCAATCGTCGAAAAGGAGGTACCTGGGGTCAAACTTGTCTGCACCATTGATCCACTGAAAGAAAAAACACCTCTCATGGTCCTACACAACAAAAATTCAACAAAATATTAGTAATCTAGTAATGCAAATGAAGAAGAAAAAGATAGTGGAAACAATTACTTACATTAAAACGACTGCACGTGTAGAAGTAACGAGCCGTTGTGTCCGGATGTCTCAATTGAAACACTTCGGTCGGACGACCACAATCACAATTAGGGACAGGGAGTTCAGGAGAGACGGGGGCATCTTTGCTAGACTCGTCGGCGTACATTTCTCTAGGATGATCCTGTTTTCGCCATAACTGCTCCGGAAATATGTCTTCCATCTAATAAAACGGTTCAAATTAACATCAATCAAAACAAGACAAATTAATGTAAAATGTAATCATTTGCAATGCAACTAAAATATTATAAACAATAATTATAGCAACAAAAATATACATGGCAAACATACTTCTAACTAAATAATTAACATTAACATTAACAAAATCAAACTAATATTTTCATCATAGTTCCTAAACATAATTTTCCTACTAACCTTAACTTCCATTCATAATATCCTATCCACCATTCAAACGAAATTAAAATGCGCGTCATTACCTTGAACTAGAACAAGGAGTGAGGGAGGCGGTCGGGGAATGGAAGGGAAGGGAGGGAGGCGGCAATGGAGGGAATGGAGGAGGGCCTGGCAATGCGGGAGGCGACGCCTAGGCGGCTTCTTGCTTTCGGGCAGGGGGCGTGTCGCTCATGGTCAAGATGGCAACGGCATGCACGATGGGTACGGCATACCGCACTCCACCGATCAAAAAATCTTACCCGTCGGGTTTACCGTGCACTCAGCGCGGTAGAAAAATTCATTCCATACCACACCTGACGGGTAATTCTTACCCGACAATATACCCGAGTTCACACACCAAAATATAATAGCTTCCAAAAAACAAATCAACAATAGAGCAAAGAAAATGAAAATATGGGCTGGTGGAGTGGAGTGAGGATGAGGATTAGGGTTTGAGGGAGTTCGCTCATATGCTTATATGGGCCAAATATGGGCTATATGTTTATATGGGCTAAAATTGTAGATGTTGGATATTATTTATGCGGGGGTTTTACCCAGGGGTATGCGGTATGGGTAGTATACACCCACACCCGCATCGATACCCGATGGGTACATGAATTAAATCCAATAACGTGCCGTGGGTGCAAAATGTCTTCCATACCCGCCTCTTTATCGCGGTAAAACCCGTCAGTACTCGGGTTTCGGTACCGTTGCCATCTTGAGTCGCTGGGTTATACCCGCTCGCCACGGATCGATCGGGCAGCATGCGCCGCCAAGATCGGTGGCGCGCAAACTTGCCACGCAACGTTTCCGGTCGCCACGTCGACCCTCTGCACCATGCATGGCGCGCAACATGCAAGGCATTTTAAAAGCAATAGGCGCGGTCAAAAGTGTTAGTTTAAAAAAACCGATAGTGTTAGATTTAAAATTAGTTTCGAAAAAATGTTAAAATTAAAAAAAAAATCTCCACAGCTTAACACAAAGAAGAACTTCACCAGTATTTTTACCCTGCAGAAAACCCTTGAATCGGTACTCTGATAGACGATGCAAAGGAAGGTGGTGCCTTGTGAACATTTCTGGTCCATTTATGATTTGCATCACTGGGATTTCCGAAGCCTGTGTCAGTTTCTTAAGAGTCAATCCAATTGCAGGTTTCAGTTCTCCACTACAGCAATGCATTGTTTTTTTTGCATTGATGTCAGGTAAAGGTTGTTACTACTAGATTTCTTTGACGTCTTCCATATATCAAGTATATGAACTTACCTTGCTGATGGCTTTGGTTGGAGTGAGCTCTGAAATCTCACCTTGGTGTCCACGCCTACAGTCCATTGTGGAAAAAGGGCTATGCAGCATAAGAATATCTAGTAGAGTTATTTGGAATGCTTTACATACTATTTTCTCAACAGTCAACAAGCTCATAGTCAATGGAGAAAAAAAAACAGAAGCGTAATTTCTTTGAGCCTTCTTCATTAGTCCCCCAAGTTTGATGTCAAGTTTTTTTTTCACCTTTTACTGTTCTGTTTGCTGCATTATCCATTACATTGCATCCAGACTGCATCCAGGTTCTTGTAGAGATTAATTATCAATATCTAGCTACAGTGACATGGTCAAGATCATGACGTCAGTTACTCTATCCGCTCAAAGTTATAGGTCACTTTCTTTGTCAGAAGTTAAATATGATCAAGTTTTTAGAAAAAAAAATATATTAACATCTGTAAGCTCAAATAAATGTACTGTCAGAAAATGTTTCAAGATGGGTTTAATGAATCTAATTTTGGTGTTACAGATTTTGTTGTATTTTTCTATAAATTTAGTTAAAATTAGAGGCATATGACTTATGATAAAACTGAAGTAATCTAATTTGGAACGGAGCAAGTAATTCTTTTTCCGTGAAACAGGCCACAAGAAAAGAAACAAGGAGGGTGAAATGTGATGAAAAGTAAAATCATTTTGGAATGAAGACTAAGGTTTTGTTTGAGTCTAGTAGCTGCTAATAGCTCATAGCTAATATTAGCTAACTAACTATTAGTTATTATTAGCTACTTTGGTTCAATTAGTGAGATACTTGATGCTCATAATCAGTAGTTGTTTGTTAGTACTTCAGCCAATAATTAACTAGACTATTAGTTGATCGTATTGATTTGTAATGCATTTCTTTCTGTACCCATGCTCTTTTAGGGAATTGCAAGCGGTTACAGGTACTTGATGCTCAATGTAGTGAAACAACTTTTTGAGAGGCGAATGTAGAAAGGAGAGATAAAGTAAAGAATGCCATTCTCATAGAGTACCAGGGAACCTTGTGTCTGAAGGCTATTATATCACACCGCATCCCACTTGGCAGCCACAGGAATCATGATTAGTCTTGCGTTGATTTGCTTGGAAGCAGCACTATCTCCCTTTTCGGGCCACCTTTAAATTAAACAATCTCCACTGGCCTGCACTTGCATATTCGTGTGGAAAAAAATCTCTCTCCTCTAGGCTCCAAGAAATTCACAGGTGCGAAATAAAACTGAACACTGGAAAGTGAGGAAACGCCTCACATTTCTCAAAAAAACACAGCAAGCATTTTTTTTTCTTTTAGAAGTTCCACATAAGAACTAGGAAGCTAGCTTAAGATTAAGAACATGATTGTGACTTTACTCATTTCTTCTGATCAACTAGTGTACCCTTTATTGCTTTTCCTTGCAGGCTAACATTTCGCTAGGCCACGGCATGATGATGTCGCCCTGTCAAACTAAGTAGTACGTGACAACGGTGACGTGTACCCATCTCTGATCAGTGATTACTCTAGATTTCTTCTTTTGAAACGGAGGTGATTACTCTAGAATTGTAGTAACTTTCTGCAATACTCCCTCCGTCCTAGAATTGATGACGTTATGGGATGCGTACTAGTCAAATTTTCTTAATTTTGACTAGATTTATAGAAAATACGTACAACATTTATATCTCCAAATAAATTTATTACGATAATATATTCAACGATCTATCTAATAATACTAATTATGTATTATAAATATTATTATCCTTTTATATATAATTAGTCCAAGTTTTAAAAAGTTGACTTCTCGGAAAACGAGAATAACTTCGGTTCTGAAACGGATGGAGCAGTGGACTAGTGGTTGCAACAACTCTTCTCAGGTTATTGCGTCATGCTTTCCCTAATAAAATGTCAAACAAGCAAGTGCGAGGAAACGACCACAGCACAAAGAAACACCCGGTCCGGCCGTGACACGGAGCGAAAGTGTATTCTATACCCCTGAGCCCTGATCCCAGGAAGATTTCAAGCGTCACCTAACCCGCCAGTCGCTCTCAGAGTGCCTGCGTGAAGGAGCGTGTCCAGACCGGACCTCCAAGCTGAATTGGTCCGGAAGATTTCAAATTCCGATGGAGGGATGACCGGATGAACACCAGTTGCTCTGATAAAGTGATAAGCTCAACTGTCAGCTTCAGGTATAGATGATCTGCTACCTGATCTGGTACTCCGGAGCTGGCCATGGGGAGAGTGTGTGCCGTGTCCGGAAGAGTAGGTAGGCGGCACGTGCCCCAGGTGTACAAACTCGGATCCGGTACGTGTACGTACAGCGGCTGTACAGTGGGGTGATGCACGGCACGGCAGGATTAATACCTGCAGGGGTGGGTTTGGTTGGGGCTTTGTCCTCGTACGATTAGACTAGTAGCAAGCAGTTGCCCTTGCCAAGCCATCATCACCGCTTGGCGTGGCCGTTAAGTGCACGCAGTGTGCAACCCGCTTCGTCCTCTTCCACCTTCCTCGCGGCCCCATCGGCGCGGCGGGCCATAAACATACGCGACACGAGGACCTCGATGACCATGTGATTGTGAAGTGAAGCAAGCGAACGAGCCGCCCCTGCTTTCCTCTCGATCACTTCCAGCGCCCGCCACCGCGCCGCGCGCCGCCGCCGGCGTGATACTTTTCTCCCCCTCGTTTTTCTTGTGGTTTTGCACCCAGCACCCGTGAGCATTTTCCGGGGGGCTGGTGTGTGTGTGTGCGCGCACGGATGGGGAGGAGCGGCATGTCGACGGCGAGGTTGCTCGGGGTCTCCTTCCTCTGCGTGCTTCTCGTCAGGAACTCTGAATCTGCTTCGGATGACGGTATTGCTCCTCTCCGGTGTTCTGTGTGCTGTGTGCTTCCTTCAGCTATATTCTTACTTGGTGACAAGTTGATAGCCGCTGACTGCCGTGTTCTTCTTGCGTTGCGCTTGCCAGTATCTGCGCTTCTTGCGTTCAAGAGAGCCATCTACGAGGACCCTCTGTCCAAGCTGTCGGATTGGAACTCCAAGGACAAGGATCCCTGCGCCTGGTCCGGTGTGGGGTGCTCGCCGTTCAACAACCGCGTGGTCACGCTGTAAGAATCACAAGAACTGGCCACCCTTTTTTTGATCCCTCATCTGTTTTTCCTTTCTCGCATTGCTTAAGGTCACATGATTCTAAGCAGAAGAATTCCAAGATTCTCGTTTCACAAGTGCTTTGTCTGTTGAAGCATATTCGTGGCCTTCCCTGGCTACTTGTCCAAATAGCGTGCATGGTTCATTAGCTCAGATGAAAAAGAAAACAAGGTTGCTAACCATATGCGAAATGTGATATTCCGGCCTATTTTAGAGCTTGCTCAAATGGATGGCGAACAATTATGCACTGTGGTTGAAATTAAACACTGCTGGTGGTAGAAATCTCTGCAGCAGTAGCAGAATGATGCATGTTCTCCCACAGTTAAAGTGGACAAAGTTTCTGACACCAGATAAGGCACCCAGCTGGAAGCTATCATTCACCTTTATCTACTACTTTTTATTCCTGTCTTCAGTTGACTTAACAAGCATCCACAATATTTCTCCAATTCTCCTCCTAAAAAACCATGCACATATATAGTTTTGAGTATGTGGATTTTGTGGTCCATCTAGAAGGCAAACCCTCAAGCCAGTATTTTTTCAGTTTTTATGTTGAAAGAAAAAACAAAGACAAGTGTTGTTTCTCCAAATTCAGATAGGGATTTTGTTGTTTGAACAAGTACTTAACTTATTTTTTCTCTGTTGATGAACGTCCTGTTCTCATATATTAAGTGTTTGTTATTTTTTCACTGTATAGTGAGCTGTCAAATTCATCTCTCCAAGGATTTTTGGCACCACAGATTGGATCCCTAAGATCTTTGCAAAATCTGTGAGTACTATCACTCCATGAAACTCCAATTTTAGTTTCACCTAAAAAGAATATCAACTGATAGTCTTGAGAAACTTCTTGCAGCGTGTTGGATCACAATACATTCATGGGCTCAATACCAAAAGACATCGGCATGCTAAAGAACCTGATCGAGCTGAACCTTAGCTCCAACCAATTTGCGGGGCCTATACCCAGTGAGATTGGTGACTTGGCAAAGATCACAAAAATGTACAAGAAGAGCTAGAGATCAACTTGTGCTGTTCTCATCCTTCTTCAATTTTATAACTCATCTGTTCTCTTATGCCCTAGAGACCTTCATGCAAATCGGTTGGATGGCACTATCCCTCCTGAGCTTGGCATGTTGGGAAGCCTCCTTGAGCTACGGTTGAGCAATAACAGCCTTACAGGCATTATTCCTGCAAGTAATGATTCAGACATGTAAGTAACTAATTTTCAGTGTCTTCAAAACCCCAAAGGTTGTTTTCAGTAACTGTTTGATTTTAATTAACTGTATGGAGACAAGCTAAATGAGATATGAAACAACGGTCAAACTGTGAACTCCAGAACCTTGACAGTACTCTTCTATTCAGACATCAATTGGTGTGGCATATGAACAACCAGTTATACCTGTAATACTTCTTTCAGGGAATCTGCAAACAGCAATGATCAAATTGGATTGTGTCAGCTATCTCAGCTAACCAATGTTGATCTCTCGTATAACTTTTTGGTTGGAGATATTCCCACATGCTTACAACAAATCCAAAGGTACACCTTCGCCTTTTGTGGCTTAAATGTTTCAGTTGTCTTCCTGAACTTACCTGTTTTACAGTATTTGAACAGATCAAGCTTGGTAGGGAATTGCTTCCAGAACAACACATCAAACCGTCCACTACAGCAATGTATGGCGATATTTTATATTCTAATTTTTGACATATTATAGTCAATAATACAGTTTGTTCCTCTTTTTTTTTGGCTGTTTGACACCCTTTTCCTTCGTTATTTGACAAGAGCATATACATCGATGGTTGCAAGATACAATTATTGGTTCCTGGTGAAAATCCTTGTGCTGAGCAAAATGAAAAGTTCACAAAAAAATACTTTATAAATAACAGATTGGTAAAGCAATCCTAGCATTTAATGAACTACAGTTTTTTTAGGAAGTTACTAAACTACATATTCTGTCAACTACCCCATTCGGCTAGTCTGAGTAAAGAAGTCCAACCCTTTGTTCATCCCTAGAAGATGAAATTGGGGTGCATTTCTGGGCTCGAGGACATAGTGTGATGTTGGGAACCTAACTATAGGCTGTTAAAAAATTATCTGACACTTAACAGAAAAAGTAACCCTAGTTACATTGCTTATTGCGTTCAGTTTCGGATCACTAAGTTACGGATGATTTGGGACCTGGGATAGTGTAACCTTGGCTATGGTTGTTAAAATAAAGGCCTGAACTTGACACTTTGTTTGCTTCCTTGTTGGATCCGATCTCCCACATTCTTCCTTTTGTCCTTCTGTGCTTTGATCTTTAAGGCTCCTTTTGTTTTGGTTCATGTTACATCTGAGCAATACAATATGACTCATACCGGTCTATATACTATATGCTGTGAAACTAGAACGTTCACAATGTTACTGTAATTTGCTTTTCTGAACAGTGAGCAAGTGCACTACATATTATATTACAGGTGAAACTAATCAGGACAGAGGCAAAGACAATGGTACTGATGAGAATGTGCAGAAAGGCCTGCCAGAGCCACTTTGGCTATTCATTCTGGAAGTCATCGCAGCAGTTTCATTGCTTTGTTTGTTAACACTTTGTACCATGACTGGCCTCCGAAGGTGCAGAGCTAGATCCTCTGGTTCCGGGACCAGTGTTCCATGGACAAGAGCTGTAAGCTGGAAGGAGAACACCGTAATCTCAATCGGTCAGTGCCTGCTTTTGTTGCGAGTTACTGATAGAACTGAACTTTACACTGTGTTGATAACGGGTTGCCTTCAATATAAAATGAACAGGCACGAGAGCTGCCTATTATATTGATAAAGAAGAAATTGTGTTGATTACCAGTTGTTGCTTGTGTAGATGATGACCTCCTGGTAAATGTGCCAAAGTTAAGCCGGCAGGAGCTGGCAGAGGCTTGTGAAGACTTCAGCAACATAATTGGATCGTCTCAGGAGACAGTTGTGTACAAGGGAACTCTGAAGGATGGCCGGGAAATCGCTGTTGTGTCGCTGACTGTTCCGGTGCATTACTGGAATGACTATGTGGAACTTTACTTTCAGAAGGAGGCGAGTGTCAACCAACTAAACCCACATCAAGATTTTTACTGCTGTATAATCGTATCTCATAATATGCTCGAAATGTTCAGGTGATAGAAATGTCCAGACTGAGTCATGAAAACGTTGCAAAGATGTTGGGATACTGCAAGGAGTCTGATCCATTTTCAAGAATGCTAGTCTTTCAGTATCCACCAAATGGGACACTCTACGAGCATCTGCATGGTAAGTCAACAGGCTCTTGCCTTGCTCCATGCCTCCATGGATGGTGGCATGAACTCGGTGCGTTATCTGTTTGCAGATGGAGATGGGTGGCAGCTATCTTGGCCTAGACGGATGAAGTTAGCACTCGCCATCTCGCGGGTTCTCAGATACTTGCACACTGAGCTGCAACCTCCATTTGCAGTTGCTGCACTGACGTCTAGTTCAGTTTACCTAACCGAAGACTTCTCCCCAAAGGTCTGTGTTGTATATATGCACTCCTAGACACACTGCTAAATCAAGAACATTAGTTGCTGGTAGCATAGCATCCTGATTTCTGAGCATGAGGTTCCAGTCTTAGTTCAGTTCAGATAACAACTGCAGCTGATTGCGGTTTTGCAGATAATCGATTTCGAGAGGTGGAGATATCTTGCGACAAAACCAGGATTTGACTCACTGAATGGGTCAGCCAACAGCATTACAGATTCTCGGCATAAGCTTTTCATGGACGTCCAGGCCAACACCTATGCGTTCGGCGTGATCCTGCTGGAGCTGATCAGTGGCAGAGCCTCGGTTTCCAAAGATAAAGGGGGCTTAGTGGATTGGGTAACTGCTGACTCTTCTTGACTCAAGCGGCCAAGCCTGCTCATGCTACAGCTACACTGCCTCAGGCATGAATGGCCTCAGGCTACCTGTATCTGTGATCACTGACAACGGCGTGTTTCATGCAGGCAAGAAAGCACCTGGAGCAGCCCGAGGAGTTCAGCAAGCTGGTGGACCCGAGGCTGCAGAGCGTTAACCAGGAGAGCCTGGGCATCGTCTGCAACGTGGTGAACCTGTGCATCGACCCGGAGCCGTCGCGGCGGCCGTCCATGAGCATGATCGCGGCCATCCTGGAGGAAGGCATCGAGGCGTCGGCGGCCACCTTGCTCAAGAATTCGTCTCTGGCCTGGGCCGAAGCCGAGCTGGCCATCTCCTAGATGCCCTTTGCGGCTTTGCTCGTTTGCTGCACTCGCTAGACTGTATGGTTGCTTGGACAGTGATGGTTTGACCCATTGTTACTCCGTTTGGCATTGTAATGGTTTTTTTTTCTCTTATCTGGAGAGAGAAAATGGCATAGAAATCTGAATTCAAAATGACTTTGATCAGCCCGACAAGCAGAGTTTTTTTTTATCCTTTCAAATACAGAGGGAGAGCATTTTCTTTTCTTTTTTGAGCACAGCATTTTCTTCTTTGTTGGGGTAGCATACTTTTCCGAAAAAAGTCCACGCTACCTCCCTTAACTTTCGCGAAAATCCGTTTTTTCTCCCCAAACTCCAAAACTGGGCAAAACACCTCCCCCAACTTTTAAAACCGTTCATCTTACCTTCCTGGCCCTATTATAAGCGGTTTTGTCTTTTTATTTTTTTATTTATATTCGGTTGAATCTTTGAAAAATCATAGTAAATCACTGAAAATCATAAAATAAAAAATCCAATTTTTTTTGACTCCACATGAGTAGATGAACATATAATATGGTATGCTTTAGTACAAAGTTTTTGATGTGGCTTTAGATCTATACTTTTCTGTAATTAAATAGAATAATTCGTAGCTATAGTTTTTATGGTCCAATTATGGTGAAATTTTTATGGTGGGATGCTTAAACTGTAATAAAAAATTCATACTCATTGAATCATGTATAACTTAGTTATAGATTTTATTTAGATTTATGCTTGTTAAATATAAATAAATTTATAACTAAGCTATATATGATTGAATGAGTATGAAATTTTTAGTATAGTTCAATCATACAATAATTAGCTCACCATAAAAATTTCATTACAATTGGATAATAGAACTGCAGCTATGAATTATTCCAATTAATTACATAAAAACATAAATCTAAAGTCACAGCAAAAACTTTGTACTAAAGCATACCATATTATATGTACACTGTGTAGATCTACTCATGTGGAGTCCAACAAAATTGAATTTTCTATTTTATGATTTTTCTGTGATTTACTATGATTTTTAAAGATTCAACCGAAATAAATAAAAAAGAAAAAGACAAAACCGCCTTCAAACTGCTTATAACAGGGCTAGGGAGGTAAGATGAATGGTTTTAAAAGTTGAAGAAGGTATTTTGCCCGGTTTTAAAGTTTATAAAGGAAAAGCGGACTTTCGCAAAAGTTGAGAGAGATAATGTGAACTTTTCCTTCTTTTCCTAAATCTCTTTATTCACATTTCATCGGCGGCCCACGCGAATGCGGCCTACGAACCACGGAGGCCGTAGGTCCCAAATATCCAACGGCCTGCAAAGAACAGCCCACAGATCGGCCGCAACGGGGACTCTGGGAGACTGGGAGTGAACTTTTTTCTTTTTCTTTTCTTTTCCTTTTTTTTTTTGATGAGAATATAATATGCGTCGGGGAAGGGAAGGAGCACCTTTTGCCGCCGCGTCGCCATGGCGGCGGGAAGAGAAACCGACGAACAGCTGACCGAGTACGAGAAGCAGCGGCTGTCGCGGATACGCGAGAACGAGGCACGACTCGAGGCCCTGGGCCTCCGCAGCCTCGCAGCGTCTCCTCTCCTCCGCAGCCCGTCGCCGGGGACGGCCAAGGGGAAGCAGAAGAAGCGGTCCGCCGACGAGGACGAGGAGTACGTCCCGTCCGATAACGGCGGCGGCGAGGAGGACGACGAGAGCTCGTTGGAGAGCGCGCAAGACGAAGAGGTGGAGGGAGCGGGGAAATCAGCTTCTAGGTCACGTGTCAAGGTGCGGGGCTTCCCCTTTCCTCAGTTCTATGTCATCCACTCATCCTCATTCATTGATGGGGTCTGCCGTCTAGGCGTCGCCCTCATAAATGGTGATTTTTACTGCACAATGGGGGTTTAAGATCCACTAATGAAAGGGTATGATTTGGTAGCTGCTATTATACCACAGATGTGTTGCATAATTGTTCTCACATTTTGTTTCAGGGAAAGAAAAAGAAATTGTCAAAATCTGGTAAATCTACAAAGAGCACGCGTACTAAGGGTAGTGCTTCTTTTGCTGATGTGGTGGATGATGATACAGCCTTACAGCAGGTATTGTGATAACTACGAATACACTACAAGAGCAATATTGACCCTAGAATGGCCCTCGAATCCTAAACGTTTGTGCTAAGTTTTCATTGTATGCTTTGGTTAGCACTTTAATTAACAATGATACAGGCAATTGCTCTCTCCCTTGCGGAATATTCAGAAAAGCCTGTGACTGCATTGGGTGCAGAAACATCGAGCACAGTAACAGGAGCGAGTGAAAGTACTCCACACAAGAACAACAGCAAAGCATCAGTTCAGGACTCAGCTAAGAACAAGAAGATTAAAAAGCTGGTACGTCCCTTCAAGCTTGAGTTGTATCAATTTCACTTGTGCCATGTATGTTTTACGCACTCGTTTTTCCCCCCAAGGGTAAGAGCAGGATTCAGCTGACAGAAGATGATGTGGTTGCATTCTTCTCATCATTTGACGGTACTCTTATCTGATACCAAAATTCATTTTCTACATGTCTGACCCATCAAATGTGTTAAATATTGTTCATTATTCCAGGATCTTGTCAAGTACAAGATCTTGTTAAGTGCAATGAATAGTATTTTCATGAAATGTAATGAACTCAAAGTAACTTGGTTTCAATCCACGTTATTTTAAATCTGCTTTGGTGCGGATGTTTTTAGTCTAGTTTGACCCTCTCATACTTGTTTGCAGCTCATAGAATTAGCCCCACGCGCAACCCCCAACAACACCGCCCCCCAAATCCCCATCTGCTTATGGATCAGCTGTAGGTTTAGATGCAAGATAGAAGCTTAAACCAAACCTAAAACTAGCATGATTCTGTTTCTAGTCTTGTTTCTAGAGAAGGACCATGACCATGCCGCTATCGTAATATGTTGGTGCACACAGACTTGAAAGGAAAAAATGATACACCTTTCGCTTCATTGGTTGCTTGCAATTTAATTTCTGCGGAAGCTGGTAGGAATATTTGCGAACTTACTTTGGTCTACAATTCATTTATTGTGCAATATCTGCCAAGAAATGATAGCAACAGGTGGTAGTACAGTAGTACTGATGTATATCATGAGTCAAACTGAAATTACTAGCCTCGAAATAGCTTCTCTGGGTATTTGTTCAGAGGGAAATGGATATAGTTATCTAAAGAGCAAACTGATGATCTATACACTTTTATTAAAAATGATTGATACACTTATTGCTTATATTTACTGCATGCTCTGTACAAAAAAAATATCATTCTTAGTATATTACTTGTGGAAATAGTACTGATTTGTTCACATTTTGTTTCTCAGAAGTTGGTAAAGGATATATTACCCCATGGGATCTTGAAAGAATGGCTACAATAAATGATTTCATCTGGACAGATTCTGAGATATCTAAGATGATCCGTTGCTTTGATAATGACGGTGATGGAAAGGTTTGTCTTCGATTTCCTCTCAAGTTTAAGTATCAATGTTTTTATTCGGAACCCACTTGCGATTTGCTAACATTCACTAGCACCTGAAAATGAACCAGAACTGACAGTTTTGTTTCCTCGTTTTTATTTGCCCATCCAAAGCAAGTTGATTTGTATGTATGAAAACACCCTGGATCACCATGAACCCGCTGAATCTTCAATTCAATGGATATCAGTCTCTTTAGCTTGTCAATTTAATCAGACATTAGTTAGCATTGTGGATGTGTACTACTGATTCCTATATACATCTGTTCATGATTGCCAATGTTGAACAAGCACTAGAAATATAAGGTTTCTTTTCAACCTCCAATTCCACTATACTTTCTCCCCTATTTTCTTACATCTTAATTTTGCTGCTCCACAGATAAACCTCGAGGATTTCCGCAGCATTGTATCTCAATGCAACATGTTGCAGGAGCATGAGAAGTGAGGATGACGAGTGTTGCTGGTCTGAAGATGCTTGTACTCTAGTTATGCATGGCCCAGCCTGTGACATTGCATCAACATTACTGGCATAGCGGGGGGACATAAAGTGAGGCAATGAAGCCCATTTGTGTTTTCCTTTTAGCCATTCAACAGAACCTTTTTGTTGTTGGAGCTTGTCAAGTCCAGTTGACCAGGGATTTATGATTCTACACGACTGTTCTTCTGTGTAAACACTAGACTAACAGATTCTGAAAATGATAGTTGCTGCGATCGTAGCTTTTAAAGTTTTTTTTAAGAGGTGCACTACTAATACCTTTAGGTATCACCTTTTTTCTATGGAGAAGTTGTGTCAGAGAAGGCCATGCGCGAATTGGACGATTTCAAAGTTTCATACATTGTTTTATTTCGGGTTCTAGTAGTAATTATCTTACGTCCACCTTTTTTTTTTGGAAAGATGTATCCGTTCTGCTCACACATTACGGTGTTTTTTTTCTGAAATGATATTGAAGTACATCACTTTGATGATTTTTACGGTTGATAAACCGGCTGATGTTGTTTTGTTATGAGAGAAAAACAATGTACCATGGTTGATAAGCTAAGCTGATAATTTCAAGTGAACAGGGTAGAACATGGGTGTCCTGCTTTAGATTGACTTGACAAAGTGAAACGGTCCTTTTACGTATCATCCGGATATGCAGTGCTATGTGGCACTTGATCTTGGACGTCCGTTGCTTCACTGAATAAGCGTTGGGGCGAAGTTGTAGCGTCGTTCTTGACGTCTCGCCTCCCGATGCGCGGTTCCGCTTGGAAACCCACCCCACTGGGAGTCGTGGGTGGCGTCGCACGGGCGCGTGGCTATAACTTCCCCCACCGTGGGAGTGGGAGTTGGACGGACGCCAAGACTTTGCGGCTATAAAAGTGGAAGACTTTGCGCCCAAGACTTTGCATGCAGTCATATTAACAAAATTAATGTGTCTAAATCATGATTATTAAATAAATTTTAATTCCAAGATCCAAACAGGGGCCTAGTGAAATTTCAAAGTCATATAAATATGCATGAAATAGGATGATAATTCTTTCCGAACGACTAGCCTCCGGACAGACGCCCCGTTGGGCGTCCGGACGTGACTCGCTCTAATAGGCGCGATACCAAGCCGCACACAAAAAGGAGACCGCGACGCCTGTTTTTGCGCCCCCACTGTGTGGACCCCGCACTACTTCCCGTCCTGATTGCCGCACCCGCACGCCAGTGGGGTCCCAGTCACTTGCCCCGCCTAAAGATGCGCGACGGAGGCGTCTGCCGATCCCCAGTGCCAGATAGTGACCCACAATGGCACCCAATGACAAAGAAGAAGAAGAAGCACAAAAGTCGATGTCTGACAGCCACCAGCGCTATTGCAACATGTGCAACACTTGATCTACTTTTACAACATCAAGATGAAACACTTGCAACATACGTATAAAACAGATAAAACACTTGAAACATACTCTTGAAACATTTGTGTATAACCATAGCAACGTATGCAACATCTAGATCTACTTTTGCAACATCCAAATGAAACACTTGCAACATACTTCTGAAACACTTGAAACATATGCTTCAAACATGCGAGTATAGCCATAGCAACATATGCAACATCCAGATAAAACACTTGAAACATACGTCTGAAAACACCTGAAATGCTTGAAACATATGCTTGCAACATGCATATCTTGTCATTGCAACATATACAACATCCCAGATCTACTTTAACATCCAGATGAAATACTTGAAATGTGTTGTCACCTACGGCCACAGCCTATCTGGTGGGGAACTGTGATAGTCAGTAAGCTCGGGTCAGGGGAGCGTCGAGAACAACGATCCAGCGTACCCCAGCGTGGTCGCAGGCCTCCCCTTCCTGCCACGATGTCTTCGGCCAGCCACGAAAAACGATGTCCAGACCGGCGCCGGGGTGGTGGTGGCACGGTGAACGTCGTAGCCGCGACGGGCGAGGCAGACTAAGGCCCGGCAGGGGATGGGGCGCACGCGGCAAGGGATGGGGCGCGGCAAACGGCGTAGGATGGGGGCGCGGTGGGGGATGGCCGCATCGGTGAGGTGGAGTGGGGTGGACGGCGGTGATACAACGCGGTGAAGCCACGACAGGGCAAGGCGGAGTGGGGAGTAGGGGCAGATCCAGCGTGGGGGCTGAGGGGCTCCAGCACCTCCTACCCCCTATCCCCTATGTTGTCCATAGACCCCCTATGGAGCTCCTCTAAATTTGTGGCCATGGATGAAGAGGAAGGAGAAAGAAGAGGAGAAAGGGGAAAGAAGAAGAGAAAGAGGTCCGCGTTTTTTGTATTGTTTTAGCACTAATAGGATGATATTTGATAGTCAAACAATAGGCCCATAAGCATTGAGCACGCTTTGTTGCCTGCTCGAGTAATTGGGCCTGGCTCAATAGGTGCAAAAGGTGCTTTGGGCCTAGCTCCACCGAAACGAGAATGGCAGACATGTTTTTTTTCCCAAGACAGGCTTCAAATAATAAGATAAGATGATTAAGAGCTATAAAAGAATAGTTGCACATAACAAATATTGTGATAATTATTTGTCTAGTTTTATCTCACTCAATATGTTCTCGCGCGACCAGCTATACAATATCCAAACTCGGCTAGGCTAAAAAAAAAGCATGACAATGTTGCTTGGCCAGGCCCAGGCTAATCAAATACAATACAATACAATACAATACAATACAGGCAACCAAACATGGCAATGTTGGGTTCGCTCGGCGCCTCGGCCTGAGCCTGTCCACCGAGGGTTTGGCTCCCACAGCAGGCTAGGCTTGACTGTTACACAAACCAATCAAACCCTAGATGCCTCATGCCTGAAAGGATTTAACCTCAATGGTCGACCAAAAAGATATCATTAATTACCCAGTTTCTTAGTTGCACACACTAACATAACAGCTAAAACAAGATTAAGGACACAGACTTATTGCCCGACAGCCTGTGTGTGGTGACTGGTGACTAGCCATCCCAAGCACGCAACTACGCAAGACACCAGATGAATATGGTATGGAGTAGCAGTGTACATGTGAAAAGTGCATTAGAAAATATAATATTGTGAGGAAAACCGGTCTAACATGACGCCGAGTCACACGAGATCATCTATCTCTTCATGATATATCCTAGTAGCATTCCCAGGAGAGCAATGGCCACCACGACCACAAAGGAGAATCCACCATTCTGCTTGCTGACTTCCCTCCTCAAAAGGTCCTATTGAGATTCAGCAAGACTTTTTAGTTACATATTCACTATTTTTTCTACATGCAGAGCTAGTTATGGATGCAATATAATAAGTTTGCCTAGAAAATCATGTATATCACCTTTGTGAACGCACTGAGTTATGAGCCTAAAGAAATGTAAATAGATGCATACATATATGATTGTAAAGTGTCAAAAATAAGAAGGAAAAAGGATTAGAGATGAGTTCCCGATGAAAATATAGTATTCAAATTCAAAATAGTCAGATGTGTGGGCGTGGAAAGAGCTAATGTTTCCCAGGGAAAAATGCACATATAGCAATGAACCTCAACTACGGGGAAAAATAATCTGCTCCAATGGAATAGTAGAGCATGTGCAAAATGTTTGCATAAAGATAGAATGCACTAACCAGTTCCTCTCGAAGCTTATTGTTCTGCTGAATAGCAGAGTTTCTCTCTTCTGTCAACTTTGCAATCAAAGCAGATGTCTACACAGAGAACAATAGGGATAAGGTGCCTTATTCACAAAATGCAACTCAAATGTTGAACTGAACCACATTAACTACTTTGTGAGACGAGTTAACAACAGTGCTAAGATCTAATAATAACGCTTAATATTTTGTGAGACCAACTACATCAGACAACTTCACAGTTCACACTAACTACAAAGGACCAATGGGCAATGGAGATTGCATAAATCAATATCAATCTTGAGGTGGATGCATACAAGGGCCATGTCAAAATATACACAGGAGCATGACAAATTGAAAATAAGGATAAACTGAAGCTAGAAACATCAATCAACACAGCAGCACCCTGGAAACCTAACCAACTCCACTGTATGGATGTTAATGCAATGTGCTGCAATCTTGTGCAGGTATAACATATTAACATGTACAATGACTGAGCAGGCTAGAGCATAAACATAGTTAATAGTAGCTTATGTATCTCCTTGCACAAGGATCTAAATCAAAATCCCAAACTTCCAATAATACAAAGGACTATTAAAGTGTGCATATATTCTAGCCCAATGGTATAGAAAAGCAGAACATCATCAGTTTTGGATAATTGCTATCAACCTGTTGTAAAGTGGTTTCAGGTTTCAATACAGGTTCTTGATAGAATTCTATCACACCACGTGATGAGGCTTAAGCTGCTCAATGTCACTTTTTATAAATCTGACGAAGGTACATAATATATACTAAAATCATTGACAGGTGCCACCATGCCACACAAAATTTACCAAGTCAGTCTCAATATCTCATTAGCATTTGAACCAGCACTCCTAACTTCAAGGTGTAAGTGTGGCTCTCTAAAATATTAATCATTCATAGTTGTAAAGCACATGAGCTGCAAAATTCTGTAGATAACAGCTGCACTAATTCCAAATATGTGATGTTTAGGTACCATCAGCTTAGCAATGGTCCTGTTCATTGTAGTGGTCAACCAGTCAATTGACACTTTTTTTGTAAAAAAAAAAGCACAGGTTTTTATCCCCAGCCCCCAAGGCACCTTGAGATTAATTTCAATGGAAGATTCAAGTGCAAGCTTCGTTAAGATTTGATTGAAACACACACAGAGGATACATTAAGATTGCCTTTACTGGAGCTCACCTCGGAGGTGTAGTCCTCTTGATCTTTGTGAGTTTTAACAGCCTGTAACCAGCAATGAGCACTGAGTAAGTTTAAATTAGTCTGAGAAAGAGAAGTAATCTGTAAATGTGCATGAATGTTAAGATACTAACGGAAAACAGTGGCTCATCAGATTCCCTCGTTGTCTGCATCTAAAAAGTAACCAATCATGGGGGAACTATTGATGGACAAACAAGGAAATGAAACAAGCAAATAACATTTGCAGGCCGTACCTCTTGATAATTCAAGTTACTTCCATCAGACAATGAAGCTCGGGGTGACGAGCCTTCTTCAGATCCCTCACGCACTGGGGATGGTGGTTTGGGTGGTGGGACGTAGACAACCTTCAGCTTAACCTCATCCACTACATTACCTGATTCTTTGGTAAACTGCACAAGGTACAACCTCAAGCATTTCGGAAACAAGCATCTGCTGGAAAAATTTTCACAAAGATTACAACATTTACCATATCTCCAGTGATGTCCTTGACTAAGGTCCCTTCCGCCACAATGACACTTTGCACAAGAAACTTGTCCTTGCACTGCATGTCTGGTGGTGCCTCCTTTTGTGCTTGCATTGTCACTGAGAAATTGCAAAGGGCGTCAAGCGTTTCGGTAATAATCTGGGGGAGGCCCACGTAAAATGAACTTGTAGGTAAGGAGATGAGTGTTGGAATTACCGATGACATCACTGGTGGACCGAGGTGGTACAATGCCGCTGTTCGGCCGGACACAGTACTTCTTCGGGCTCGTTGTCTTAACCTAACAGACACAAAATCCACCCAAATCATTAACTACTACTCAACGTTTCATGCAGTTGCTGACTTCTATGACCTTGACAAAGCAGTCTAGCCGAGTGGGAAAAAGTGGCTTCAGAATACCGAGTTTACCTTAAAGCCGATGTAGTCATCTGTTCTGTTCGTCAACTGCATAGAGCACGAGATCTGCTTCTTTGTCTCGACTGCGTGATGATTGGGGCAACAAACAACGAGAGAGAAAATCAACGCGACAACAAAGCCAAAATTCCCTCGACATTCTTATTCTTAAATAGGGAAAAAAAACATGCGGGAGAATCTGTGAGCAGGCACCCCAGCAACAGCCCAAATTCCGCTTCAGAAAACAACACGAAAGCATGTGCAGGAAACACTTTAACTAACTACGACACGAGGGAATGTTCGGCGGAGGAACCGTACATGGGAATCGGAGCTCGAGGGGCTCGATCTCGAGCAAGTCCTTGGAGTCAGACCCCATCCCGCCGCCGCTGGAGTCCGGGAGAGGGGACGCACGCTCGGGGCGCTGTACGGACTTGATCCGGGGGTGGCAGCCTGGCAGGCCACGCGGGCGAGCGAGGAACTAGGGTTTGGGAAGCGAGGCGGGTTTGCGCTCGCCCACAGGAGCAGGGAAAGAGCCTGGAGTGGAGTGGAGCAGCAGCAGATGCGAATTTGGAATCGCCGTAGACAACGGCAGTTGGTAGGAACTAGGAAGAGCGGAAAGAGGCAAGGAACGCGGGTTGGTGCGACCTCTGTCTGTGGGCATGTGGGACTCGGGAGGCGGGCGACGCTGCCACGCTGGAGGCGAGCACGATCTGGGTTTAAAAAAGACCCATGCCTTTACCGCCGTTTCCTTTCTCTGGAAAACGGCAAAAAAAAGTTTGGTAGGTGAACGCTCTAAAGAGCAATAACGCATTGCAATTTGCAATGCAATTCTAGGTGTCATTTTGTCTTTTTTTTTTTAGCCCGTGTCGTCTGTCTATAGAACACTCAAGTGTCTTTGATGCCCAGAACACTTGACTTTTGTTCTTCACACCTTCATCCTCCTCTCAATGCACCACTGTTGTCCACCGTCACGCCGCGGCGCGGTACTACGGAGCTCCAAAGAGACCCTACCGCACCCGTGGCGACACCCTCCGCCGCCTAACCTGGCCTAGCTGCCTCCATTGCCACCCGCCCTGGCAGCGTCACCACCGCCTCCGCCTCACCACCAGTCTCTCCCGCCCCCCACCCCTGTCTCTCTAAAAATCTCTTCTAAGCCCGTCAGAGATGGAGAAGAGATGGAGAGGCCAGAGATGGAGAAGAGGTGGAATTGAGTGTTCCAACACTCGAGTCAGGTGTGGAATTACCGTTTTGTTTTAACCGTAACCACGAATTTCATGCAATCAAACTATCTTGTGTCTGCGTTCCAAACAAGACATGGAATTGGTATTTGAAATTCATGTTGACGTTACTCCTTGTCTTTGTCCCAACTCATCATATGACTTGGCCGTTCAAGCGTGGAGTTCACTCATTTTAGGCGCTGGACCATCATGGAAAGCTTTTTTTTTTAAAATACAGAGAGATTCGATGGCTGTAGGTTTGAACTTTTGACCTAGTAGGCAAGGTATCATATACCAGTCTCAAGATACATCAGGTCGGTTTGCCGTGGTAGCCACATGATATGGTGTTACATCCGTATCAACAAAGATTACGCAGAGGAAACGTGACTTGCTAAACTTTGCTTAGCTTGATTAGCCTGCACATGACTATCACCTCACAATGAGGAGACTGAAGATGCAGTATCGCAGCAGGAAAAAAAAAAGGCAAAGGCAGCTGATTCTGTTGACATTTTGACAACATAGGAATGGAACAGTATTTTTCTCTCACACAAACCAGCCAGCAGTACTTCTTCACGAACCAGCAACGAAACAAACCAGCCAACCGAACAGGCTGAGAACCTTTACTCCCAAAAGGGAATGCCATCTGGGCGATGTAAAGGGTATACAGTACTAGTATATTCAAGGAACTTACACAGTGATGTTGCTGTGTTTAGTATGATGCTCAATCAAATGGTCATGTTCCTGTATATATATATATATATATATATATACTACAATAATTACACAGTTCAAAGTATGAAGTATCTAGCAGCCTGGTTCCTGCTCCAGCATAGGAGCAGCTGCACTATTTACCACAGGCAAAAAAAGAACAAAAAAAAACTCTTACAAAACGATTGCCCAAGCATTGTGGGTTCTCAAGGATGTTCGGCCTTTCTGAACGTCCAGCAACTAAAATTGCACCACCGTCAACATGAAGAGCATTGTTGCAGGTTGAAGTACCATGAGCCCCCAAAAAAGAAGACACCTCAAGCTTTTCTTGTATGACTTACTGGTTCATATCATCACTTTCTCCATACCTTGAATTTCTAGCAAAACTGAGTCCAGCAAACCAGGCAACACGCATCAATTGGACTCCAAGGACAAGTACCCACCAGGATACCAGGCCACGAAGACTTTGCACCATCCAGCCAGGCGCACTGATTTCTTCAGCTAACTGGAGACCCCTCATCAGCTGTAGTACTCGATAGCCTTCATAAACCACTGGAGCTACCAACCATACCGGTGATTTCCAATGCCATGTAAGCATCTCAGTCAACATCTGTACAGACAGGAGTAAAAGATATGGTCCAAGCAGCACTGTAAATGGAATGAATGGTAGTTGTGGCTGCAGAGTGCCCCTACGGGATGCAAAAAACAGGGCAAATGGAGCAATAAAGCCTACTATGGTAGCAGCCAGATTCCAGAACCTGTAGGAAATTGGGATCTGCCTTTTCAGGTCCAAAATATTGTTCTCTTGACGGCCGCATGCATCGGCCATAAGGAAAAACAGCATCGCTCCCATATTAAAAATGAAGTCAAGTCCGACTAGAGATAGAAGGCCAGCAATGTTGGCAGCAGGAAACACTGAAGACAATGGCAGCCATAAAGTTGGAACTATACCCGTAACCAACAGAACTGAAGGCCCTAGTAGCCACATTGGCAGTTTAAATGCCTTTAGCTGCCAAGAAGGTTCATTATTCACCTCTACAACATCTTCATCACTCTGGAGGATTGGAATCTGTGGAGCTTCTTCTGTATCAATAGGTTCAACAACACCTGTTCCCTTGATGATACTGCCATCATCGCCTGCAGAGGCATATGGAAGAGAGGTTTCCCATGACAAATTCTTGGTGCATCGCAGCACAAGATTTTCAAAATGGCCTGGTCGCAAGGGTTTCCAGTGAAGAGACCTTGGCAAATTGGTCTGTCCACTCTCATGAAACCTCCTCCTAACAAATACTTTGCTTAATTTTATTTGTGAATGAAGCAGAGAGGCCATGGTATAGGATGTCAATCTGTCTCCGGAACCACAAAAGAAGTGAAACAAATTAGCATCTCTAATTAAGTCAAGAGAAATTCAAAATTCAGATATAATAGTAATCCAAGTTCATGTCTGTTTAAGAACAGTAAAGCTAAAACAAAATTTAGATATAATGGTTATCTTAGTATTTGATTGCCTTTGTATCCAACATAAACACTTGGTTGATGGTACTGAATCAAGGCATCAGTGTCTGTGACCAGTGGATCATAGATTCAAAAGTAATGGCACAATAAAGAACTTAAACTTACTACAGTAGGTAAATGCATACTGCCTGGTTTCAGTAAATGTTTTAATAAATTTTTGTTAATAAATTGGTACTAAAGAATTGAACTCCAAGTTCAGCTCTTGCCATCTCGTGTTTGTTCTCTAAACAACATGAACATACCAGCTAGGCTTTGTACCTCCCTATTGGTAAGATGCCTTCAAGAACAACACTGAAGGTCTAAAGCCAATGCTCAAGGACTTATGGATGGACAAAACATGCAATCCCTTTTGGAGATGATCACCTTGGTTCGACAAGAATAAATTAAGAATTGTCTAATAAGCTACAGTTTCAACATCAAGTGCGCAGCACGACTAACTAGGTAACTCCAATAAACATAATATTCAAGAGCCAGGCGAAGCATTAAAAGGTTATGCCTAGAACTGCAACATTTTCTGGAACTGATAGGATTTACCAAACGTTGAATGAACTGATGCTAGTAGAAATCCTTTACCTAAGTGTACTAATAACTAATAAGCACTAATGAATCTGATAGATTGATTACAGTACTAAAAACATAAATCAAGTTTAACCACACTGATTCTCAAGAATTGAGAAACGACAGCTGTAGCAACGAAATCACAAGTCACAACCCAGCATAACACCCGATTTGCACATCAAGAAATTCAGGACCTGTGTGATAGCTGACTAATCACCACCACTTCTGATCCCTTGGCTGCTGAGGTTGATAAACTGCCTAGGTATGATATGTATGATGACAGAATTAACTCAATCGAGAATAAAAACTTGCAGACCTGCACCAAGGCCGGACCCAATAAAAACTCGCAGATCTGCGAATCTGTTTGGCTGCTTGCTTTTACAGCAGCAGTGGCTGCCATGGACAGTGCCTAGTTGCAGCTGCAGCGCTGTTTATACCACCAGCAAATGGACAGTGGCATAGGTGTACGCATGTACACCCGATAATTTTTGTCAAAAGAACGAAGTTGGTAGGCATAATACATGTATACACATACTCTTACACTTGTGACTAGATCAGAACCGAATACAGATACCTTAAATTAGGGTTCGGGTGCTCAGTTTTGCACAGGAGGGGGAGGGGGAGGGGGCCAGGGGGGCATACCTGGTACGGTGGGTGGTCGTCGCCGGCAAAGGATCCGACGAAGACGGGGCAGCCAGGAGTACGGCGGCGGCGGGCGTGTTCCGTTGCTCCGCCTCCGCCTGGCCCCGTTGATGCAGAAAAGGGCCGAATCGAGCGTATAGCTATCGGGCCGCGCGAGGAGAACGGGCGAAGAAGAAAAAACAGCTCGCAGTGGCAGGAGAGCAATTCTTCCAAGTGACCAAGTTCCATGGCTATCGGGCCCATTTCTCACTATTTTTTCAGGTGCACACACATAACTAGGCTGGTTCGGTTACTTCGGTAGGACTGTAGGAGAACGGCAGCCTTCTCTTGTAAGAATCCTGCACCTAAAAGGGCCGGGCAGCGTGGCCACATCGCCCGCTTTTCGAGGCCGTTCGATCGGCCACGCGGACGATCCAGATCGAACGAGCAGCGGTTATTTTACTAAAAAAACCTTTCTGTTTTTCTAAAATCAACCCGTGCTCCAGAGGCCCTCTCAGTATATTTTTTAAAAAACACCTCAGATTATTTCGAAATCAACCCGCAGTCTAGATCGGATGGGCTACGGGGTTTTTTGCAAACAAGACCTTCTCTTTATCGAAAATCAACCCACGCTCCAGAGACCCTCTCAACAATTTTTGCGAAAACCTCCTCATATTTTTCTCAAATCAATATTCAAGCCACCTTTGATTATATCTCTTTTTAAAAAAAATAAATTAGCGGGAACTTTAAAATTACATAGTAAATCACAGAAAAAAATTGTAAATTAGAAAATCAAGTTGATCTGAAATCCTCACGAGTAGAACTATGCAGTGCATCTATAATATGACATGTTTTAGTAAGATTTTTTCATATAAACTTTTACCTATGCTTTTTAGGGGTAAATAAAATTATACCTTCATGATGATAAAGTCTCGAAAATACATAAAAATCATAAAATGAAAAAAATTGCTGAGTTTCTCATCACTACACCTATATTCTTATTGCCACTGGTCTAATCGAAAGGGAAGGCGCGGCAAAGCCACGCCTGCGTTTCTAGTGAAACTGATTCTTAAAAAAAAGTTAAATGGTTCGCTCTTTCTCGGTTTCGTTTTCATTTGTTTCTCTTTCCTTTGCCATGATATTTGGTTTTTTTTGTTTCCGTTTGCTTTTTTTACAACAACACTCAAAAGAGTGTCTCATAATATATATCGAGGAAAACAAAGACTAATACAGAAGATGGATAATAAGACATAAAACGACCTTTAAAAATAAGAATACATAAAAAAAACAAATCGGTTGTCTTCTTCCTTCGATCATCCGCTGCTTGCCGGAGCTTGAAAATCGCACTGAACAAACAGTGAAGAAACAAAACACCTGCAAACATCCTCACCAAAACATGGCTTTGAAGACCACAAAAAAAACTGGCAGCTGACAACAAGATCTAATACCCACTAAAAGAAACCCTCCAAGAAATATAGGTCTGCAATTCTTCACCATCACAACATAGTGTTAAAAATACCGGCTGTCGAATACACCGAAAAAAGATATCAAGATCATCGCATCGAAAGTCCAACAGCTATTTCCCAAGGCAAACGTGCCAACTGCCAAGATCTGGAGAGAACCAACAAATCTGACAAGCCATGCTCTCACTGGCCCTTCGTCGACGCCAGATCGAACGTCGTCGAAGTAGAGAGACCGAAAGACCTTATTCCAATGCACCATCGTCGCCACCACCTCGTCAATGACACCAGAGACCAATGTTTTCCTAAATGGTAAACGATCTTTACATGGTCGTCCTTCGTTTAACGTTTAGGCTGTTTACACGGTGTTTAAACAAAGTTAAACGGTCTAAACGGTTTTGTAATTTAAAAAAAATACATATAATTATATATGTGAATGTAAAAAATCAAGTATTCTAGCTTTTATATATATATTTATCCGAGTAAAAATCAATTATTTTGGTATGTATATATATTTATGCATGTAACATATCAAGTGTATATATTTATAAATATAATAAACTTAAGTATATAAATTTATCCATATAAAACTGAACTAGATTTACCTCGTGTTCGCCTAAACAGCCGTAAACAGCTGTTTTGCCCGTTTAATACTGTTTATCTCCGTTCCATTTAGACCGTTTTTCTCGTTTTTTAACCGTTTAAACGGTCAACCGTTTAATTTCCGTTTCCCCCTAAACAAAACAGTTTACCACCGTTTATCATTTAGTGGCAGTTTAATCGGCCATTTAGGCTGTTTAGACGAACAATGTGAGAGACCAAACCCTACGAACAGAGAACAAACCTATATCTACAAAGGGGTCAGGTCCCCACTCCTCTAACCACTGGCGAGATCACCGATGGGAGAGAGGAGGGGGACCGATGCAGGTGACGATAGAGGGCCGGTGAGAGAACGCCTCCTGAGAGGAACAGTTTCCACGGTGGAGCAGTTTCCGCGTGGCTAATTTTTAATCTGATAACTACTTTCATTAGTATCATTGGCCTCGTTCGTTGGTCTGAAATTTGGCTGAAAAATATTGTTCCGACTGGTTTGTTGTGAGAGAAAAATACTGTTCGGCTGGTTTGGTGAACAGTAACGCGTGAGAGGGAACCAGCCAGCTGGCTGGTCGCCTCAGACCAGCGAACGGCACCATTGTTGTAAATGGCTCAACGCCCTGACCCATATAGCTTTTTTAAGGGTCCATCACTAATATGATATTATCAATTTATTCCGTTATTTACTATTAATGATGCTTTAGCTAAACACTATCATTTGGCTTAGCTATGAAATATTTTAGTACCACGAACCTGGCCACTGCAAATATTCAATTCTTACTCCAGAGGAGTATAATATATTTGTATCCATCATGTTCTTTACTTAATAAACCATTGAATATTGAGTGTTAAATGAATATGAATGTTAATGCAGTCGTGACTATGTTGACTGATTTAGGGAGTGTTTAATAATTTACGTAGACACATGTTCTCCTAAGCATGTACATGTATTTGAGTATTTATGTTTATGATTTTTTTTATTAAGTAAATGTTTTGTACATAATAATTAGGTAAAAATTTCCGTGTTTTTTAAAAACGCTAAATTAAATAGCCTCTACTATAGTCAGTAGAGTTCTTTTATAGCTTTAAAACGAGGAGGTTACTAAATGTCATAGCCACTATTTACAACATCTATTATTATAACTCTTGTAGTTAATAATCATTTCTATCTTTTGCAAATCCACTAGTTAAGCTTTTTTTTCTTTTTTGTCATTGGCCTAGGTAAAAATGGTTATTGGTCCTTTTCAATCTGTGTTCCAATTAATTTATGATGTTCTTATTTCACACAAATATGCCATGAGATTTTTTCTCTCCTGAATCTATAGCATTTTTTCTTGTGATGTTGGAAAGTTTTTCTTGCGATGCTGGAACATATTTTCTCTTGAAGTTGGAATAAACTTCTCTTAAACAAACATTTTGGTCATAAAGCAGGAACATTTTCTTACCGAGCTGTAACATTTTTCCAGTGAAGCTGTAATATTTTCTTCAAGAAGTTGGAACATGTTTTTATTTTTATTTTATGCAAGAATATTTTTCTTCTTGAGTTGAAACATTTTGTTTTTAAGCTAGCATATTTCTCCCCTGAAAGCCTACTATGGAGGAGGTTTCATGAGAGTGGACAGACTAATTTGCCCAGCCTGTTCGTTTCCTTGATGAAGCCAGCCTAGGCGGCTGTGGCTGCCAAAAGGCACAAGGCACTGTTGCTACAGTGCTAAAAATACAAGCAGCCGCTGCGGCGCACCAAGAATTTGCCATGGGAAAACTTCCTGCAGAGGATGATGCTGGCATCATCAAGACGACAGGTGTTGTTATTGATACAGAAGAAGCTCCATTTGCCCTGTTTTTTTCATCTCGTAGGGGCACTCTGCAGCCACAGCTACCATTCATTCCATTTGCTCGCAACAAAGCCATCCAGGCACCTAAGAAAGCAGACAAAGATGTGGGGAGCTTTCCTGCTCATTGGCTCCCCGCTCCTCATCCCCTCCCCATCCTCATCAGTCATCACCACCAGAAAACAACACTTTGGAGCAGAGGGCAAACGCATCCTGGCCAAGTACCCGTCAGGGCCTCTATCCGAAAACAAACACCCAAACCACACGCACACCGCGCCCATTTTCCCACTCCAGCCTGACGCCCTCACCCATGTTTTGTGTGCGCACGCGTCGTCGTGCTTCTCGCCAAGCCCCAGGCAGCGTCTACTCGTCTAGCTAGCTAGCCAGCCATGAGCACCGGCGACACGCTCGACAAGCTGGTGGTGTTCCTGGCGAAGCGCGATGGCATCGACAAGCTGGTGAAGACGTTCCAGTACGTCTCCAAGCTGGCGCACTGGGGCGCCGAGTCCTCCTCCCTCCCGGGCTCGCCCAACGCGCCAAGAGCTGGGAGACGGCGTCCGGGCTGAGCCGCAAGGCGTTCCGGTCGGGCCGGTTCCTGACCGGGTTCAACGCGCTGCGCCGGGGCCCGCCGCCGCCGGGGGATGAGTTCGGCGCGCTCGCCGTGCTTGCCAACGCCGGCGAGATGGTCTACTTCTTCTTCGACCACTTCGCGTGGCTGTCCCGCGTGGGCGTCCTCGAGCCCTGGCTGGCGCGCCGGGCCAGCTACGTGTCGTCCTTCGGCGAGGCCGTCGGCTACGTGTTCTTCGTCGCCATGGACCTCATCATGATCAGGCGGGGCCTGCGGCGGGAGAGGAAGCTGCTGAGGGAGAGGGACGGTGGCGGCAGGGACGCGGAGAAGGAGGTGCGGAAGATCCGGACGGACAGGGTGATGCGGCTCATGGCGACGGCGGCCAACGTCGCCGACCTCGTCATCGCCGTCGCGGAAACCGATCCCAACCCGTTCTGCAACCACGCCGTCACGCTGGGGATTAGCGGCCTCGTGTCAGCGTGGGCCGGGTGGTACAGAAACTGGCCCTCGTGAACTGGATGTTTTTCTTTCTGTTTCGCTATGAAAGATGGTAGAACCATGTAACACTGCAATGGAGAATCGAAATAATAAATACTTAACATAGCGTTAATAGTGCATTCAGGAGCGTGACCGAGTTTACCTGAATATACGAGCACGAATTAGCGTTAATAGTGCATTCAGGAGCGTGACGGAGTAGTATATCGGAGTACTAACATTGCAGGGAAATAGCATTGGGAAATGGTCAACTGCATTTGCAAACATCATCGCCCAGGGGCTGTTGGCGAGGATTGAAAATACCGCTTCGGCTGGTGTTGTGAGAGGAAAATACTTCGACAGGACGTGAATAGTGATTCAGAGTTGGTAAACCAACCCAGCCAAATTACTTAAAGCCAGCTTACCTGTTGGAAGTTTGAAATCACTACTAGGGCCATGTGTAGCTACAATATCATTTTGTTTTTATTTGGTAGTGATTGTTTAATCGTTGATAATTAGCTCAAACGTTATCTCATCGCCAACATTTAGTCATCTATGTATGTTGCCAAGTTTGATGTGACCTGTCTTCTTTTGCATATTGCCAAAGTTTAGAATTTGGGGGACTAAACACCCCCTAGAAAGATCCATGACCTCATTCTTCCTACTGCAGTCTGAAGGCATTGACTCCCCTGGCCAAAATTCAATAGGATTCTTATTCATGTGCGCTTGCGCTTCAATGTGTATCAAGCGAAAAGCTCTTTCCGGCAGCGGTAAATTAAAGTTGACCTGTGAATCCAATTCACGTCCTGTCGCACAGCCTGAACACGAGTGCACGAATGTGTGCAGTGCGCTGCCAGGCGTATGCAAACTTGAAACTTCAAATGCTCCCTGGTGGCCATCCGGGCTCACCGGTGAAGAACAGTGCACCATCATAAATGAAGGCAAGTTTTGGCCCTGTTTGGTTCTAAGCTTCTAAAACTTTAGTTTCTAAAAGTTTTAGGCAGTCTTCTAAAACCTCCTAAAATAGTGTTTGGTTGCCCCTCTTAAAACTGACTAAAGGCAATAAATGTTGTTGAACAAAGACAATTTTACCCTTCTTTAGGGGAGAGAGAGAGGGAGAAGGCAATAAATGAGGGGTAGTGGAGGTCCATGAAGGACTTTAGAAGGTTTTAGGAGGGGGTGGAGCTCCTAAAGAAAAACCAACCTTCTAAAACTTTTAGGAGGTTTTAGGAGGGGGTGTTTGGTTCTTTAGACAGATTCTATCTAGATTTTAGCTCCTAAAACTTTTAGAAGGGGTAACCAAACAGGACCTTTATTTCTTTTTCTTTAGCAAATGAGAGCCAAGCTGGATTGCTATTTGCTTGTAATATCCTGACACTGACCCCTCGGTAGAGACCAGCATAATAGAGATAAAAATAGGGATGGCAGTTAACCCGTGGATGCGATTAACCATGGATGTCACGCCGAAGGTCCCCTCTCCTCCTTACCGCCGGCAGACGCACCGAAGAGGAAGAAGAGAGGGGCCCTAGGCAACGGTGAGGAGCAAGGACGGTGGCGGCTGTGTTTTCTGGCATGTGTCTTTTTTTTATCGGACATGCTCATATCTACATCTCAAGTGAATAGAACACAAAATAAAAAGTAGGGTACAAGGGATTTTATAGAGTCAAGCTATTTGTTTGCACGATGAAAAAAATCCTACGATTTACAATTATAGATACTGTAGAGCTAGTAATTCTTGCCCATTAGCAGCCTGTTTGTTTGCTCGTATTTGGCTTATAAGCCATGGCTTATCAGCCAACGAACAATATTTTTCTTTCACACATAACCAGCCAACAGTACTTTCAGCCATGGCTTATAAGCCAAACCAGTCCAAACGAACATGGCGTAGATATGTTTTTTTTTACAATGGATGCACAATTTAGAGTCAATCTGAACCGTTACAGTTTTGTTCTGATGGAGGTATATAAAATATTAGAAATAGATAGACGGTGACGCGCTCATTATATTAGACTTATATTCTTTGGTTTAATCTAGGTTGTTATATCATCATAAAATTTAACGGTGCAAACTATTTATAGGGGTTTCGACCCCTCCTGTTCATAAAAAAATGTCCAAACTATTTTCTTTTTCGATTAATTTGCTAATTTCTAGTCTCTCTCGGTGAATGTGGTGGCTTATTTTATCGCTATTCTATAGATAGGTACTCTCTCCGTCCAAAAAAATACAATTCTAGCATCAAGTTAGAGTTCTCACATTTGACCAATCATTTATAAAAGACATAAATAGTTATGACGTCAATCATTAGATTTCATATGAGATATGTTTTCTTTTGGTGCAAAAAACATTAATATTTTTTTGCATATATATTTGATCAAACTTTGGACACTTTAACTAAGAATACACCCTAAAATCGTAATCTTTTCAGGACAGATGTAATAGATAATATAGGGGCGGATCTTGTATAAGTGCCTAGGTATTGCAAGTAATACCCAATAAATTTATCAAACCATTATGAATATATCAAGTATAAAAATATATGTTAGTTGCATTTCATTTTCCATTATTTTCTTGCTATTCGCTATCAAAAAGTGCCTTATCAGCCTAATCTCAACACACTACACCAAGAATTTCTTAAGCCCACATAAATTATCATTCGTCAATCGGTCAACTAAAGAGCTATTTGGTTCCTTCTACAGTAACTGCGACGTGACCCTCTCAAACTTATATTCTTTTATAGATATGCATAGGCATGGCGTGCCTCAATCACACATGGGTGCATGCATAATGCATTGGTAGTGTGAGCATCTATCGCCTTCTGGCCCTGTTCGGTTTACCCCATATTCGATTTATTCGGCTTGTTTTTTAGCCGGAATAGTATTTTTCTCTCACAACAATTCAGCTAGAACAGTGTTTTTCAGTCAGTTTCAGCCAAGATTCAACAAGCCAAACGAGACCTATCTACACCAGTACACCTAATCCTCAAGTACAATTCAAATCTTAATCCCACTTAAACCTAAGGCTGACGACCACAATGACATGCATACGGACAGACGCGATGTAGTGATGTGCAACTAGTGATATAGATGGTTTTGGTTTGAAAATAACCAACTTTAAAATTCTGGATCCACCATTGATAAATAATGGATCTGTCTAGCCAACAACTGGTTGTTTTAACCTCTCCCAACAATCATATTTTACCCATGCACTTACATTGTCTTAAAGCTATATTTACACCGCCTTATTACTATATTTACAATGATTTTTCAGTGTAATTTATTGAACATAGTGATGTAATTTGCGAATAACACAAATATATACTAAATTTTTTAAAAAATTACAAATTATTTTTATAAATTTCAGATACCAGAGAAATATATGTCAAATTGTTTACAAATATCGTCAAATTGATCACAAATTATGCACAGAAACAGCAACCCCCACGAGGACATATAATGGCGTGGATGTTTGTTTACTATATACTCCGGCGTGGGTAGCAGGTAAGCCACGACGGTGCCAACGAAGGCACACAGGTTAACGAAGCGCACGGCGGCCGAGACTGAGGCAGCATCCAGCAGCTCCACGGCAATGGAACGGTCCACGGCATGGATGGGTGGATAATCCGGTCAGGCCCAAAACAATCGAACGGTGGAAAATCCGGTTGCTAGGTTCCCCTAAAACAACCGGTTGATCATTAGCAAATCTGTAAATAATATATGTAGATACTAATCCTTATAATCAAGTTACAGCCAATTCCTATGTTTGCTGCTTCTGTTATGGTCTCTAGTTTTCCTTCTTCGTGAACGCTGCAGTACTTCTGTTTGCTCTCAGGAAGCTGGAGCAGGTATAAGCTGAAAGAACACGGTCAGATTTCAAATTTGAAGCGTGATTTATAGCAACTGGCACACACACACATTAATCTGTTGTTGCAGCCCATCAGTCTATTCGCTTGTTGGTTTCAGCCAGGATTTATCAATCATAGTACAATATTTTTCTTTCACAACAAACCAGCACTAGCCGAACTTATCATCCCAGAAACCCCCAACGAACAGATTGCATAATGCACCGCAGATAGCCGTGCAGAATGCAGATTTTGTCCTCCCAACGCCTATTCTAACTTCCTTCCCACATTGCTAAACGAGCCTCCTTGCGCTCTTAGCTGCGTACTTGCAAGTTGTATGGTATCGTACTTGCTCGGATTTAGCTGGGCTAGTGGCCTGCACCAGCACAAACGAAGCAGATGAGAGGAGAACCTTTTGAGTACGAGTTATTAAAGGCTTAAAGCTGATCCGGACACCAGTCATTAGGCTAACCCCCAACCAGAGCCTTCCGTATCCACGAATTTACCAGTGATTAGGCATCGTAAAGATGAGGAGTTCTCGGTCTGTCCCAAAATAAGTGCTCATTTTGCACTTCAAGGAGTCAGCCAATCTAAAGTTAGACTAATTTTATAAACAATAGTATCAATATTTATATCTCTATAAATTGATTTATTATGAAAAGATATGTCGTGATTAATCTAAGAATATGTATTTTGTTCCATAAGCATTATTACTTTTATGTAAAACCTGCCTGCCACTGTTCCATAAGAATATGTATCAACACACGTTACGAGCACTTGTTTTGGGGATGGACTCAGTTGTTTCTCAACAGTTTCACTTGTTGGTTTTAAAAATAAAATCGATCGTCGATCGTTTTTTTTTACCATAAATCAACTCCATCCAAACCACCGAAACCAACCAAATGCACGCCCATGCAACCTCTGTAGCACATTGAACCTCGCCCTGCCTTTCCAGCAGGAGACAAAGGCCGCCAGCTCATGCTCGGCTCACCACTCCACACGTGCGCAGCCACTCCCGTGGTCCGTACGTACGCCGCAGCCAACATCATCCATTCATTTTCTCGGCTTTGCAGCCTTGCTCGCCTGCAAAACCTGCCTGCCACTGTACTCTCCGTCCTCTTTTTCTATCCTTTTTTTTGACAAAATCCACTGGCTTCCCGTGCAAGTGCAACAGCAATCAACAGTGTTTTTTTTTTGTTTAGACCTGCATCATGGCGTTTTTGTTTACTCCTCCCGTCCATTCGTGTCAGGATCAAAGCTAGGACCTGGTTTAGATTGCAAATATTTGCAACTTGAACACTGTAGTTTCGTTTGTATTCGACAAACTTTATTTAATCATGGATTAACTAGGCTCAAAAGATCTATCTCGTAATTTACAACCAAACTATATAATTAGTTATTTTTTTAAACTACATTTAATGCTCCATACATGCGTCCAAAAATTGATGTGATAGAGAGAGAGTGAAAAAACTTGGAATTTAGAGGTGATCTAAACAAGGCCTAGAATTGTGTTTCAGGTTTAGGGGGTGTTTAGTTCACTCTCAATTCCAAGCTTTGACACTATGCAAAAAGAAGATTCCTCGTCACATCAAACTTGCGGTATATGCATAGAGTACTAAATGTTGACGAAATCTAATTACACAGTTTGGTTGTACTTTGAGAGACGAACGTTTTGAGCCTAATTAGTCAACGATTGAACAATTATTACCAAATAAAAACAAAACTCTACTACGTTTTGAGCCTAATTAGTCAACGATTGAACAATTATTACCAAATAAAAACAAACTCTACTGTAGATACAGTGTTGCTACAGGAATTCAGCCGTCGCCGATTCGGTGAAACTGCGGCGCGTTTACATCCGAAAATTTTTGGGTTTTGGGTACCGTAGCACTTTCGTTTGTATTTGGTAATTAGTGTCTAATTATGGACTAATTATGTTCGAAAGTTTTGTCTCGTAATTTCTCACCTAATTGTACAATTAGTGCAAGATTCGATTAGACACTTACTGCGCAAAATTTTTTGGCTTTTGGAGGAAACTAAACGGGGCCTAAACGAGGCCTTAAAGTTAGAATTGCTTTTTTTTTTTGTACGGAGAGAGTAGACCTGCAGCAAGGTGCCAAGGTGTTGTGCGATTTCGAATGCCATTGTTCTCCAGCGTGGGAAGGGCAGCAGATCTCGGAATTTGGAAACGGAACCAGCAACAGCATCAGCAGGACAATGATTCATCAAATGTGCCAAAGCTTCGTGTCTGTTTACTGCTGTCTCCCTTGCTAGCAACCCGTGGAGTCCTTTTCGATCTTGGCAACAACACAGGTTCCCACAGCGCTTGACAGACAAATTGAAAATAGCGGGCTATTAAAGATTTCATTTCATTTACAACAAGAACGACATGATTAGACCGAAGAAGATACTGGTACAAGTTATTACAACATACAAAAACTACAAAGAAAGCGAGATATCCCTAAACATACTACTACATGGCACTAAACACACGCGGCGGCAGTGGCTCTCTGGCTCTGTACAAGCACAACCAGCAAATGCTAAGCTACGTCTGGGTGAGTGGGTGATGATACAATACAAGTGGAGAGTGGAAGCATCACCGGCGAGACAGCGAGTCCCACAGGTCCGTACACCGGCGGCGTGCGAACCCGACGCGGCCGGCGTCCACGTCGTACACCACCTCGAACCCCTGCTGCTGGAAGTTGCCCAGCGTGCCGGCGGGCCCATCACCCTCCTCACCGGACGCGTCCCCGCCGTTCATCAGCATGAGGCACCCCACGTCGTCCTTCCTCTCCGCCCCTGCCGCCTCCTCGCTCTTGAACCCCATGAAGTAGTTCCTCCGGGGCAGCGCCACCGTGGCATTGCCCCGGAAGTGCAGCGCCAGCGGCGGCACGCCGCGGTCCGACGCGGCGGCGTAGTGGTAGCAGGGCGTGAGCCCCGTCTGTTCCTCGGCGCGCTCGGCGCGCGCGAACCCCGCCGCGGCCATCGCGCGGGCGAACGCCTCGACCACCCGCGCGTACGTCTCGTTGGGCAGCATGGTGAAGGTGGTTCCCGAGTCCACCACCATCCCGCCGTTCCCGGCGCGGTCCACGCGCGCGAGCTCCGGCCGGGCCTGGATCCTCGTCGCGCCTACCGAGACAGCCTCCAGCGCCACCGAGTAGAAGTACGGGTGCTTCGGGTTGTGGAGCAGCGGCGTGTACACGAAGCCGTCCGCCTCGGCTGCGGCGCCGAGGCCGCCGCCGCCGGCGTCTGGGCTGCGGCCCAGGATGAGGGGGCTAGGCCGGATGAGCCGGTCGGCGCGGAAGGAGTGGGACACGAGGCAGTACGAGAACCTGCCGGAGAGCTGCGGAGCTAGCTGGCCCGGCAGCGAGAGCGGGCCGCGGCCGAACCCCGCCACCCCGACAGGCTCGCCCAGCGCCGTGTGCGCGCAGGCGAAGGTGAAGTTGTCGACGGCCACGCTGGACGCGCGCGCGCCCAGCCCGACGCGGCCGCGCCTCAGGTGCGCCACGAGGCTGCCGTCCCCGTACGCGTAGTACAGCGGCGGGCACGCGTGGGACGCGCCGCGGCACGAGCCCGTCTCGATGTCCTCCAGCGGGCACCCCGCCGCGGCGCAGAGGTCCGACGGCGGCGCCGAGGCGTGCGCCGCGGAGCAGAGCAGCGACGCGCAGGGGACGCGGCGGGAGTCCGGCGGCGGCGGCTGCGGCGGCCTCGAGTGGCCCGGCGACGGCGTGGGCTTGCCCTCGCAGAGCATGCAGGTGAAGGGGGCGCAGGGGAACCACACGAGGTCGCTGCCGGTGTCGAGGAAGAGCGACACTGGCGCAGCGGCGGACGCCGGCCCCACGGACAGGGACAGCGTGTAGTCGCTGCCCGGGGAGAGCGGGAGCGAGAGCTGGCGGTGGCGTCCGCCGTGAGGCGGCGGCGGGCTCCTGCGCGCGCGGTGCCGGCCGTGGCGCGCGGCCGAGCGGAGCGACGAGGAGCGGAGGAGGTGGTGCACGGGCGTGGCGGTGTCATTGGCCCCGCGAAGCGAGGAGAGCAGCGTGTTGGTGAGCGGGAGGAGTAGGCCGTGGCATTGGTGTTGGAGAGCGAGGACGAGGAGAGCGGCCAAGCAGCAGAGGAGACGCATGGCTGTGCGGTTTGGGTGTGAAAATCCTCGGTTTTTTGGGCGTGGCGACGGTGGACTCGGGAGGTTGAGGTTTAGCGGGGGGTTTTGAAGCGTGGAGACGGTGCAGCGGGTGGGACTGGGGCCGGTTGGCGAATCTTATCGCGCGCCACGGTGGTCGGTGGGACTGGGACTGGCGCAGTCCGTCCAGCCGGGGACGGTGCATGGAGGCCACGCAGGCGCGGCCGCCGCTTGGTTTTGACGTGTGTGAACAAAGGCGGATCACGGTCGCGACGTCGCGGGCGTGGCTGTGCAGCAGTCGGGTTGCCCGGCAGGGAGGGAGAAGAGTGAAGCGAGGCAGCAGTGAGCTGATGCCGGGGAGTTGCACTGCCAGCCACCGGCTGGTTGACCTCCGCGACACGCGGGGCCTCATTCAGCTCTGACTAATAATCTCATCGATTCATCATCTCGTGGGCGATCGTCTGTGACGCAATTCTCTGGGCTGTTCGGCTGATATTAAATCAGCGTGCTTACCAGGCGTACTTGCATGCATGTATCGTTCGAAAATGGATTATTTAGATGGTAAATGGTGTGAGAGAAAATCACTGCTTTACGCTTTGGAATTTACGATCGTTTATGAAATGAATGAACTAACTAGGCTCGGCCGATTGATCCCCGATTACAAAAAACTGCTTTATAATGAGTTAAAATTCTATAAATTTTTAATGCGATAAGTTGAAGCGCCCTGGGCTCGAGGGGAAATGACGATGGTTTATCCGAATGTACTAGGCGTACTTGCATGCATGAATATTTCTGCTTCTTTCTTTCTCTCTTTTTTTTCACTTGAGTTGAAAGCTGATCCGTTTTTTTTTTTTGGAAGATTTAGCTCCTGAGTTCGTAGCAAGGACAGCTATGCATTTGATTGAAGTAGAGAAAGCTGTTGCAACATACGTACTACAACAAACTAAAGGCGTCCTGATAAATTTCAGGAGGACGCCGTACTTTCTTCGCTTTTCCGGTCTCCTCTTTTAGGTGAACCCCGTACTTTCTTCGCTTTTCCGGTCTCCTCTTTCGTGTAGGAAAATACGTTGGGGCTACCGTAGACGATGCAAAGCAGCAAGCCAAACAAAATAGATATACAAGAGCCGAAAGGCCCTCAATAGGATAATCAGGAACCCACCGAAGTGGATTAGTTCGACTGATCTTTCGCCTCAGAATAGTGTCAGTTCCCGTGAATTATTAGGCGCCATCATGGCAGCGTTATCGTGAGCACAGTTAGCTGGAACCGGTGCGCCTACCAAATAAGAGGGTGTTTGGTTTCTCCTTCTAAACTTTAGTTGCTGTCACATCAGATATTTAACACATATATGGAGTATTAAATATAGACTAATTACGAAACTAATTACATAATTTGCGACTAATTTGCAAGACGAATCTTTTAAGCCTAATTAGCTCACGATTCGCCAATGTGGTGCTACAGTTACCATATGCTAATGACGGGTTAATTAGGCTTAATAAAATTTTCTCGTGGAGTACCGACGGATTCTGTAATTTGTTTTTTTATTAGTATCCAAATACCCTATACAACACCCTCACATAATACCTTCTAAATTTTAATCACCGATCCAAACAGCCGCTTAAGTATCGGCAAGGTTTTTGCATTTCTACATGTTGTGAAGGCGTACATGCAAAAACAGTTCTTTTTGCCGCGTTTGATTGGGCAGCAGCGTCTGCCCCTGTTCTGGTGCGCTCCTCTACTGTAGCAATGTATACGCGTCCCATTTGAAATACGCATTCCGCAAGGTACGTCACGGACATCCTTGTAGCGTTACAACAACTTGTAACGTAAACTATACAAGACGAGAGGTTAATGCAGGGCCGTTGCATCCTTTCCTTGCCTCGGAAGCTAACAACTGCTCTCTCAGACTCGCTTTCTGACTTCTGAGATCCCAAATAGTACGGATTAGGGATTCGAATTTGAAATCACGTTCACTGGCTCTGCGAAACACCGAGCCGATTCGATTCGATTCGATTCGATTCGTCGAATTGCGGCAGAAGAAGACGAGCGTTCGTGCAACTAGCTGATGTACGGGGACGGAGAGGGACTCGGGGGACTTCGTAGAGACAGCAGCCAAGCTTCACAGGCAACGCCCGAGACAGCGAGGCCGTTGTCACCTTCCTCCTCCGCCGTCGCGTAGCCTGTCTCGGATTCCAATGCCATTGCCACAACGACAAGGACTCGCATACGGCGGGCGGCACCGCCACCGCGGCAGCGAAACGGAAGGCAACGACAATCTTGGTGAAGGACATCTCGAGTTCTGGACATCCGGACATGAATGCAACGAGCGGCTCTGCGTCTCTGCAAGTCTGCATTGGCTTTGGCTGCACCTGCCTCTGTGCCCTCTCCATGATATCAATCAATATGACGTGATGATGGACAGGTATGGGACCGTACGCCGGCCGAGGATAACAGCTGTGGATAGCTGGCCAAGCTGGGTGCTGTCGTATGGCGTGGGCCGCGTGGTCCGTGCTCGAGGGCCCCGGCCGATGGACGCTTGCCAAGAGGCTAGAGCCTGGTGCTAGGCTCTGGTTTGTTGCCTTGTTGGTCCACACTCCACAGCCGCGAATGCAAAGCTGGGAAACCCTACAGAAAGAAGTTGCCCTACTGTTCACGATTCAAGAACGCAAGCGTCTTAAGCCGAGACAGTGGTAGACCGAGGAATGTTTGTGGCTTGTGTCATGCACTCATGCTTTGCATGTCCTCTCTGCCGTCACAAGGTAACACGGACGTTATTGGTTTTTTGAAAGACATCTGGCTGTTATCTGGGCCAAGTTAACATAGCCACCGTCCATTGGCAGATCCAAAAATATTTGTTAGGAGAGGCACAATGCAAAAAATAAGGGGGGAGAATCCCTTTTTATTTTCCGCTTCAATGACTACAAACTTATAATGAGAGCTCCATACATCCGGCGGCGATAGTAAGGGCTCGAGTCTTGGCTAATCTGACGCTGGATCCGCCCCTGCCATCATCGTCTAGTGTACCGATTGGTGGTTTGCTTTGCTACGAACTCGGCCAGCACATAAATTACAACTTAAAATATTGCCTAAGACCTTGTTCGGCATGGCTTTGACTCCTCGAGTGCGCGGATGAACCGAAGCCGATGAAGCCAAAAATTGTGGCTTCAAAGACTTCTAATTAATTTTGAGATGTGAGAGAAAATGACTGGACATAGTGCAGGGAAAAGCCGAAGCCACCTCAAGCACTACCAAACGGGGAAAACAATTGTGTGCAGTCTCTGTAACACCCCTGTTGTCACGATCTTATTTATCATCGCGATTTAGGCCTAAGAAAAATTTTCGAAACACTTTTTCTCGGATTTTAAAAATTAAAAAACCAGCTTTTCGCGTCAGCGGTAAAAATCGGGATTTATATTTTAAAACGTTGTTGTGGCGATTTGTTTTGCGCAAAAGAATTACGTAATGCTTTAATATTTTGTTCCATGGCGTGGTACGAGTATGAGCTATGGTGTCCGATATTTTTATGTGAACGGTAGTTGCACTGAGCATTCAAGCATGCATCAGGTCCTTTTTCTTTTCCCCGCTCTATCTCGCGCGCCTGCTTTTTCAAATGCCTCTTGTCTTGTCTCTTTGCCTGCCTTGCGCGGTCTCATCCTTGCCCGCCTCCATTGTCCCGTCAAATTAGTGACCTTGACGTGCTGCCCTCGCTGGCACTGCCCTGCGCACGCCTTGGCCAGCCGCCCGCGTGCATTTGTTTCCTCGTCGGCCCCGCTCTCGTCCTTCCGGGCCTTTCCAGACCTTGGCCGCACTCGCTGCTGCTGCTGCCCTCGTGCGCCTTAAGCCGAAAGCTGAGCCGAGCTGCTGTCTGCCTTTGCTTGTCCTTGCTGCCGTGCCGCATCCGGCCGCCTGCGCCCTTTGTCTTGCACGCCCGCCGTACCAAGTCGCAGCATCACCGCCGCTCGCCTTCCGTTCATCGGAGCCGCGTGCAGCTCCACCTGCCGGGACGCAGCCACGCCGTGCCGCAGCGCCGTTTCCCTTCCCCGCTCCTCGCCACTGCAGAGCACCCGGCCGGACCGCGCCACCACCACATCCCCGCCGTCGTTCTCCCATCTCCTCGCGTGCGCGTCGAGCCGCGTGGTCCCGCGCCACTCCCCGTTGAGGATCATGCCGTCCCTCCCGCGCCATCCGCACCGAAGCCGTCGTTGCCTCAGCGCCACTGTCGCGCGCAGCTCCACTTTGCGTCCGTCGGTGCCGTCTCTTCCCCGCGCGCAAGGCTTCCTTGGTTACGCGCTAGAGCCGCGGCCCCAGTTCCTGCTGGCCCCCCACGTCGTTCGCCTCGCCTCGCTCCTCCGCGCCGTCGTGGCCGCTTCCTCTACCGCCACCGCGCGCGAGCGCGCATGTCCACAGCGCGCCGGGGCCGTGTGTGCGCCGAGTCCGCGCACCTCCCCACGCAGCTCCACCTCACTGCGCATCCCCACTGCGTTGCCGGAGCCACAGCCTCCCGCCTGGTCGGCACCGCCGCAGCCGGCGTGCCGCCGCCACGGCTCGCGTGGGCGGGCCCCCGGGGGCCGGATAGGGTCTTGCCGCGGCCAGCCCGAGGCCGCGTGGGCCACCGTGCAGCTCACCAGTGGTTGTCCGCTGCCACCGTTCGATGCCTCCGCTCCATGCTTTGCTTTGGGGAGGGGGTGAGAAGGTGAGAAATGAGAATGTAGCTTTTTCTAGGGTTCTTATTGCGAAGTATGTGACTCTCATAAATAGTGTTTTCATACCGCGGGTTAAATTGAGGAAAGATCAGGGGCCGTTTCGCATATGTATCGTCGCCGCTGCCGTCTGGGCCGCACACACGCCTGTGGGCCATGTCGCCATTTGGGCCGCCGCTATGCGTCCTGCGATGGGCACATGGTAGCGCTTACTAGGCATTGGCACGCGCCTGCCATACAGGCCGTCCATGCCCGCCTAGGCGGCACAGGTTGCCGATGCGCCTAGGCCGCGTTGTGCGCCTACGTGCCGCCCTAGTGCCACGCATCGTTGGGCGGTCTGCGCCTCACGGCTGGTGCCTCTGTGCCAAGCACACCTTGTTGTTAGGCTGCGTGCCGTGCTGGTTGGGCCTTCTGTGCACCGCCACGCCTGAGGCGCTTCTGACGAAATAGCCCTTTGGTTGGTTGGGTTTGGTGGCACTGGCCTTTAGTCTTATGAAGCACTTGTTAATTTAGTTGCAGAAATAGACTTGTAAAATTTATAGTAAATCATAGAAAAATCGTAAAAATGACAAACCAGTTTTGTTAAGTTTCTAAAATCATGATCTACCTAATAGTGTATTTTATCACATAGGTTTGGTATGTATTTAGGGTTGCTCTAATTGATTTAGAGTGCTTAATATTATGAAAAGGTGAACTTGTACAAATTTCCGTGATAAATCGGTGATAGTATTAACTCTAAAAATTGTACAGTAAATTACTAATATTTAAATCTGCTCACTGTAATTTTTCTATCTCCAAAATAATTAGTTGCTGGATAGATAATAATGCCCTATTTCGTATAATAATTAAATCGATAGAATGAAATAAAGAAACAACTTGGGTTTGCATAACTAAAACATTGGTTGGGAAGTAACGCCTTATTCGACAACATGGATACGTAGCTTGGTACGTTAGTCGTTAGAACTAGCTCGTTAACTTGAGAGGCGTAAACCATATTTTTACGAGTCACGGTTGCAGTCGATTAATTATGTCTTTGCATTGCATCCCATTGCATATCATATAGGTACGATGATGGAACAACTGATCAATTGAAGGAAGATTGGGAATCCGGAGATGGTGTAATGGTATTCTCTCTGGGAGATGATGCAATGGGCTTTCTATTTAGATAATGGTGGATGATCTGATGATGCAGATACTAACTTTTTAATATATATCTTACCTAGGCAAGCCCCGGTGCATAACCCCTACTTTTCTGCAGTTTAAATTATATTTGTGCATTAAGTTTTAAGGAGTTGATTGAAACCCACTTGCATATATATATCTTTATCCTATGAGTCTTACTAGTATGACAGGATCGTGTGGAATGCTATGCTACAGGACTCCGGTAGAAGTCGAGTGATTGCCTGTCACTCGCGAGAGATAGGAAATATATTACTGTATTATTATCACTTGGAATATGTAAATGGTGGAAAAGAAAATGGTGACCGGACAGGGATATGGTTTGGTTATTGGTGGGTGTAAGAGGTTGTGTCGCCGTGGACACGGGGCATGGCTTGGTTACACTGCTTTCTCTGTCTGTGTCGGTTAAGGACCAGACATTGCATAAGACTCTAGGCAAGTCACAGACTTATTATCCTGAGCACATACTTGGGTATGGACGCTTGGAAGACTTGTTGCTCTCTTGTCGTAGGTTCCGGCTCTTTCCAGGCCAGCTGTCAGCGTTTCTTTTTGGTGGAGGAGGTCCTTGCGCCGCATTGAGTCCGAGACTCAGGGGCGGGGGCTTGGAGTCCCAGTTTGGACGGGGACCTAGGACCCCAGGACAGGAGGGTGATGGGTTGGTCCTGCTTGTGCCTTGGGTACAAGCGTGGCGTGTGTTTTCGGGGTACCCAGTTGGGGGCATTGATTCGCGAATCGCTGGCCGATCCGGGACGGCTTGTTTCGTGTCTAGCATGGTAGTAAGAACTGAAGAAGAAAGATGGAAGATGGAAAAAGGAAATCTGATTGCTTATCACCTGCTTGAAAGTAGCACAGGTGCTTACATAGAATGGATAGTTAATGAACCAATACAGCTATTAATAAAAATCGAATATAAGGACGCACGCTTAGTAATGTTTTCTGCAAATGTAATAAACCCACAAGACAGATAGTCTTGCATGTCCTTGGAGTCTTTTCTTTCCTCCTGTCGGGTAAGTCTTGCTGAGTACAATTGAGTACTTAGGGTTTTATTTCTCCTGTTGTAGGTGACAGGTAGATGCAAAAGCTGACTCTTGTGTGTGGATTCCTTCTGGTGGGCTCAGCGAGGATTCCTTTACGCTGCGATCGTAGTTGTTATTTATAATTCTCACCAAATGCTTTTATAAATGAAAGGTTCATAATCTGTTGTCATAGTTTATATATCAATACTTCATCAGGTCATAAATAGATATTTACTTCCGCTGTAATGCTGATCACATGTTTATATTCCGCTGTTCAATTAAATTGTTCATAACTCTGATAATATGATTATATTATACTGTTATAATAATAAATATTGTACTCTGATGTTGTATTAAAAGTGGTGTAAGAAATGGTTAAGAATGATGTAAGTTTTATTCTCTCATTTGTGATCCTGATGGCAAAAACGTGGATTTTCGGGTTCTTCCCTAGGGTGTGCCCGACGGAACCGTGTAATTTGGTGTCCTCCTTCGAGTGCTTAGTGTCTAATGGAAGACGAGTACTCTTAGGAGGCATTACATTAGACGGTTCTGCCACAGGTGGTATCAAAGCATAAATGGGGCAATAAGTCTTCAAAAACCTTTTCTAAACTAAAATTTGACAACAAATTCTTTTCAAAAGGTTAGGACGTTTGTATGCGAAGTTATATAAGTAGCCCTATTACTATGGTTATGTATTCAGGATAGATGGCACTCTGCTGACTTAGGTAGGTTTAATCAATTTTTCTGCAGGTATACTGACTCGAGCATAGTCCGATAGTATCGACTAGCTATAGGGAGAGAACGCTGTGCCAAAAATACGAGAATGGTTGCCCTATATGTTGGCAACAGTGAAAGGACGTATAGGACGTGCATTCATGCATATGCTGTTTGTGCATTGTAGCGCTTGTATTACTTGCAGATACACTATCCTTAGGTGTCACGCGTGTCGTATTGTGCACGACTGACTCATTCCTGTTCTAGAGTTAGGTCTGCACTGTGGCTTCGTGCTTCGCATTCGCCTGTGGTTCACGTTGGTCATGACCCATGTCTCCCCGTACCCCTTTCTGCGCTCTTGTCGGACACCTGCCCTGTAGTCGTACTAGTCAGTAATGGCCTCGGACATCGCTCACCTCGAACGCGCAGAAATTGGTCGATTAGTCGTAGTGATCCCGCGTGGGAACCCTAGTGGACCGCGCCAGGACCACTGAACGCTCTGCCTTTATAAGCAGAGCCTGACTTAGCCCTTGGTACCACCACTCGACGCACTTTAGCTCGCTTAGCTTTTACTTTGAGCCAGCTTTTCGCTCAGCCTTCCTCACCACCACCGTCAGAAATGGCAGGAGCCTGGGTTAGTAGTTACTGCCTGAACATTGAGGGTTTCCCCAGAATCCTACATGCCACCCTGCAAAAGCTCAGAGTCAAAGATCGTCCTGAGTATGAGGGCCGTGAGTATGAGGAGCATGGCACCGAGTGGTGTGAGGTTACCGTCTACATCAGGAAGAGTGAGGAGTTCCCCGACCTCACTGAAGCCTAGAGTGTGACCGCAACCGGATTTAGCTTCATCGACACCTACCAGGTTGTGGCTCGCAAAGCCTTGCAGTACCTCTGACAGATCTATGAGGAGCCCATTGCCCGTACCCCCATGAGGTTCTTTCCACCTTTGGACAAGAATCGGCGGGCATGGAGGGCTCGCATGGAGGCTTTGCAAGGGCGGGATACGCAAGAGGATAGTCCTACCATGGTGCACTTGACCACGTACCTGCTCGCTCTGGATGAGCAGTATGACCGGCAAGCCTTGGAACTGAGGATCTGCCTCCGTCGAGCCGAGGAAGCCGAGATCTTCACCCGGATGCTCGAGGTGCAGCTTGCTGAAGCGCATGCCAGTGCTGCAGCTGCTGAGAGCTGGGAGACTGCCATGTCGGAAGCCATGAAGGAGGCTGAAGATCGGCATGTCCATCAGCTGCGTGAGGCCTATCTTGTCATCAGGACCAAATGGAGGACGCTGGCTGCCGAAAGGCAGGATGCCTCAATCTTGGAAGGAATCCCTATCCACCCGCCTAAAAGAAGGAGAACCGGTGTTGCAGCACCGCCAGCACCTCCACCCTCGGAAGTGTCAAAAGAAGAGCCCTTGATTCCTCTCACTCAGCCATTGCCACAAGAAGATGCAGATCCATAGCCTGGGCGGTAGAAGAATCCGCCTAGCTTAGGAATGAAGATGCATGGCTAGAGTAGCTTAGTTGCCTTGGGATGTTGTACCGTAGTAGTAGTGTTGTTCGTCGCTGTCCTCTGGTATTGTACTCTTGCCATTGTTGTCATCCGTAGTTGTTGAGATCGTCCGTCGTAGGGAAGGTGAATGCGGTGTCATGAATGGGAGCCTGAATGCCTGTACGTTGTACCCATATAAGATCGTTGGAACATGCAATTTATTTATTTCGCTATGTTTATTGCATCCATCTACTTTAAGCCACATTAAACGTGCTCCAAGTTTTCAAGGGCGATATTAAGCGAGTCACAAGAGAAGTTAACATTCGGGTGCCAGCAGATCAGACGTGATTGGATATTATTGGACATTGTATCGACTAATTGTGGATGTCCCAGCAGAACACTTGAATCTCTTTAAAACAAATCCGTTGTTGGATTTGAATTCCTTGTCCCTTGTTGTGAAGGGAACCTTTGTTGTTTGAATTTTCCCTTGCAATACTCCCCTTACTCTGTGGTCTATGACCCCACCGCCTTCATGGCTTGTAAGTTGGTAAATGTTGCCTGGTTAAAAGCTTATGGTGCCGTGATGAAACCGAGGGCTCTCTGTGGAACAGCTGCCACATGTGATGCTGCTCGGCACGCACTGGTATCGAGGTTGTTAACCAAGTACCTTTGCCAAGTTACACTGTCATACCGCTTTAGCTACAAATATTCTCCTTGAAAATATTCAGGTGTTCAAACGGGTTGATAAACTAGTGTTCTCTCAAAGTGAACAAGAGGAGGTGGTTTTGGAGGAAGAAAGACATGGTCTTAGTCTACATAAAAGACGGATGTGGTCGAGTAAAGGAAAGAAAAAGAAGAGTAGTAAGGAAAGTTAGCCTCGGGTAGTCGAGAGTGATTGCAAAAGCCTAAGTGGACGTCATGTCTCAAGCCTGTGTTTAGTTGACCGCGCTACTCATGCTGGGTCATTTCACTGCGTGCCCTACGATCACTGTCTGTATCGGGTCCTTAGCTCCCCGTTCTTGCATGGCCGTGGCATCGTGCCACACTTGCCGTCTTTGTGTACTGTGCATTTCACCTTTTCCCAGCATCCGGTCGGCTCTTGACTCTCACGCCTCATCCCCATACTGAACCCCCTTCCCCTTTCTCTTTTCTCTTGGAAACATGGTCACCCGCATGCCTGCCTCGTCGAGCGGACCCTCTTATCTCCTCTCCTTTATTTCCCATCTGCTCGTTTGTGCAGGGAGCGCACCTTGGCCGTGTTTGTCCCCACGGCATGACCTGTCGGTGTATTCTGTTCATGCCGCCTCCACTTCCAGTGTGTTGCGCTCCACCTCTGTTCGCCACTATAAGATCCCCTTTGGTCCTTGCTCTTCTTCTTCTTCATCCCATTCCCTCGCTTTCGGAGCAGGGCTACGAAAGCCAGATGTCACTCGTGGAATTAGGTGCGTCAGTCTGAGGTGATGGTGTAATATGAGGAGAAGAAAGGATCCAGTTCGTCGAAGAAGTTCAAGGTCCCTTTGGGGTAGTCAATCTTAGGGTTCACGATGTTTTACTTCTTAGTCGACTGTTTCTGGATTTGTTGGGACTATATCATGTTTTGGATAATCATTATCTTGTTGTTTCTCCATTGTCCTTGTCTATCTCGACTTCTGGATTAAGTCTCGGTTGTACCAGGTTGCTCTTAACCATGCGTCCCTAGATCCCCGTGTGGTTTAGTATTCAAAGTCGTGTAATCTTCGTGTAATCCCTGATCTACTTAATGTAATCGCGTTTTCCCCTTTTCTAGTTCTTGTTTTGAATCTTAGGACGAGATTCTTTTTAAGGGGGATTGATTGTAACACCCCTGGTGTCACGATCTTGTTTATCACCGCGATTTAGGTCTAAGAAAAATTTTCGAAACAATTTTTCAAGGCTTTTAAAAATTTAAAAACCAGCTTTTCGCGTCAGCGGTAAAAATCGGGAATTATATTTTAAAACGTTGTTGTGGCGATTTGTTTTGCGCAAAAGAATTACATAACGCTTTAATATTTTGTTCCATGGTGTGGTATGAGTATGAGCTATCGAGTTCGATATTTTTATGTGAACGGTAGTCGCACCGAGCATTCAAGCATGCAGCAGGTCCTTTTTCTTTTCCCCGTTCTATCTTGCGCGCCTGCTTTTTCAAATGCCTCTTGTTTTGTCTCTTTGCCTGCCTTGTGTGTCTCATCCTTGCCTGCCTCCATTGTCCCATTGAATTAGTGACCTTGACGTGCTGCCCTCGCTGGCACTGCCATGCGCACACCTTGGCTGGCCGCCCACGTGTGTTTGTTTCCTCGTCGGCCCCACTCTCGTCCTTCCAGACCTTGGCTGCACTCGCTGCTACTGCTACCCTCGTGCGCCTTAAGCCGAAAGCTGAGCCGAGCTGATGTCTACCTTTGCTTGTCCTTGCTGTCGTGCTGCATCCGGCCGCCTGCGCCCCTTGTCTTGCACGCCCGCCATACCGAGTCGTAGCATCACCACCGCTCGCCTTGCGTTCACAGGAGCCACGTGCCGCTCCGCCTGCCAGGCCGTAGCCACGCCATGCCGCAGCGCCGTTTCCCTTCCCTGCTCCTTGCCACTGTAGAGCACCCGGCCGGACCGCGCCAGCACCGCATCCCCGCCGTCGTTCTCCGTTCTCCTCGCATGCACGTCGAGGCGCGTGGTCCCGCACCACTCCCTGCTGTGGACCATGGCGTCCCACCCGTGCCGTCCGCACCGGAGCCGTCGTTGCCTCAGCGCCACTGTCGCGCGTAGCTCCACTTTGCGTCCGTCGTTGCCGGCTCTTCCCCCCGCGTGAGGCTCCCTTGGTTCCACGCTGGAGCCACGGCCCCAGTTCCTGCTGTCCCCCCCACGCCGTTCGCCTCGCCTCTTTCCTCCGCGCCGCCGTGGCTGCATCCTCTACCGCCACCGCGCGCGAGCGCACGTGTCCACAGCGCGCCGGGGCCATGTGTGTGCGCCGAGTCCACGCAGCTCCACCTCACCGCACATCCCCACTACGTTGCCGGAGCCACGACCGCCCGCTTTGGCCGAGGTCAGCCCGCCGCCGGCGTGCGCCAGCCAGCCAGCGTCTGCCGCCGCCATGCCAACCGAAGAGGCTGCTGGTCTCCTTGCAGCTCATCGGCGGTTGTTCGCCGCCGCTGTGTCTTCCTCGGTCCTCAGCGCCGTTGCCGCCGTCGCCGTCCGATGCCTCCGCTCCATGCTCTGCTTTGGGGAGGGAGTGAGAAGGTGAGAAATGAGAATGTAGCTTTTCCCAGGGTTCTTATTGCGAAGTATGTGACTCTCATAAATAGTGTTTTCGTTCCGCGGGTTAAATTGAGTAAAGATCAGGGGCCGTTTCGCATATGTACCGTCGTCGCTGCCGTCTGGGACACACACGCGCCTGTGGGCCATGTCGAAATGGGCGCGCTGTGGTTGCCCTCCTGCGATGGCCGCCTGCAGCGCCCGCTTAGGGGTCATTGCCACCGCGCCTTTGGGCCGTCTGTCGTCGGCCGCGTCCCCGCCTGGCTCTGGGCTGCTTGATTCTTAGATGTGCTGCACCGGCCACGCCAGGCGCCTGGTGGCTGGTGCCTCCTGGCGTCGCGCGCCATGTTGGGCCTCTCGCGGCGCGCCCTTTGCTGGGCGACCCTACGCCGCCATGCTACTTAAGCCGCTGGCCGAGCCAGGCCTTCATGCCCGGTTGGTGGCGGCCACGCCTTTAGTCTTATGAAGCACTTGTTAATTTAGTTGCGGAAATAGACTTGTAAAATTTGTAGTAAATCATAGAAAAATCGTAACAATGACAAACCAGTTTTGTTAAGTTTCTAAAATCATGATCTACCTAATAGTGTATTTTATCGCATAGGTTTGGTATGTATTTAGGGTTGCTCTAATTGATTTAGAGTGCTTAATATGATGAAAAGGTGAACTTGTACAAATTTCCGTGATAAATCGGTGATAGTATTAACTCTAAAAATTATACAGTAAATTACTAATATTATTATCTGCTCACTATAATTTTTGTAGCTCCAAAATAATTAGTTGCTGGATAGATAATAATGCCCTATTTCATATAATAATTAAATCGATAGAATGAAATAAAGAAACAACTTGGGTTTGCATAACTAAAACATTGGTTGTGAAGTAAAGCCTTATTCGACAACATGGATACGTAGCTTGGTACGTTAGTCGTTAGAACTAGCTCATTAACTTGAGAGGCGTAAACCGTATTTTTACGAGTCACGGTTGCAGTCGATTAATTATGTCTTTGCATTGCATCCCATTGCATATCATATAGGTATGATGATGGAACAACTGATCAATTGAAGGAAGATTGGGAATCCGGAGATGGTGTAATGGTATTCTCTCCAGGAGATGATGGAATGGGCTTTCTATTCAGATGATGGTGGATGATCTGAAGATGCAGATACTAACTTTTTAATATATATCTTACGTAGGCAAGCCCAAGTGCATAACCTCTACTTTTCTGCAGTTTAAATTATATTTGTGCATTAAGTTTTAAGGAGTTGATTGAAACCCACTTGCATATATATATCTTTATCCTATGAGTCTTACTAGTATGTTAGGATCGTGTAGAATGCTATGCTATAGGACTCTGATAAAAGTTGAGTGATTGTCTGTCACTCGCGAGAGATAGGAAATATATTACTGTATTATTATCACTTGGAATATGTAAATGGTGGAAAGGAAAATGGTGACCGGTCAGGGATATGGTTTGGTTATTGGTGGGTGTAAGAGGTTGTGTCGCCGTGGACACGGGGCATGGCTTGGTTACACTGCTTTCCCTGTCTGTGTCGGTTAAGGACCGGACATTGCATAAGACTCTAGGCAAGTCACAGACTTATTATCCTGAGCACATACTTGGGTATGGACGCTTGGAAGACTTGTTGCTCTCTTGTCGTAGGTTCCGGCTCTTTCCAGGCCAGCTGTCAGCGTTTCTTTTTGGTGGAGGAGGTCCTTGCGCCGCATTGAGTCCGAGACTCAGGGGCGGGGGCTTGGAGTCCCAGTTTGGACGGGGACCTAGGACCCCAGGACAGGAGGGTGATGGGTTGGTCCTGCTTGTGCCTTGGGTACAAGCGTGGCGTGTGTTTTCGGGGTACCCAGTTGGGGGCATTGATTCGCGAATCGCTGGCTTGTTGAAGGTTCTCCCGATCGAAGGGTCGTGAGCCTGAGGAAGGTCCTAGCTAACTTGGCTTGCAAGCTACACCATTTTGTGGAGCACGTTTGGCCTTGGTTGTCGTCATGGTCTTGTGGCCACATTGTGGCATGGTGTGACATGGTGCTACTGTGCCGGTTGTGGCAGCACTGTAAGCACGGTGGTGGTTCGCCAGCCGTCCTGTGCGACATGGTCGTCGCCATGGTCTTTGTCATCGCCTCCTGGTTTCTGGGGGTGTTGTACAAGAGTTAGTAGCTGCCCCTAGGTCGGTGATCGTCTCATTGGTTTGAGGAGCTGAGGGCCACGGTCCCAATTGTTGGAGTCATGGCTCCCGTCGGGTTGGATGGCCTCTAAGTCAAGGCCTTTATCGTGGATCCCATCCCGTGGACGCGGGGCATGGCTTGGTTACACTGTTTTTCCTGTCTGTGTCGGTTAAGGACCGACCATTGCATAAGACTCTAGGCAAGTCATAGACTTATTATCCTAAGCACATACTTGGGTATGGGCGCTTGGAAGACTTGTTGCTTTCTTGTCGTGGGTTCCGGCTCTTTCCGGACCGACTGTCAGGGTTTTTTTTGGTGGAGGAGGCCCTTGCGCCACGCTGAGTCCGGGACTCAGGGGCGGGGGCTTGGAGTCCCAGTTTGGACGGGGATCTAGGACCCCAGGACAGGAGGGTGATGGGTTGGTCCTGCTTGTGCCTTTGGTACAAGCGGGGCGTTTGTTTTTGGGTACCCAGCTGGGGGCATTGATTCGCGAATCGTCGGGCGATCCGGGACGGCTTGTTTCGTGTCTAGCACCGTAGTTAGAACTGAAGATGAAAGATGGAAGATGAAAAAAGGAAATCTGATTGCTTACCACATGCTTGAAAGTAGCACAGGTGCTTACATAGAATGGTTAGTTAATGAACCAATGCGGCTATTAATAAAAATCGAATATAAGGACGCACGCTTAGTAATGCTTCCTGTAAATGCAATAAACCCACAAGCCAGATAGCCTTGCATATCGTTGGAGTCTTATCTTTTCTCCTGTCGGGTAAGTCTTGCTGAGTACAATTGAGTACTTAGGGTTTTATTCCCCCTGTTGTAGGTGACAGGTGGATGCAAAAGCTGACTCTTGTGTGTGGATTCCTTCTGGTGGGCTCAGCGAGGATTCCTTTACGCTGCGATCGTAGTTGTTATTTATAATTCTCACCAAATGCTTTTATAAATGAAAGGTTCATAATCTGTTGTCGTAGTTTATATATCAATACTTCATCAGGTCATAAATAGATATTTACTTCCGCTGTAATGCTGATCACATGTTTATATTCCGCTGTTCAATTAAATTGTTCATAACTCTGATAATATGATTATATTATGCTGTTATAATAATAAATATTGTACTCTGATGTTGTATTAAAAGTGGTGTAAGAAATGGTTAAGAATGATGTAAGCTTTATTCTCTCATTTGTGATCTTGATGGTAAAAATGTGGATTTTCGGGTTCTTCCCTGGGGTGTGCCCGACGGAACCGTGTAGTTTGGTGTCCTGCTTCGAGTGCTTAGTATCTAATGCAAGACGAGTACTCCTAGGAGGCATTAGATTATGCGGTTCTACCACAGTCTCCCTACACCGACGTCTCCGCGCAAACCCACTTGGATGGATGCCACGCATCCGAGGATGTCCACCACGTGGCCATGGGTAGAGTTTTCAGTTGTTTTCTAACCATCGAAGTTTTTGAACCTCGGCCATCGGAGGAGCTGCACCACGTCTGGCCGTGCGATGGATTTTACTTGAACATGTAGCTTCCATCCGAGTGGGCCTGCACGGATGTGCCGGTGCAGGGAGATTGCACCCAATTTTTTCCGCCAAACGGGGAGGATCAACCCACTGAGGAGCCATTGAGGGCCTGTATGGAACGCGGGAAAATTCTCCTGTTCCTGTGTTTTTCCTGTGAAATTGAACTGATTCCTGTAAAATTCCTGTGCGATTCCTGTAAAATTCCTGCGTTCCAAACAGACCCTGAACATGACGAGTAAAGAAAATGGCAAAGGCAAACAGACGTGACACTTCAAAGATTGTCCGACTTTGCGTGCACGAAAACAACGAACGAATGCAACCGAAGTGCAGAACACACAATACGGGCCATCATCTTTAGATCGTATCATGATTTGGCTCATGCATGGGACATGAAGCCTGCTATAGATATGGCATTTTCCATGATAATTGATAAGAAACCCGAACCTGCACTGCACTCTTACAACTGAGGGAGTTGGAAAATCTTGGGTGTTTCGCTGGAGTACTGTGTGCTACTGCCTACTGGACACTTTGAAGTGCGACAGAAGCAAAATTTGCAAAACAGCACGCTTTTTGAAAGCATGCATTTTGCTTTGGAATAAAGCGAAGGCAAGAGGCACTCCATCATTTTGTATTTGTTTGCTTGCAATCATATAGGGATCAACCATTGCTCTATCAATTTACCATACGAAAGTATCATCATCACCTGGTTTCCTGCTTGCCTGCTGGTGGTGGTGGAAGCTGGTACAGGCGGCCACAATATTTTCTGGGAAAGAATTGGAACATGACATTTTTTAATTTTTCTAACGAGATGGTTTGTAGTAGTCTAGTAGACAGTATATTAAGCAGTAATCATACGGCATCATGCCGCAATAATACACAACTCTGGCAGCCGGGCAACACAAGCCGTAGCAGGTAGTGTAGACACTGTGGAACAACAGCAGAGGGACGATGGCAATTATGCAATAATAAAAAGGGCTCTCTGCGTTTGTACCCTTATTTTGATATCGAAATTATGATTTTGCCCTTATTTTTTTACTTTGTGAATTTACCCATATGATTTCAAAACGAAGTACCAGTTTGCCCCTGCTCCGTCATCCACCCCAAACGGTGTTAAACTTTGTAGAAAAGGACATAAATGCCCATACGATTTTGCCCTGTTTGTTATACCTAATTATGATTTTACCCTGATTTGGAATTAGATTTTTTATTGTATGCTGACAATTGATTAAATTTGGTCAAACACATTTGGCACAACTTGCAATTATTTGAACTCAGATTTAATATTGATAAATATTCAAAATTTTGGGATCAAATGGTTCATAATGATGATAGATGTAACGCCATAAGAAATATTTCGATATAATCTTTTGTGTGGGACCAAAAATCTTTAATGTATAAGAATGCATGTAGAACATCGGTTCACAAACTGTATAAGTAAATGCATGCACTTCCTCTGCTTCTGCGATCCTGACCAGAGAGGCCCTTCCGGAGGGATCTCAGCAACGGTGACCAGAGAGTAGAGCTCTTCCTGGCGTCTTCCTCATCATTCCTCTTGCGTGCGATCCTGACACGGACGCGCCTCGGCACATTCCGGATACCACTGCTCCAGACGTGCTTGTTGAGCTTCACATCGATCCTGACGTCCGTGGTGCCCATTGGGGGCTTTCTTCTTGAAGGTGCTGCAGGAAATCAGGATGAGCTGCCAGTTATTGATAATTGGTTTGAAACAAGTGGCATATCAGCATATATGTAATCTATATGCAGACTGGAGAAACATTGTGCAAGGACGGAGAACATGAAAAATCATATCAGAGATAAAGCATCAAAAATTGAACAAGACAAAGGACTAATGAAACACAGAAAGTGAAAGGACATCCAATGGTCCTGTGCTGCCCCTTGTGCTCTACTAAAAGCATGTGCAAACAACCATCCAGCTTATGAAACACAAGTGAAAAGACAGTGTAATCAAGGAACGTAGGGCACAAACGACAGCAGCACACTTGTACAACACAGGATGCAGCTTCAAAGCATGATTCACAATTCAGAAGACCCCACAAAAACAAAACAATGTACCAGAAAAGGAACAAACGAAGTGAGCATCAAATTAGAGATATTTCCTGCCCAAATGGAACACATGGCAGCATGTCAAGAGCCAACACATGTAACGATGAGCAGATTCCACTCTGCCGGGCATGTAACTGTGCACAGCCACATGTTTAAAAAGACAGGCACCTGACTATACCCGGAAACTAGTAAACTACATATTCAAACAAGGAGTTGCAACATAATCAGCGCGCAAGTCCAATTGCAGCACACTAGCTCAACATCTATATACAGGCCAACCAGAAAATGTGTAGGTAAACAAAGAACAAAGCAAGATCTGACCTTTGTGCCAGCAGGCATGTGATTTCATCGATATATAAAATATCTTGCTTGCTTGCAGTTGGCTCGCCTAATTGTGATATCCAGAACAAAACTGATAAACCTCATGTATTGAGCACGTTGACAGAATAAGACAATACACCAGCACCTCATCATGGAACAAAAGGCACAATTTTTTTTTTTTTGGATGAAACAGGAGGGGTTTTACCCCCTACTGGAATTTTATTAAAAATAACAAATTATTGCTATTTGTATGGTACAAAAGGCACAAATTGCTGCTATTTGTCTTGCTAACAATCTGGGATATATATACCAAGATGCAGCAGGTAAGATATATATACCAAGATGCAACAGGTATCACAACGAATGTAACTGGCAGCAACGCATCTTCCATGGGGACACAAACAGCAGTATCATACTTTTACAACAGAAAACAGAAGTCCTAATACCAGAGGTATCTGGACAAAACGTGACAAACACATCGGTGAAGTCCGCGCCCGCCAAGAAGCCATCCAAGGTAAGATCCGTCGCCAAGGCGCCTGCCGGCAGCTCGGCCAACGCGCCACCATCCGGCGCGGCCGCTCGCGGCGCCACGGTCGCCAACCGGAGCTTGCGCGGCGGATGGCCATGGCCCTCGCGGCCGGCCATGGCGCGGCCAGGGCCAAAGCCTGCTCGGGTTGGGGGGGCGGGGGCAGCCGTGGGCGAGCGTGCCAGCCGGCGGCGGGCGCGCGACCGGAGCAGCTCCGGCACAGCGGCGGCCTGATTTCCTGCAGCACCTTCAAGAAGAAAGCCGGGTGCCCCGAGCCACGCCGAGAAGAGACCCGCCGGGAGCCGCAGACGGGAGCCGCGGAGACCCGTTGCCAGGCGCTACCGGGAGCCGCGTCCAGGCACCGGAGCCGCCCGCTCCGCCCGCCCTGCAGCTATCCCAGAGGTGCCCGACTGGAGCAGCAGATGGTGCGGCCGCGACCACAATAGAAGCGGGGGCGGGAAGCGGCGGTGAGGCCCCAACCAGCGCCGGCGCGGCCGCGAGCCGGGAGGGGTCGGGCGGAGCCCACCGCAGAGCCGCTGGGCGCCCGGCCCACTGCGGTAGCGAGTTTGGGGAGGAGCGGGGCGAAGTGAGGATGAGCTGCGCCGCCGAGATGAGTCAGCGCCGCCGCGGTACTCCTCAAACCCTAACACGAGCGAGCCGCCCGCCGGAGTGTGGCGGAGGGAGGAGGAGACGCGCCGGGGGGGGGGGAGCAGGAAGGAGGGAGGATGAGCCACGCCGGGGAGGAGCGGGGAGGGAGGAGGAGCTGCGCCGCTGCCAGGCCGCGAAACCGAGCCACGACTTCTCGTCGGGAACGGGTCGAGCGAATGGGCGAGAAAGGAGAAAGAGACTGAGGGGTATCATTGTCTTTTCATGTAGGTGTCTTTTCTTTTTCTTTTTCTTTTAACCATTTAATCCAAGCATTTTAGACGGTGTTACAAAGCAGGGGTAGACGGGAGCTTCGTTCGAAAAAAAGCGAGGGTAAAATTACAAAGTTAAAAAAAGAGGGGCAAAATCACAATTGGAGTAATGGACAAGGGCGAGAACGCAATTTTCCCAATAAAAAGATATCTTAAAATGGGGCAAACAACTATTAGTGTTCGCCAAATATTGCTGCAGGAGTGCAGGTTTCCGTGCCTATCACCATGGCAACAAGTGCCTATCTCCGGTACTTCCAATAATGCATTCAGATGGGGGCCGAAGTGCACAGGCTGCATTTATTTACAAGGCCCGAGATTAAATTGAAACAGAGATGTCTAACTGTAAAGAATCATGTGACAATAGTGATGGCTAACTGGGAGCAATCATATGATAATAACCCGACCTGCCTAACTGTGATGACGCAGCAACATGCCATGAACCAAATCCAAATGTAGGTTGCGTTCCTTTTTATAGAGGCTGTCAGACCCAAAAGGAAACTGCAGTTCAGGTTCAGCCATATGCGAGCTGATCAAAGAGACCTCCAGTTATAACAGTTAACACCAGTGCAACCATAGGCTCATAGCACGTCTGTATCTTACTCCTATCCCCCGTTAACTGTCGCCGTTGGTTTCGTGCCGAAAGTTTAACTCGATTTGTAGAAAATACATGTAACATTTGTATCTTCAAATAAATTTATTAAAAAAATAGATTCAAATATCTATCTAATGATATTAATTATGTATCATAGATATTAATATTATATATATATAGTCAAAGTTGTTTCTCGGGAAACCAAACGATAGATATTTAGGGACGGAGGGAGTAGTTCTTTCTCACATTCTTCATCCAAGTACTACTTACTTCCTCCGTCCTAAAATATCTATCGTTTTCGTTTCCTGAAAAACAACTTTCACAAATTATATATTAAAAAATATTAATATTTATGGTACATAATTGGTACCATTAGAAAAATCTTTGAATCTAGTTTTTTTAATAAATTTATTTAGAGATACAAATTATCGGGTTCATAAACCCGGGGTCCCTAATGGGCCCGCTTCCCAGCAAAAGCTCGGCCCGGTAGACGATGTTGCAAACGACGCGCAACTCCTGGGCCGGCCCAGATACATAAACGACAGGCCAGAAGAGCGATCCAGTCTCCGACCGGAAGGCCTGACCAAGGAGGGGCGACGCTCGCTTCCGACTCCGACCCGCTTCTCCGACCAAAAGGCCTGGCCAAAGAGGCGCGACGCTCGCTTCCGACTCCGACCCGCTTCTCCGAACGGGAATACACCGAACCACTGCTTACGGCTCTTCTCCGACCGACGCGGTCAGAGCCAACTGGGAACGACCGCCCGGGGACGCCCGCTCGGTGAGGACCCAAGAAATCAGGCGGAGCAGATAAGGTGAAGCGCTCAAGTCAAACCGCAATACCGAGGACCGTACCCTGCACGCCTACAGGACAGTACTGACAGGCCATGCCAGAAAGGGTGTTTTGCGACCTTTCAGACATGTCAGAACACATACAGTGTTGTAGGCGCCGACATTTGTCCTACAGTATGGTAGGCGCTGACATTTGCCATACTAGAAGAGCACGATGAAGCCTGCCACACGCATCTGGGCGTCAACAGTATTGTGGGCGCCGATAAACTGTCTTGTACCCGACGGCGTGGGCAATAAGTCTAGGCCCCGTTCGGCTTATTGAATCTTGGCTGAAATTAGCTGAAAAACATTGTTCTGACTGAAATGTTGTGAGAGAAAAACACTGTTCTGGCTGAAAAATAAGCCGAACAAGCCGAATATTGGGTAAGCCGAACGGGGCCCTAGGAAACACACACACTCTCTCTCTCCTAACTTGTAAGGCCGTCCCCTTCATCTATAAAAGGGGATACGCTCTCTCCTAAAAGGAGGACGAACGAACGGATCATTCCGACTCGCTCTCTGCTAAGCTTTAGACACTCTGAGTAATCGAACAGCTCCACAGCTCTAGAACTCTAAAGCTACATAGAGCATACGTTTCAATACTTAGCGCACGTAGGAGCTCCCGTCACTCTTGGCCCTTCGGTCCAGAGTCCGATCGGACCTCTAACACCCCAATCTTATTCCCACTCGTTTGTAGCCCCACAGCAAACTTTGAGCACCTGGGCTCAGAAATAAAGTCACCGACCGACTCAAACTGGACGTAAGGCACATTGCCTGAACCAGTATAAACCCTGTGTCATTGAATGATAGGCCACATCCGATCACAACGTATGGCAAAACGACAAATATTTATTTGTTGGTCACTTTTCGCACCGACACAAATGTTGCACGCATTTTCTACAAACCGAGTCAAACTTGCGGCACGGAAACCAAAAGCGACAGATAATTTAGGACAGAGGGAGTAACTTCATAATTTAAAAAAAAGTTCTACCACGCATTTATATGCTGCTCATTAGCATCTATATTCTATTTGACTGAGTTACAGTTCTTAAAGCACAAAGGATAGGGTACGATTTCTTAACTAAAGTAATCAGGTAGTTCCCCGTGCATGTTGAGGCGATGGACGCTTATTTAAATTTGAATACATCTTCTCGTCTAGTCTCAACTTGTTTCAACTTATTCTCTCTCACACAACACTATTGAATCAGCCGAAATCAGCCGTCCACATCTTCCAAACTGGATCAGCCGAACACCCCCTATGGAGCTCAGTGTAACTTCTAGAGTGGTTAGTTTCATTTAGTTGAACATTATCAGATCTAGTCTTTTAGAAGTCCAAACAGTTACTACAATACACAACACGCGCCAACTGATGATTACAAAAGAGGGAAGAGAGTAAATACTCACATAATGTACAAATAGTGATTGCCCCATAATAAGAATACAAAATAATGCAAATAAGCAGGGATAGCAGGTATCAGTAAAATATCAATGCTAACCGTATACTTCTGCTTCTGGTTTTATTCTTTCCAATAGCTTTTCAGCTTCTATAAACCCCCCTAAAGGTCCTAGAGGGGTATATTTTACTTGCCTCCAACTGTCATATAAAGCGGCACAAATAATTTTAGATGGCAATTAAAGCTCTGATTCAAAGGATCAATCTTACTTTACCTGGGGATAAATGGCAGTGCCAGGCAATGAAGATGAAGGTGATCAACACTATTAAATGGGGGCTGATGGAACCCAAACCTACAATGCAGACTACATATGTAAGAGAAATGACAGTAAAAATATTGAATAAGTATCTTGACTCTTGAGATATACTCCCCCTGTTCCATATGGGCTTTTGAAATACCTGTGTTCCTCAGAATTGGGAGCATCTTGATTGAGCAAGTCTTTCCCCACCTTCACCATGTGGCTGACTGAAAGACAACAATAAAAGAAATGCAACAGCTCACTCTTCAAGTCTGGCTTGCACTACGATGCATAGTGAAATGCAACATCAAGCCGCGATCATATGATGAAAGAAGCCAGAGAGTACCCACCTAACTGGTGATCATCTTTGGTTTTGTGGAGGCTATTTACAGTTGGTATATGATCAATGGGTATGACAAGATAGTGCCTACAAATATCACACAGCACAATACATCACAAAACAAATATTCAGGCAAATAAATTGGGCATTTACAACGGCAGAAGTACAAGCTCTCAGAAAAAATAATATAACAACGAAGGCTTATAGTCCCAAGCAAGTTGGGGTAGGCTGGAGATGAAGCTGAACAAGAACAAAAAAAAAATGAACAAAGCAGAATGAGGTACTAAAAGTAGTAATAATGAATCAATAATTTCTTCTGGCTGTGAATAGGAGAACCGAGCTCATGTTTAGCCCTATGAGTAAATCATGTGAAAATTCGCTCTAGCATGTCTAACGCTTATCAAACACAAAACCAGCAAGAACCACAAGAAGACTTCAACGTATCATGCTGTTTGCATAACCATCATGCATCATGTGCTTCTCACAAATTATTATGTTTCAATTGTAAACCAACTATGTCATTGCTACATGAAACTAGAACACTCAATTATAAAGATATACAGTATGTTGTCCTAGATATGTACTACATGAAACTAGAACACCCAATGACCCAATCATAAGATATATAGTATGTTGTCCCAGATACATAGTAAAATTTATGATACTTTCTTGTGCAAATATTCCTTTCCTGACAACTTATTGCAAGGAAGTGTGATGCTTCTGCTCATATGAATGCAGAAGTTCATATAGATAAACATGAGCCTGCGTATAGCACCTCAACACTACTACTAGTAGCCCTCCAATGTCCAAAGGAGCACTTATGAGTTAGTGTTTGACAGGATACCCAAACTCATATAAGTAACAATTAAGGTGAGACTGGTAGCCAAAGGGCGCCTAGTTCAAACGGTTAGGTGACCCAGCGGCACTCCTCAGGTCCTGGGTTTGACTCCCCGTGGGAGCAAATTCCAGGCTGAGGTTAAAAAAATCCCCTCGCCCGTCCTCATGTGCCAAAGCGCAATGGAAGGCTCCGGCCCGGTTCTCACAGGGTTACGGCACCACCTGCGTCAGGATTGGGGCAGGGGTTCGGGGGTTTTCTCGATCTGTGTGAGAAGATCTTCTTCTTATTAAGAAAACCCGGGGGCCGTCATAATCCCCCGCAGGTCGAGTTTTTTTTTTTTTTTAAGGTGAGACTGGTATAGATGGTCAGAAAAAATGCCAGCTGATGTGTCTGTGAAAGTGAACGAAAACAATGGAGACATAATCTATAACAAAGGTAAAGTTCTGAGGACAACCATGAATAGCTTCACTGCTTCAGGATCACATAGATACTTTGAAGTTAGAAGAAATGACAAGCTTGGGAGGGCTTAAGGCAATGAATTAAGTGAACGATTACAGTCACACAGAGAACGTAGCAGCCTAGCACACAGAAAAATAAGCTCCAATCGAATACTTCCACCATTCCCTACAAAAAAAAAAAAAAAAAAAAAAACGCATTGCTTGCAATGCTCGCCAGATGTTCGACGAAATGAACCTACGCCTTACTTCATCCGACTGACTCGTAACACGACATCAAGACCTATCCAAGCAACAGAGAGCTATACAAACGAACAACAACTCCTCAGCATGTACCTGAACGCCGACGGGTTGATGTCGCGGAACGCCACGACCTTGTCATCCTGCGCACACGGAGAAAAAAAACAAAAAACAAAAAACAAAGGGGATTTACATTTTCTGCAGCGAAAGCAGCACTAGATCGGAGGTGGTACATGGGGACAGCGGTACGGAACGGAGTAGAGGAGAGCGGTGGTGGAGGTGGGGGCGTGGCTGGCGATGTCGCAGAAGACGCACCCGTCGACCATTGGCGCCCGCTCCGACATCCTCCTGGCCAAGCGGCTGCCCCCGAAGCAGAAGGTCTTCCTCATGGCGCCCCCCACCACCGCGGGTTGGTTCGGGATTAGTAGGTGGGAGTGGGACTCCGCCCGACGCGGGGTGGACTTGACCGATTCAACAGCGACGCTCCCGGACGCGGCGGCCGGCTCGGGGTCCGGGATGCCGCCGCCGTGTCGGTCGTCGGAGCCGAGGGCTAGTTTAGGCTTCGCCGCGTGTGTGATTCCATGGCCCAGGAACTGAGGCCGGTTCGGCAGTTAGATATGGGCGTCCGTAGGCCCACTTAATGGTACTGGGCTGGGCTCAATGAGCAGCCTCTTGAGGCCCTCTGAGGCTCTGACAACAGTATGTTGGGATTTTCCTTCTCCGTTTGTGGTACTAGTATAAATTGTATAATATAATGTATTGGTCAACCGCATAAACATAAACTGTATATAACTGTTGAATGTTGATGAATATATACGGAGTAAATGCTAAGGATGGAGTGAGGAGTCTTCCCAGCATTACGTAGGATGTACTAGCAAATTTAATTTTCACTTGTATCTAAGGAGGATTGAACAGGACTGTACCACTTGACACGCAACGAAACTTAACAAGGAACGGTTCCATGGCGCCGGAGTTTCAGCAACCGTGAGCCACCACGAGTTGTCAAGAACTTGACGAGACCGGCAGGTTTGAACGTCCGGCGTGGAACGTGAGGAGGTCTGTACTACACGGCTCCTTGTCGGTCCATACTTACGACGGACTCAGCCACATGGAGGAAATGCCGACGTCATATATATATATATATATATATATATATATATATATATATATATATATATATATATATATATATATATATATATATTTTTTCTACTGTTAGGGAGTAGTTACTCCCATGTATATATCTCTAGATTTAGAGCGTATATGGCCCAACGAAGTGTACGTAGATGGAGTATATCATCGTACTAGACCATATACGATACTATGTATGACAAATATGTATGTATACTTAAAGTATATGGTTATACTTATTTTATATGCTACTATCATAGTATTATATAATATATTAAAAAATATGTGTTTTAAAAAAAAATCATATAGTAAAATCTAGAGTATCTTAATATTAGTTTGTCAACTTACTTAAACTGATACATACGCAACGTGATTTATTGATTATGAGAGTATATAAAATGCATACACACTATAATATGGAAAACCAAAGATGTGCACGCCAGAAACGGCGGATTAATTAGTACCTCCTGACCTCGTTGCTTGGCTTCGGATCACTTTTCGTGTGATGGTTGCCCACGCAGGACGATCAAGGTTTTATCTCACTTTTCTATATATTGTCCAGTGCATATCCTTGAACTTTTGGGGGTTGGGACATGTGACATGCATGTCCACGACCTTGTTGACTTTCCGCCTCGTGCAACTCGATCATAACCTGCAGACTTGACCAAGGTTGAAGACGTCCACGCGTCGCCATGGGCGGCGGTTGATTGGAGATGGTATTCACAGAGACCACACGGTTCCTTCTTGAGCTTAGCTTGTTCGTGCATGGCCACGTAGATTTCTTGCGCACGCCTGTGGAGCACCAAAATGTTTGAATTCTTGGGATCATGTATAAAATACAGTACATTTGCGCTGACAATTCAGATGACCATGGCGAGTACGTACAGTACCGTTTTATCGTAAAAGAAAATCTCCTAGCTAGCTCGTCGAGCACAAATACACAAAGTTAACTTGTCTACATACTCCATAACGTTGTCATCGGCGCACGAACCTTCGTCGGTTGATCTAAAAATCCACCGGCCACATATAAATCACAGCGTTTTGTCAACACAAACGTCCTAGTCCCTTTCGCGGTACAGCGCGGCCTGGTGCGCACGGATCCATCGAGTCGAGGGAAACAGCGTCATTGTGTTGACATGACATCTCCAGGCATCCGACGTCGCAACTCGCTCGAAGCCTTCTCAATTTTTTACCACAGCCTACACATGCGATAACATGACATCTCGCCAAGTTTCGTGATTTTCGGACTTCGTATGGATTTTATATAATTTTAAAACACTTTTCCGGCAAGTCGGTCGTCATGTTACGCGAACAAGATGCGTGAAAATTTGATGCGAGATCGTGGATAGGGACTCAACATGCACCAATTAACATGAATAACATTTTTCAAAACACTACATTGCAATATTCCATGTACCTGCAGTTCAAATTTGACATATTCGAAAAAAATCAAAGAATCGAAATAAATTAAGAAAATATACAAAACAAAATCAATATTTGACCTAAATTTTAAAATTGAGTTCAAAACAATGTATTGTATCACCACAAAAAAACCGGGCTAAAAAAACCAAAAAAAAAATTGCGAGGGCCTGGCCCGTGGCCCTCGGCAAAGAATTTTAAAAAAAAGATAAAAAATCTTTGCCGAGGGCCGTGGATCTGGACCCTCGGCAAAGGACCGAACCCTAAATCGGGCCGCAGCCCAAATTCTCGATCGGAAATTGTGAAAAAAAACGCTCGACCATCTCTCTCCCCACGCTTCATTGCCATCAGCCCCCCCTGGCCCACACCACCGCCACAGCCTTCCCACACTGCCATGCTCACATTTCTTCTTTGGTAGCTTGGCCACCCCGCCCACCATTTCCTTCACCACACACACTGCCAGCCCCCCACCCCCCCACCACCACCATACCTAGCCCATAGCATACACTCCACACACACACCTGTAGCCACACCCCTCCCCACCCACTGCCTGCCAGCCACCCTACCACGCCCACCACGGCCAGCGGCCGAGGTCGCTCGCCTCCGCTCCCGTCTCTCCGTCGAGCAAGGGAGGTCGACCGCCTGGCCGGCCTCCGGCTGGCTCCCCTCGCCGACCTTCCCACCCGACCCCAACCCCCAGGCCGCCCGTCTCATGCAGCGGCTTTGTTGGAGGGAGGAGGCAGAGGGTGAAGTTGGAGGAAGAAGAGAAGGAGAAGAGGAGAAGGAGGAAGGGGAAGAAAAGGAGAAGAAGAGGAGAAGGAGGAAGGGAAGAGAAGGAGAAGAAGGGAAAGGAGAGAAGAAAGGGAAGAGGGGAGAGGAGTACTCCAACGCCGCCGACCTCGCATGGAGAAGGAAGTGACCCCGCACGCGGACGCCCGACTCCACCGCAACCCTAGGTAAAACTCGTTGTTGGCCTTCCCGCCAGTATGTGGTTGTGTGGGCCTTCGTTCCGTAAGTTGATATGAGGGCCTTCGTGCCGTTGTGGTTGTCGGCCTTCATGCCGCTGTGAATGTCGGCCATCGTGTCGCTTTTTTGCAGTTTTGGAAACCTCCCGTGCGAGAGTGCTGCCGAAATTTTGAACAAAAATAACCTATTGTCTTTTATGCGGAGAAGAGTACGTCGGAGGGGACCCGGAGGACCCGATCGTCTTCGTCGACGTCAGCGATTCTGCTCAGCAACTCAAGTCGCCGCCTCGCCACTGTGTCGATTCACCACTGCCTCGCTAGCCTTACTTCACCGACACCCTAGGTATAAATAACCTCTTTTTGCGCATGTCTGTCGTAGCCCGCGCGTAACCCAGTTAGGCGTCTCTCGTCCAAAAGAGATACGGTCGTAGGTATGCGGATCTTTGCGTATCTGCGACCGTATCTGTTTTGGATTGTCCACGTTTTTTGGACAGCCCGTGGATGCGTAGATGGGTTAGTTTCCATGGTCCGCTCTGGTCCGAGAAGGAGTTTCGGCAACACCTCCCTATTGTTCTCCGGATATACACTCTCCCTTGCAGGACGTGTATCGGGAGAACAGCGGGGAGGTGCTACCAAAATTCTATCTCGGAGAGGAGCGGGGCATGGAAACTGACCTCATCTACGCATCCGCGGGTGGGATTAGGACCTATCCTCACCTATTAGACAGTAGGAACACCGCGTAGATGCAATTGATGGTCACAATACTCTATGCTGTAAATGTTAAAGGATGGAGGACCGTCGCTTGGATGTACATGGGGTGGAGAAGCGGGAGTGACTACGACTATGAATGGGTGAAGGGACATATGGTTTCTTAAAACATGCATTTGGCCCAGAGCGGGAGGACATTCTCTAGTTTGGTGTCCCTGCAAAGAAAATGTGACAACAGGAGAAAAGTAGACGAGAAGACCATGGGAAGACATCTTGTGTTCAATGGTTATACGCCTAGCTACCAAAGATGGATCTACCATGGTGAAGCGGATCGTATAAGAGCGGAGGTGGTGAGAGCACGCCTCGAGGCTTTTGATGATGATGTCGGGGTAGCGAGACATGCTAGATGACGCCACCAAGCTCACTTGACTGAACGACGTGAGAAGGAGGAGATGGATGAATCCACAAAGGACTTCTACAAAATGTTGGACTCGGCACAAAAACCCCTTCATGAGCGTACAATGATTTCTCAGCTAGATGCGATTGGACGTGTAATGGGGTTGAAGACCGAGTTAAACCTGAGTCGAGAAGGCTTCGATAAGATGTTGGCCGTGTTTGCCACCATGCTACCAGAGAAGCACACTTTGCCGACGAACTTGTACGAGGCAGAGAAACTCCTTCGTATGCTTAAGATGTCGTATGACAAGATACATGTTTGTCCGAAGGGGTGCGTCCTATTTAGGAAAGAACACAAGGATGCAAATTACTGTCCGAAGTGTAAATCCTCCAGGTACCTGGAGATAGACTCTGGTGATGGTCAGAAGAAGCAGCTTCCGATCCCCGCGAGAGTGCTATGTCACCTTCCTTTCCTACCGAGGATCCAACGGCTATTCATGACTAAGGAATCCACGAAACAGATGACATGGCACAAAGATAGCAAACGGTACAATCCTAGGAAGATGGTACATCCGTCTGATGCTGAAGCATGGACGTATTTCAATGACAAACATCGTGACAAAGCAGCTGAGGCTCGTAATGTACGTGTCGCGCTGGCAACAGATGGGTTCAATCCTTATGGAATGATGGCTGCCCCATACACATGCTGGCCCGTTTTTGTTATCCCCCTCAATCTCCCTCCCGACATCTCCTTTCAACGGCATAACGTATTCTTGTCGTTGATAATTCCTGGACACCCGGGGAGTAATATGGGTGTGTTCATGGAGCATGTGATTGATGAATTGATCCACACTTGGGAGAAGGGGGTATGGACATAAGATCGAGCTACAAAGACAAGCTTCAAAATGCACGTTTGGTACCACTACTCCCTGCATGACTTCCTGGCGTATGGGTTATTCGCCGCCTGGTGTGTTCACGGGAAGTTCCCATGCCCAGTATGCAAGGAAGCCATGAGGTTCATTTGGTTGAAGAAGGGTGGCAAGTATTCGTCGTTCGACCAGCATCGTTAGTTCCTCCCTCTAAACCATGAATTTAGAGAAGACATCAAGAGCTTTACGAAAGGTGTCAAAGTGACAGACCCTAAACCACACTTGAGGACTGGTGCCGAGGTTCGTGTTCAGATAGATGCTCTCATGCCCAATGAAGAAGGTGGTTTTGTGGGATATGGTGAGGAACATATGTGGACTCATAAATCTGGCTTGACGAAGCTCCCCTATTTCGATGACCTTCTTCTACCACATAACATTGATGTAATGCACACTGAAAAGAATATCGCCGAGGCACTTTGGGAAACTCTCATGGACACTGACAAGTCTAAGGACAACGTTAAGGCTAGAGTGGACCTAGCGACGTTGTGCGATAGACCGAATCAAGCGATGCAGCCTCCTAGTGGCCGAAACAAGAACTGGAAAAGGCCTAAGGTCAATTTCGTCTTGCAAATTGATCAAAGGAGGGAGGTACTAAAATGGATGCAGATGTTAATGTTTCCAGATGGATATGCAGCGAATCTTAGCAGGGGAGTGAACTTAGGCACTCTGCGAGTCAACGGGATGAAGAGTCATGACTACCACATATGGATTGAGCGACTTCTTCCGGCGATGGTCCGAGGCTATGTCCCTGAGCATGTCTGGCAAGTACTGGCAGAGTTGGGCTTTTTCTTCCGCCAGCTTTGTGCCAAGGAGATATCTCGGACCGTTGCTCAGGACTTGGAAAAAGCGGCACCTGTGTTGCTCTGTAAGCTAGAGAAGATCTTTCCACCCGGCTTCTTCTTGCCGATGCAACATCTGATTGTGCACCTCCCGTCCGAGGCACGTTTGGGGGGGCCCGTGCAGGCCCGTTGGTGCTATCCAATCGAGAGATGTCTAAAGACTCTTCGTAAGAAATGTACAAATAAAACCAGAATTAAGGCTTTCATTGTAGAGGCATGCCTTCGGGAGGAGGTGGCAAACTTCACAACGCTATACTACAAGCCGAACCTTCCTAGCAATCATAATCCACCCTCTCGTTACAATACTGGCGAAAATGAATCGACCCTGAGCCTTTTCCAAGGCCAACTCGGCAGTGCAAGTGGATCAACCCCAAAGCTATTGGGAAATGAAGAGTGGCGCAGTATCATGCTATATGTGTTGAATAACCTTACCGAGGTGCAACCGTTCATCAAGTAAGTTCTCGACGAACTTATTTCAATATGCTGTCACTATTCTGCATCCAACCCCATTGATTCTCGTTCGGACAGAGAATTTGTTCGTGAATTCTGGCATCAATCAAGGGATCCTACCTCGCATGAACAAGACACCCTTGTTTCGCGGGGTGCGGGAGCGGGGAGGCCTGATTTCATTTCTTGGTTGAAACAAAAGGTAATGTCCAATTTAGCTCGTACGTTCGATCGTCCAAGGTGATCGTACGTTTGATTAATATAACGATCTATCCTGATTCACCTTGCAGGCCCAGACCGATTCGTCCATGAGCGACGAGTTGAAACAGGTTGCAAACGGCTGTGATGTTAGGGTGAAGTCATTTATCGGCTATGACGTGAACGGATATCGCTTCCACACAACAAGTTACGAGCAGATTCGCCCCAAACAAAAAACCACAAATAGCGGAGTTTGTACGCCCGACACTGATGGCCTCGACTATCATGGTAGAGTTGAGGAAATCTATAAACTCTCATTTCATGGAGACGAACCTCTTAAACCTGTCATGTTCAAATGCCACTGGTTTAATCCTCGATCAACGAGACGAACCGCTCATCTTGGGCTAGTGGAGATTCGAGAAGATTCCATCTATCCTAAAAAAGATGTCTACATTGTGGCTCAATAGGTTGTGCAGGTGTATTATACTCTCTACGCCAACCAAGACAAAGAGGATCTTAAGGGTTGGGCTATTGTGCACCAGGTATATTCACATGGTAAACTACCTGCCTCAAACGATGATGATTACAACTTCAACGCAAACACATATGATGGTCAGTTCTATCAAGAAGATGGGCTAACAGGTACATTTGAGATAGTCTTACCCGAAGCAATCGAAATGGAAGTAGACAACGAAACGGTTGATGACAAGGTCGATGGAGATGTGGTGGTAAATGCCAAGGACATAGCAATGCTTGAGCGATTACTTCTAGGCAATGACGACGATGACAACATAGAACCTTCGGATAGTGTTACCTATTTGGACAATTTTGACAGTGATGATGAGACCTATGATCCCAATTAGGGATGAAAACGGAGCGGAAATATCCCGAACCGAACCGCATCGTTTTCTATATTTAATCCGATCGAATCCATATTTTCTTGTCTGACTTTACCGTTTTCGCTTTCGCATTCCAGATGTTTCGTATTTCAAATATAAAAGTAGAAAATGGTTTATATATTTTTCGACCGTTTTCTACTTTTCTACTTTTAATTTGAAATATTCCGAATTCAAAATTCGGTTTAAACCGAATTTGGCCAACTGCACAGGTTATACAGCTCAATTACAGTTTGCACCACCACGCAATGTTCTTTTTTCTCTTGGTGGCCAATGCGCCTCTCTTATAGACGACGCCTAGCCTCATCTATACGAATGCCCACCGGGCCATAGCCCATCACATCAAGCTCATCGATTTAACCCTCACCTGCGAAGTCAATCATTTGATAGTTTTTGCCTCAGCCGAATAAATCTTTGTTACTCAAAAGAAAAATCTGAATAAACCTTTAAAATAAAATACTACACCTATTCCAAAAAATTAATAAAATTATCCTGACTCAGTTCGAGTTCATGTTTCTATAACATCTAATTTTAGTTCAGATTCTAAAATGGTATGCTAGTTGCTACATCTAATTTTAATTCCTATTATCCTGCTAGCTACTAATTGCTTGTTCTAGACTTGTATTTATGTGTCGGCTATTGTATTAAATAACTAAGACCAAGTATCATGCACTTGTTAATTATTATATGCACTTGAACTTGATCATGTATGTACATAGTCATGCACTTAGTCCTACGGGTCGGTATTCCGTATTGAGTTTTCGTATATCGACCACGTTCGACATAAATTCGCTCGAATTGGTTCGTTTTCGGAATTCTCGATATTTCGTAAGTTCGCGTTCGTTTTCGTGTCCGGCTTTACCGTTTTCGCTTTCATTTTTGTATTTCAAATGTAAAAGTAGAAAACAATTTATGAGTTTTACGACCGTTTCCGACCGTTTTCATCCTTAATCCCAATCATGAAGATTATTCCTAATACATGTAATACTATGGTTTTTTAATTTGTGTTTTGTTTATATATTTTAAATCTATTTCTAATATATGTATTAATTAGTCTTGCTCATTCTTTGTGATTGCAGGTGATTGGACAAAGATGGCGAGCAGACGTCCACGCCGTGACATGCCCTTGGTTTACGGGAGAGACCGCCCTCTCCTTCGAGGTGAGGGGTCATCGTCCGGGGTAGCGTCCATAGGAGGTGACGAGAGGAGGACCAGGGGCAGCCACCATAGGAGGCAGCGGTCTCCTCCATCGACACGTGACGAGGTGCTGGAGGAAGAGCACGTGATGGCCACGGCCTTGTCTTCGTCGGAGGACGAGAGGGGTCAGTAGACGAGCGAGGGAGACGAGGCGCTCGAGGGCGAGGGAGGCGAGGCGCTCGAGGGCAAGGGAGGCGAGGCGCTCGAGGGCGAGGGAGAGGGTACCGCTACCCGGACTCTCTACGAGCGAGGTCCCACGAGCCTCCCTCTGGTTCCGCTTCCTCACAACCGCTCAGTGATTCGGCCTATGGCAAAGAGGTAAGTAACTATGGATGTTATCACAACTATTTCATAAGATATGTTGGAAATCTTAAGAGAAACTGATAAATTTTCTTAATCACTTGTGCAGGCCCTGGTTGGTTTTGTCGGGTACTCCAGCACGCACCCCCGCGAGCATCCTTGGTGTTTTGTGTAGGAAATGGTACCCTGGCATTGTGCAACTGTCCGAAGAGCCGGTGGTGCGGGAGCCGGCCTCCAACTAGGACAGGTACGCGCTGGTCACGGATGACACTTACCGCAACAAGCAGGAGCTAGTATTGGCGGAGTTTTGGGTAAGTCTCTCTCGCACAACATTGCTTAATACATCGCATTCATTGGTTAAATATTTTATCAAAATAATGAATGGATACATCGGTTTTGTATGCAGAAATATTTCAAGGTCGAAGAAGGACTTGAGGCCCAGGCGGATCGGGAGGCTGCCGCAGCTTGTAGGAAGTACGTCACCGAGATGCACCACCATGGGCGCGTCCAGGCCCACATAGACTACTATAGGTCGGTACTTAGGCAGTCCCTCCCCAAGCCTCAAGCAAGACGGATTACACTGACCCGGGACCAGTACCTTGAGGTAGGCGAATAACATTCATAATGATTCGTTTTGATGTTAAGTAGGTTCAATTTCATCTTCTTATATGTCAAATACTCGATGACTTGTAGGTGATTCCTCGGTGGTGCCGATCGTATCCCGAGTCTTTGGGCCATGATCGTGGACAAGTGGTTATCACAGACTTTGTTGACACGCACGAGAGGCGGCTGAACAACGTCCCCGATGAGGCAAGGTCCAACTCACCATTAAGGCGTACCAGTAGCCTCCCGGATACAAACAAGCATATGTAAGTGATTTTGTTCATTTATTTTGACGCTCAATTTCGCTTTGATTTCTCACCATCTTCCCGCTTTCTCGCAGGAGGCTGCGCCCAAGGCGAGGAGGTCTCGGAGTTCTCTCGTGGGCTATGTCCCACATGGGCGGTGGCGTTGTCCTCTGTCTCCTTCTTCAACCCGGCTGCCCGCCCTAGGTGTACTCCGACTCGAACGTGTACACTAAAGTCCAAGAGTACACGTCAATGGTAAGAGAGATCTATGGGGAAGATTATAATGTGCGACCGAGCCCATTGATGCAGAGGCGATCATGAGGCTCGGAGGAGGCAAGAAGCATGGGCGGTCAGGATTGTAGACGGCGCCATCGACTCCACCACTGTTCCCTCCTCGACGCTATCCGAGCACGAGCACGAGCTCCAGCCAAATTTATACGTCCACGGCCTTCTCCAAAGACTCAAGCGGTCCAAGCACTCCAGATAATTTCTGCTTTTACTCATCGTGCGTAGATATTTACACACCTAAATTAGATTTGCATTATCGATACATTGGGTGAAATATTACAGGCGAGCTGCAAGAAACAAAAAGGCAAAGTCAAGAGCGAAACGCGGAGAGTCGACCGCATGCCAGTGCAGGCCTAGAAGGTCGCGTTCGAGGCCACGCAGAAGCAGATGGTGGAGATGATAGTGATCATGCAAAGTCTTGGGCAAGCATCGGGTGTATCATGCGCTTTTTCACTCCTTCACCTCCTACTCCTGCAGCTACTCCCCGTAGTATGAAAGTTCACTTTTCGCTTGTGCTTTGCATGTATGTCGGCCTTCGTGCCGTTGTGGATGTCGGCGTTCGTGCCGTTGTGGATGTCGATGTTCGTGCCGTCGTGTTTTTGCAGGTTTTGGAAACCTCCCCGTGCAGGGGAGGTGCTGCCGAAATTTTCAATTGAGTCTAATCTTTTTGTATTCCTACAATACTAGATGCAATCTCTAAGTTCCAAAACTGTTTTCCCGGATTACTCACACATGCAATCTCTGCTCCTTTGTGCAACTTCCGTCCGCGGGTTCCAATCAACCCGCTAGTGTGTCACCGGGTGATCCTGCTTTTCCTTCACCATCGTCTCATAGGCTAGCTTGATGAGGACTCGTGCTAGATGATGTGGTTGGACTTTAGCGTGATTTGTGATTTATGGTTGTGACTTGTGCTTGGATTTTATTAACTTGTCGTGATAAACATGTGAATGATGATGAACATGTGACTTGTCGTTGTAATATATTGTAATTTGTGGTTCACAAATATGGTTGTGATATATCGTGAGAAAATGGGTTTTGTGTGATATATATATATATATATATATATATATGAAATGCTTGTGTCCATGGAATGCAAAAAACAAAAAAATAAATTTATGCCTCTTTGCCGAGGGCAATGACCAAGGTCCTTGGTAAAGAAGGGTCCTTTGCCGAGGGCCCATTGCTTGCAAAGATTTTTTGAAAAAAAAATCCTAATTTTTTATTGCCGAGGGCCGTGAGTAGGCCCTCAAAGCAAAGGGTTAAAAAAATTCAAAAAAACCATTTCTTTGCCGAGGGCCGGCCCTCGGCAAAGAATTTTTAAAAAATCCTGAAATTTTTTTTGCCGAGGGCCAGAGAGAAGGCCCTCGGCAAAGGTTTTTTTTTAAAAAAATTATTTGCCGAGGGTCGGCCCTCGGCAAACAAATTAAAAAAAACCATTTCTTTGCCGAGGGTCGGCCCTCGGCAAAGAAACCGCCAACGACGGCGGCGCCTGACGGCTTCTTTTCTTTGAGGACGGCCCTCGGCAAAGGCTTTGTCGAGTGCCTGATAAAGAGCCCTCGGCAAAGACCCCTTCGCCATCCAAAAATTTCCCGAGGGATATTTGCCAAAGGCAGCCTTCAACAAAATCTTTGCCGAGGGTTTCTGGACCTTTGCCGAACTAGAGACTACCAGGCATGCGCCTCCAGTTGTGCACCGGGCCGAGACCACCGCCCACCCGCAGGGTGGTCGCGTCGCCGGACGCCCGGATCGGAGGAGACCGGGCGGCCAGCCCACGTACGCATTGTATTGAAAATGTTGGATCATGTCTTTGCTGTACTCAACTGCACATCGTCCTATCCACCCATCAGTCCATCACGCCATCATGTCCCTGTCGACGTATTAAATTTCCTGTTCGTTTCGAGCGCTTGGCCGGGAAGCTCTCCACGTAGCAAGAAATACACTTGGCCATACCAAATTAATTGGTTCTCCAGCTAGACTGATCCGGTCGCGGTCGCGGCTTGATCGATCGATCACGTACGCTAGTTCGATGATCCAGACTCTCGATCGACCGGCTGATCTTTTTTTAATGATCTGGTTAGTCTTCTAAGCTTCTTCATTTAAATCTCCAGCGCTGACGATTATTGATCACGTACGCCAGCTCTTACGGCCCGTTCGCTCGAAGGAATATAGAGAAATTTATACGAGAAAATCCGTTGTGAACAGTAACTTTCAACCGTGATCCTTAACTTTTTTGCGCCATCAAGCAAGTATCCGTATGTTTAGATTTATCAGCAAATTGTACGCAGTAACCATTAGCCAGCAAGCACAACTGCACAAGCATGCACAATCGTATACGTACGTATAGCCCTAAAAAGTCGTAAACGGATCTACAGCAGGTTCTCGAGTTGCTTGATCTGCACCGATTAGCCAAACGGGCACATAAACGACGTCTCTTTTATTTTATTTTGCTTTGGAATGGAGCACAAACTCGACGAGATGGTGGTATGTAGGAAGCACGATGTATGCGCGCTTGCCAGCTGAAGGACACAACTGGTAATACCGATATATATATATTTTTTTTAAAAGTATCGGGCCCGTTTAATACAGTATATACTACGGAAAGAAACCTTCAGCAGAAGACACACTCCAATTGTCTTCAGAAATAATGGATCATTTTTTAGTCAAATAATGCAGCTAGCAATCGATCGTTTTCAATGGTTTGTCACGCGCAGCTTGCTATTTAATTGTGTAAATATAGTCATCGTGCGCAACATGTGGAGCTATAGACCTACAATTAAGATCAATAAACGAAACAGGGAGCACATGTTTGGTAAGAGGTAGCTTTCAGAAAAAGAGTTTTCCCCATATATACTTAGATAGAAATTCAGAGAGTTGCTAGTCGTCCATCTAATTAATTAGATTGATATACCTCATAGTTTCTCTTGCATGATATAGTAGCTATATCTTTGCCTTAGCTACATGAGGGTACGGCGGTGCGCATGATTATTTGCGTGTGCAACGTTGTGACCATGAGCTAAATAGAAATTCTAATTTACCTGTTGAAATTTTGTCCTACGTGGTTAAGTTTTGTAAGATGAAAGTTAAATTCTCAAACTTGAATTTCTATGGCCACGTTCGCTTCGCTGGAAAAAAAAGCAAAACACTGTTCCGGCTGATTTGTTCTGAGAGAAAACACTGGTCCGGCTGAAAAAAAAAAACTGAAAAAGACGGATTATAAGAGAAACGAACAGGGCCTATGTATCTTTTGAAGTAAAAAAGACTTAGACCTCGTTTGGTGCAGCTCCCGTGCCGGCTCCATGTGCGGCTCTGGAACCGGAGCGGGCAGAGCCCCACCAAACGAGGACACACAGAGGAGCGCTTCTTCATTAGGATGTGCGTAGCCGGAGTCATTTTGGTGCCCGGGCCTGGAGCGCAAAAAATTGGCTCCACCCAAGCGATGCTAAACGTGCCCATCGTTCAGCAATGGTGTACCTTTTGTTGGGTGGAGTGAGTTGGATGGGCGGGCGCGGGGGTGGGGGGTACTAAATATTTTAAAACTAGTGTAGACCCCTTATTGAAAGTTTACGTATAAGTTGTGTGTGGAATTAAATGACAGGTGAAGTTGTGCGATCCGCTCCATGGTTGGATCTGCTTGTTGTTCACTAACATGTCCTATTCCATCGTAGTAATCTCCATGTGCTACTTATGTTAATAGCTCGCAGACATCTTAGTTGCTTGTAATGACAATTTACCACCTACGTAGTCAGTTAGTAGTGCGTGGCACACTCATTGTGGTGGCTTCATAAAATATTCTTTTCAACCGTCCTAACAAAATATAAGTTAAACCATTCTTCGTGAACTTCACATGTATCGGGATGGATTAAGGTGAAAAACTAATTAATTTTCTAGCCCAATACATATTGACCGAGGTGGATTGAATTGCAGCCAAATAAACCCTTATATGGTTTCACATCCGGTACTTGGTTGCAGAAAACCATCGCCCTTGTATCATGGTAATGCCTCTCTTTCTTGCCAGTTGTGGAACCTAAGGTTAAGGGTAAATCTCAAAGCATTATAAAAAATCCTAATATCGTTGCGTGGTAATCGCTTATCACTTTGTGTCACAATTTATTTTTTTCCGCACTAATCAATCGGCGTTCGCATAGGTAGCATTTGTAAAAAAATGTTGTGTGTGGGATACCAATAAATGTTTTTTTCTCCACGCTGATGAGTTCGCCTACACATTCACTTTAATTTATGTGTATACTATTGGTGAAATGAATTTTGTGTATTATCCCTGAGTAAAATATAAGACAATTGCTATATTTAAGATGCCTAAATTTTTAAAATTCTTAGGCAACAAATCTTACACAATTAAGTAGTACAATTAAAAGGACAACTCACATGAGATAATTTACAATTTTTTTATAGCTAGACAATAATAAATTAAATGTCGGCTGAACAGCAACAACAAAAATCTGGCTACGAACGTATTTCTTATATATATGATTGCTGAACTTGGGACGTCTCTTGTGCAAAACTTATTGGCTTGGTGAATGTCTCTCTTGAAATTTGATATAGACTTTGGGCACCAAGCGCGTGTTTAGTTCCAGGAACTTGGAATTTAGGGCTATTGTAGCACGTTCGTTTTTATTTGGCAATTAGTGTTCAAACATGGACTAATTAGGCTTAAAACGTTTGTCTCGTAATTTCCCACCAAACTGTGCAATTAGTTTTTTTTTTGTCTACATTTAATGCTCCATGCATAGGCCGCAAACATTCGATGTGACAGGTACTATAACAACTTTTTGGAATTTGAGGTCCAACTAAACACGCGCCAAGTTTTGAATTCTCACTGCAAGGGCGCCAATTTTCTATGGGGGTTTCATTGATTCTACTATGACCCACATGAATCGGGGCGTGGTCTTGCCGTCTTGCTGACTCGGCCTCCTATCCACTTGGACGGCCAATGGCATTCCCCCCCACACCACAAACCCGCTGCTCCGAAGCAAAAGGGTCCCGCGCGGTTTCTTTTCTTTTTCTCCTTGCCCGATTCGTCCGGTAGCCGCACTTGGCTTCCAAACAATAGGCGAAAGATGATCGCCAAACTGCTTCTGATCTGTCCTTCCAAATAAAGCTGCTTGGCTATAAATACTGCTCGCTTGGCGCCTGCTCCGCTGCTCCAACATTCACCTCTCTCGTTTCATTCTTCCCTTCCGTATGAACACGGCCATGCCAGCCACAGCATAAAACTGCTGTGCCACCGAGTGCATATCCTCGATCTCGTCTACCATTACTCGTACCCTAGATAGCAAGAAAGCCTGGTGTTTCCGGTGGCAGACAGCCATGATCCCGGCCGTTGCTGATCCGGCAACGTTGGACGGGGGCGCGCGCACGCCGTTGCTCCCGGAGACGGACCCTCGGGGGCGTGCTGCCCCCGCCGGCGCAGGGAAGAAGCGGCCGCCGCCGCCGGCGACGACGACCGTTCTCCCCGCCGTCGTCTCCGCCGTGCTCCTGCTGGTCCTCGTTGCGGTCACCGTCCTCGCGTCGCAGCACGTCGACGACGGGCAGGGTGGGGGCGACGTCGCCGTCGTTCCCGCGGGCGGCGGCGGCCATGCCGTCGTGGAGGTGGCCACCTCCCGTGGCGTGGCCGACGGCGTGTCGGAGAAGTCCACGGCCCCGCTCCTCGGCGCCGCCGGCGCGGTCGAGGACTTCTCCTGGACCAACGTGATGCTGGCGTGGCAGCGCACGGCGTTCCATTTCCAGCCCCCCAAGAACTGGATGAACGGTTAGTTAGACCCGTCGCCATCTATCGCTGATCACGCGATCGTTTTTTTCTCGATCTGGCTCTGACTTCGTTCCGCGTTTCTGTCACGGACGCCTCGTGCACATGGCGATGCCCGATCCGCCATCTTCCTCAACCGGCTTCTCCAGATCCGAACGGTAAGTTGTTGGCTCCAATCGATCGATCACATGTGAATACTTTTCTGCGTGTCTCCTAGCATTCCACGGGTCGCATTAATGCACGATACAATCGTATCGGCGCAGAGATATTATCCCATCAGCTATCAAGCTTTCGCGTATTAATGTCGTGATGAAGCGTGACATTTTTGCATGCACGCAGGTCCTCTGTATCACAAGGGCTGGTACCACCTCTTCTACCAGTGGAACCCGGACTCCGCGGTGTGGGGCAACATCACCTGGGGCCACGCCGTGTCGCGCGACCTCCTCCACTGGCTGCACCTACCGCTCGCCATGGTGCCGGACCACCCGTACGACGCCAACGGCGTGTGGTCCGGGTCCGCCACGCGGCTCCCGGACGGCCGGATCGTCATGCTCTACACGGGCTCCACGGCGGAGTCGGTGCAGGTGCAGAACCTCGCGGAGCCCGCCGACCCTTCCGACCCGCTGCTGCGGGAGTGGGTCAAGTCGGACGCCAACCCGGTGCTGGTGCCGCCGCCGGGCATCGGGGCGACGGACTTCCGCGACCCGACGACGGCGTGGCGGGCGCCCAACGACACGACGGCGTGGCGGGTCGCCATCGGGTCCAAGGACCGGGACCACGCGGGGCTGGCGCTGGTGTACCGGACGGAGGACTTCGTGCGGTACGACCCGGCGCCCGCGCTGATGCACGTCGTCCCGGGCACCGGCATGTGGGAGTGCGTCGACTTCTACCCGGTGGCCGCGGGCGGCAGCGCCGCGGCGGCCAACGGGGACGGGCTGGAGACGTCCGCGGCGCCCGGGCCTGGCGTGAAGCACGTGGTCAAGGCCAGCCTCGACGACGACAAGCACGACTACTACGCCATCGGGACGTACGACCCGGCGACGGACACGTGGACCCCCGATGACGCGGAGAACGACGTCGGGATCGGCCTGCGGTACGACTACGGCAAGTACTACGCGTCCAAGACCTTCTACGACCCCGTGCTTCGCCGGCGGGTGCTCTGGGGGTGGGTCGGCGAGACCGACAGCGAGCGCGCGGACATCCTCAAGGGCTGGTCATCCGTGCAGGTACGTTCGTTCGTTCCTTTTGAGGCTGGGCTGGCTGGGCTGGCAACATTTGGATTTGACATCCGGATCATTAATGATCAGATAATATAACTTGATTTTCCTAAAAAAAGATAATATAACTTGATAATCTGGGTCGTTTTTTTGTGATGGGCGATGGTGTCACGTACCGTAACTCGATAGTAATGTAGCTAGGCTGGTTTATGATGGGCAATGGGGGTTGCGTATAAACGACAGTTCTGCTACCATTAATTCTGACAGCCGATTGAAGGAGACAACGGTAGGGGTAGCCGGTAGGGGTTCATCAACTTGTCTGTTTTCTTTGTTTTTTAAGATAAGAAGAAAATCACAACAAAAAATCAGGAAATTTGATCATCCAAGAAACCTGGAAGATCACATAAAGCACAAAGAACCATCTAGACGAGCGTGTGGCTTGATCCATGCAAACACTAGCTAGGACTCTGCAAGCTGTGCTGTTCCTATGCATATACCGTCCAAATGAATCTGATCTGAAAAGTGTTCAAGCACAGAGGCTCCGATCCTCAAACCTGTACATGTCCCTGTACGCGCCTTCGTGGTCTCCCGTGATCCCGTCCCGTCCCCTCCACGCCAGCAGCCAGCTGAGCTCCAGCGCGGCAGCACGTGAGGCACGCTGCTTTCCGTCTACAACTAGAGCTAGTGTAGAGGGAAAACGAGAGGAGCGCACGGTCCAAGCACAACACTTTGCGTGCGCGGGCCGGGCCCTCGCACGGCCATGTTATCCGAAAAAACGAGTTGCACGATCCGAATTGTTTAATCCTTCCAACCGTCTCGCAAGCAACCGCCCAGACAAATCAGGGCCCAACGAAGATCTCCTCCTGGCCTCCCAATAGGACACGCGAGAACACGAACGCGATGCCGTAAACGTAAGCGGATCATCGAAATTATTTCCTGGTGTGCGACCGCGACTCGTCTCCGATTGGCTGAGGGCGAGAGATGAATGGCGAATTGGCTTGTTGCCCCAGCGTCTTGTCTATAATACACCGTAGTCAAAGCCGTCCAACGACAATGAGGAAACGGACCGGAGAGCTGCTGGTTCTTGCCTTGCCTCCAATGATGTCTTTAGCTTGCCTTGCATAGGGCCCAACTGAAGACGTGGAGGGCGCATTGACATCTGCAATATAATGCGCGCGGAGCTTAATTAGGATCGGTTCATGTTGTTCAACTGGCACTGTCCTGCGTTGACCAGTTGCGATATGATAGAATACAACTAATATAATTGATCTAAAAAAATCGATCGACACAGTGCGGCTATATCTGTCTTGGAAACGGGGATTAGTGGGTCTAATAATTCTACTTATATTATTGCTTTGTTTAGTAATAATAATGTTCTCTTCTTGGAGTTGGTCAGTTGTCACGTTTACAGATTCTGGTTAACGGTCTCTTTTCTGAGCGTTTAGTTGTCTGCGAGCCGTGAATTATGACCGGGGCACCCGGCTTCTTGCTAATTAGCTAGAGTACCGAGCACATTCACCTATTTAATTTTTGCCATGCCGTGCACGTGCAGTCAATCCCGAGGACGGTCCTCCTGGACACGAAGACGGGAAGCAACCTGCTCCAGTGGCCGGTGGTGGAGGTGGAGAACCTCCGGATGAGCGGCAAGAGCTTCGGCGGCATCGCGCTGGACCGCGGATCTGTCGTGCCCCTCGACGTCGGCGGCAAGGCGACACAGGTGACGCAGCCGCAGCCGCAGCGAACGAACTCGATAGCGCGCGCGTTGCATGCAGACTTAATTTTTTGTAGCTAATCGATCGATCGTGTGTATCGTGTGCGTGCGTGCAGTTGGACATCGAGGCCGTGTTCGAGGTGGACGCGTCGGACGCGGAGGGCGTGACGGAGGCCGACGTGACGTTCAACTGCAGCACCAGCGCCGGCGCGGCGGGGCGGGGCCTGCTCGGCCCGTTCGGCCTTCTCGTGCTGGCGGACGAGGACTTGTCCGAGCAGACCGCCGTGTACTTCTACCTGGTCAAGGGCACGGACGGCAGCCTCCAAACTTTCTTCTGCCAAGACGAGCTCAGGTATATATTTACTGTGCATGTTATCACCATGCATGCTAAGCTAGGTTGTGTGAAGCTTCTTGGGCAAGTTACTTGACAGATGCTTACCGTACTTTTTTAATTTCCTATTTCTACTAGGGCATCCAAAGCGAACGATCTGGTTAAGAGAGTATACGGAAGCTTGGTCCCTGTGCTCGATGGGGAGAATCTTTCGGTCAGAATACTGGTAAGTTTTTACAGTGCTATATAAATGTTAGGCCAATGTGTTCCGGTATTACTATGTGTTGGCCACAGGTGTACTCCTAACTAGCTCATCGTTCTTCACACTGCATGCTCATTGCTTCTGATGCACACACACAGGTTGACCACTCCATCGTGGAGAGCTTTGCTCAAGGCGGAAGGACGTGCATCACGTCGCGCGTGTACCCTACACGAGCCATCTACGACTCCGCCCGCGTGTTCCTCTTCAACAATGCCACAAATGTGCACGTCAAAGCAAAATCCGTCAAGATCTGGCAGCTCAACTCCGCCTACATCCGGCCGTATCCCGCGAGTTCTCTATGAGTGAAGTGACAGGCAAACAATTGCATGCTTCCATGACGAAGTCATTTGTAGAGTAGTGATTGTTTAATTTGTTTTCTGCCTTTTCTTATCCTTTTTTGTGAAACTATACGATAAACAAGTAGCGGAATGAAGCCCCATAGGGGAACAAGCTTGTGTGGCCTCATACGTGTTAGAACGCGTGGTAGGCGCAAATGTCCACTTAGAATTCTTACATGATATGTCAGTGTTTTTGGTAGTTTTTAAAAACAAAAAAGAAGATAAGAGGCAGAATGTAATTTTTGGGACCATCGTTTATTAAATGAATGATGCGCAAAAGTATATGTACTATTGTTTCTACTAGTGTACCGCGACTAATTATAATTATATTCAGGTGCCCAAAATATGGTATTCTTCGGACAATAATTGTAATCATTAGATTAAGATCTAACAGTCAGATGTGTCGTCAGTAGTTGTTGGAATATGTAAACTGCGATAACGTGTTGGTCAAATACTCGGTAAAATTGAGATTTCCATCCAACTTAATTGTTTTTTTAGCAAAACTTAATTGTTTTGAGGTGAAGAGTGGTGGGCCTCGTAGTCGTAGTCGTGGTAACTTTTCTTGATGGGGACTTGTAGCCCTGGAGATCAACTTTACATACAAAAGGGCCTAAGCTGCAAAAACTTTGATGGCCCATAAACGTGGCCCATCGATTGGCTAACGGCCCCATCGCAGTTTGAGATTTGAGAGTCCATCTAAATGTGCTCTATCCCCTCAAAAAAAAAAAATCTAAATGTGCTCTAAAAAGTCTACATGCGATCTAAATAATTCCTCCCATCTTCGGATGTTGTCGTTTTAAAAGAATATGTCTACTACACAACCATATATTTTATACAGTTTCAACACATAATTTTTTTTAGCATTATAGAATTAAGATCCAACAGTCTCCACCCTTCTTCTATCTTCAGCCTCCAGTCTTCTTCTACCTCCAGACAATCACAAATCACAAGATCACAAGAAATAATTTTTTTCTATAGAAGGACAAATCACAGATCGCAGAGGTGTTTATGTGTTCGTTATGACATGTGGGCCTCAGACATCATAGATAAAAAAAATCCATGTGTTTTTTGGTGCCAAAACACATGTGTGTTATATAGCATTTCTGTTTTAAAAACCTCTCGTATTAAGAAACTTTAGTTTAGAATGCAAGGACATGTAAAACCATAGTTCAGAAAAAAAAAGTTTATAGTGGAGTTCTAAAAACTCCTGAAAAAAATATATAGTTTTAGTAATACTATCGTTTTCAAAACTATAAAATTTGTTTCATCCAAACACTTCATGGGAATTTAAAACCAATACATTTTACAAAACTGTGGTATTATTATAAAACTCTAAAAATACTTTACATCCAAACAAGATCTAAATTGTGTGTATTACCAGAATAGTTTGACCGTATGCAACCTTGGCTATGGAATCTAAAAAAACGTGAAAATATCCGGGCGAAGAGAGGTCATCTTGAATGCCTTTACCAATAATTGTTGGTGAAATATTTATAGTAGACTTTCCATATGCTTTTTTCTACATTTTTTTCTTTTCCCCTTTATTTTTTGCCAGTAAATTGTAAAACTAATGTCTGCGGTTCTATAGTGGCTTCGCTTTTTCCATTTTCCTAAAAAAGGCTATTAAAATGCATAAATGTTCATTTAGCGATATAGCCAGAACTGACATGCCAATATATACCATTCCGCCCCTATCCCTGTCTAAGTTAAACTGTCATATCGATTTCAGTTACATGGCCTGATCAGGATGCTCTAGTCTACAAAACCATTCTCACAGCAGCACAATGCTTCTGTAACTTTCCCATAATGTTTTCCCTCATCCATTATTTATCCACCGTGCGTGCACAGTAACGTCTTTGGACACGAGCGAGATAATTTGCCCGTCACGGGCGCGCGCTGGAGCGCCAAAAAGCCTGCCGGTCGACCGATAGAAACAGTGTCCGTTCCGGCGGCTCGCGCGTCGTGTCGTCCACACGGCGACGACGACATGACATGACAGTTCCGATGATGCCGCTGTTAGGATCACAGACTACCTTTATAAATTTAGATTGCAAATTTTTGTAAAGTAGATTAGGGTCCGATCATAAACATCTTAAAAGATCCATCTCGTAATTTATGGAGATTAGTTATTTTTTGAATGCTCCACCTCGCTGTAGTTCATCAAAAATTTGGTCTGATCTAAACAAGGCGTAGATCAAGGTAAGCATCTTATTTAGATAGAGAAACTGTTGATGTACCTCGCCCTAGTTCATCATTCGGTCCATGGCACCGCAGCGACTTTGACGTCGGTGTCGTGGCAGCTCTGCGTAGCGGAGTGCAGCGTAGTGGTGGCGATGTCTAGTGACGATGCAGAGGCGACAGTGAGGTTGGTGGCGGCTTCCCGTCGCTGGCAGCACCCTTCTTTAGATCGGATCAGTGTTTTTCTGTAGGTGATTCCGGCGGCTCAGGTCAACCTCGTAGTTAGAGCCATGATCCACCACCTCTCTTTATAGTGATGTGCAACAGGGGCCCACCAACCATATTAGGGTTGGGCGCCCCCGATCAGAGCGCAGATTCAAGGGCTTACGGAGATCAACTAACATTCTTCCCTTTATCTCACTATCATCTTTTAATTTCATATCATTTACTTTTGTTCATTCCATTATAGATTAGCGCATATAGCATATTTCATCGTCACGGTCAATTGCTGATAGATTTAACAGCTACAACACACCACTCTGTTCTGAAATAGATACTTAACTTTAGGCCTTCTTTTGTCCAGGAATTTTAGGCTTTCCATTAAACCCATGCGAGCTACATGTTCTCTGAGCACGTTGGGTGGTAAGCTTTTTGTAAGCGGATCTGCGAGTATCTTTTTCGGTACTTATATGCTCAAGACTTATGACATAATCCTAGACTTTATCTTTCATAACATAATACTTTATATCAATATGTTTGACAGCATCACTTGACTTATTGTTGTGAGCATACTGTACTTAAGTGGTCTATAGATGTCGTCAATCACCTTCAAACTGGGTATAAACTTCTTTAGCCAGTTCACTTGCCCCGTTACCTCATAACACGCTACAAACTCGATATACATTGTGTACGATGTAGTAACGGTTTGCTTTGAGCTTTTCCATGAAATAACTCCCCCTGCGAGAGTGAATACATATCCAGACGTGGGTTTTCTATCATCTCCCGCATAATCAGAATCTGAATATCCCACTATATGGAGTGAGTCAGATCTTCTATACGTCATCATGAGGCTTTTCGTTCCTTGCAAATAACGCAAGACTTTCTTTACTAATTTCTAGTGTTCTATTCTAGGATTGCTCTGGAATCTGCCAAGTATCCCGGTAACAAATGCCAAGTCAGGACGCGTACATTCTTGAGCATGTTGCAAGCTTCCGACAGTTGAAGCATATGAAACCGTTTTTCATTTAATCGATCTCATACTGGTTCCTAGGGTATTGAAAATCCCCATATCTGTCGCCCTTAACTATAGGAGTAGGTGAGGGACTATATTTGTGCATACTGAATTTCTTTAAGATCTTTTCTATGTATGTCTTTGGTGACAGTCCTAATACCCCTTTACTTCTATCTCGGTGAATCTCAATCCCTAGATCGAACGAAACTTCACCAAGATCTTTCATATCAAATTTTAAGGATAAAAACTTCTTTGTCTCTAGTAGTAGACTGACATCACTACTAGCAAATAAGATATCATCCACATACAGGACAAGGAAGATAAACTTCTCATTCTTAAACTTTGCATAGACATAATTGTCCTCTACATTCTCTTTAAACCCAAAATTCTTTATTGTCTGATCAAACTTCAAGTACCACTGTCTTGAAGCTTGTTTTAATTCATAAATGGATTTCTTTAGGCGGCATCCCATTCGTTCTTTTTCTTCCATGACAAAACCTTTCGGTTGTGCCATGTAAATATTTTCCTCTAAGTTCCCGTTGAGAAATGTCGTCTTTACATCTATTTAATGTAATTCTAAATCGTAATGTGCCACAAATGACATTATGATTCTGAAGAAATCCTTACATGAGACTGGAGAAAATATCTCATTATAATCAATCCATTCTCTTTGCGTAAAGCCTTTTGATCACAAGTCGCGCTTTATATCTCTCTATATTCCCTTGAGAGTCAAGTTTTGTTTTGTAGACCTATTTACAACCTACTGTTTTGGCTCTTTTAAGAATTATTTTCAAGTCCTAAACTTTATTGGCACTCATAGATTTCATTTCATCTTCCATACCCTCAAGCCACTTTGATGAATGATCACTTCTCATGGCTTTTTCAAATGAGGTGGGATCATCCTCCATTTGAAATTCCTCAGTGTTGTATACTTTATAGTCAGTAGAAATAACTGATTTTCTAACTCTTTAAGACCTTCTAGGGGCCTCCACATTTGGCACATCTTCTGTTTGAGGCTGTTGTTGCTCGCCCTCATGTGTGACAATAGGTTCTACTAGATCCTGAAGAACAGGTTCCTCATCGTTATTCATTTGTGCCACAGGTGGAATAACAACATGTGCTAGCACCACAATATCTTGCAATGTCGGTGCAGGGAATAGCAGGTAGTGAGAAAAATGGCTCATGAATCATTGGAGTGGGCGTATACACCCGCTTCTCTTCAAGGTCAATTTCTCAAGCTACCATGCTCCCCCTCATCATTTCATCCTCTAGGAAGACAGCGTGATCTTGTTTCCACAAACTTTGTATGTCTGTCTAAACAGTAGAAACAAAAACCTTTCGACTTTTCTGGGTAGCCAATGAAATGGCAACTTACTGTTTTTGGATCTAGCTTCTCAATGTTTGGGTTAAATAATTTAGCCTCAGCAGGACTCCCCCACACATGTAAGTGGTTTAGTGAGGGTATTCTTCCTATCCACAACTCATACGGTGTTTTGGGCACCGACTTACTTGGTACTATTGAGAATATGAATGCCGGTTTTTAACGCCTCCATCCATAGGCTCAACGGTAAGGTGGAGTAACTTATCATACTGCGCACCATGTCCATCAGGGTACGATTGTGTCTTTCAGCTACTCCATTTTATCGAGGTTCGCCCGGTATAGAATACTGGGCTACTATGCCATTCTCCTATAAGAACCTTGCAAAAGGTCCAGAAACTTGGTCATATGTGGTATGGCGACCGTAGTACTCCCCCCACGGTCGGACCTGACTATCTTAATCTTTAAATTGCGTTGGATTTCAACTTCTGCCTTAAATATCTTAAATTTATCCAATGCTTCTGTTCTTTCTTTGATTGGATAAATATAGCCATAATGGGAGTAATCGTCATGAATGTTATGAACGAATCATAACCATCCACACTCTTTATAGGAAATTAACCACATATGTTTGTGTGAATAATTTGTAAAATTCCCGCGCTTCGTTTGATATTTTTCTTAATTTTCTTTACATACTTTTCTTTTATTCATTCTCTGCATTGTTCTAAATTTGAGAGCTCTAATGAAGGAAGAATATTATTCTTAACTAGTCTTTCTATTTTTTCCCTCGAAATATGACCTAAATGATAGTGCCATAATTTCGACGACGCATCGTGGACTCTCTTATGCCATCATTTCCAGAGTAACTCTCTGTCACCAGCTGCTTTATCTACTGGGTAGCATATGTCTTTGAAGAGCCAGTGAACTGACTCTTTATTCTATCGAGGTACTCGGTGATCGTGTCACACTCTGGGATTGAGCCCACAATTGCAGGCTTAATCGCGTTCTTTATCACAACAAATCATTTTTTGTTGGCAGTGACCCACTTCCCATGCTCAAGGTCATAGGACATCTTTTGGGATTCAAAATCCTTCCCTTTAGTTGACCAAGCGGCATCAGCCTCGTTTGTCTCCCTCACCGGTGCCATAGACTCAGTGAGATATGGTGAGGTGACTACCCAGACCATCTCAGCCAAGATGAAGGCTAGGTTAATCTTTTTCTTTCACTCCGTGTAGTTGTCACCTTTGAGAGTGGGGATCTTTAACAATTGCATGTCTTGATTCCAACGTTGGTCAAAATTAAAATATACAACTGTTCTTACACACTAATTCTACATCAGCGTTGGGCAGAAATAGAATTAATGCATAAAATCATTAAAATTTACAACTGTTCTTATACACTAATTCTACATCATCGTTGGTGAAATAGAATTAATGCATAAAATCATTAAAATTACGATATTATTATTAACAACGTTGGTCAAAAAATAACAACATCATAATCATATCAAAATCTCTTTTTCTTCAATTAAATATCACCTTGGTTCAAAATAACTGGAGAATAAACAATTTCTTTAGCAGCGGAAACATGAAAAATTCATTATCTATTTTTTAGAAGCATTAAACTTTTTCAAATATTCTCTGAAAAATTATCCCGTTGGTTCAAATTTTAACAGAGATATTTAAAGTAGACAAATATTATCAAAATCTGCTTCTGAAAATTAAATAAACTCGGAACTTATATTACTGTTCATTGTGGCCCGGCCTGCAAGCTTAACTATAGTACTAGCCAAAAGAAGAATAACAGCAGGTCGTGGCCGGCCGCCACAACAACCACGCTATTGCCGCCTTGCCCGCACTCCAAGCCTCAACTCGGGCCTAGGTCGGCAAGCGCCTCCGCTCAAGCTTCACTTTGGGCTCGATTCTGGCTCGGTTGATCTGCGCTGTTGATGCAGATCGGACGGCCGCACGCGCGTCTCGGCCGATCAAAACGGCGACCTCAGCGCCTCCACTGAAACCCTAGCATCATTCGCCCCTCCCTCTTCTCTCTCTACAACCGCGCTCCTTCTCACTCAACGCAGCTGCAGCGAGTAGCGACCGGAGCCGAGAGAGAGAGAGATGGCGCTGTCGTCCGCGGCGGCGAGACCTCGCTCCCTCGTGCGGCCGGCCCCCTTTAACCCTAGTCCATTTCTTCTCTGCCTTTCTCTCTCAGCCACGCGGCGCATCGAGCGAGCGAAGCGGTGGAGCGGGCAGCCATGGCACCGTCGTCGGCCCCCCTGGCCGCGGTGCCCCCTTGGCCGAGCCCGGGCGAAATAGCTCCCCTGGCTCAGCCTTCTTCTCCCACGCCGGCGAAGGGTTAGCCCGGCGCACGATGAGGTAGGTCCCTTTCCTCTTCTTCTTTTGGATTTGGATTCTACTTCTCTTATCCGAACCGGTGTTGGGGATTAGGGTTTAGATCTAGGGTTAGGGTTCGGAATCCGACCCACTGTTTTTCCCAGGAGGGTCTTGACGGGTTTAGGGTTCGGCTTTGATTCTCTTCTAGGTCGAATCCCTCTTCTTTTTTTCTTCCTTCACCCAGTTAGGGTTAGGGTTAGGGAAACCCTTATGTCTGCTCAGATCCGAAAGGATCTAATTTATTCTTTCCTTTTCTAATCGTTTCTTGCCCTTGCCGGGATCTACCTTTACTCTTCTCTTCTCATATCCGAACGGGGTCTGTTCTTTTCTTGCCGCGCGCCGACAAAAAACGGTGGTGCAGCACCTTTCCCCACGCGGTGGCGGTGGTGACCGGCAGTCAGTGACGCCCACCACCCTCCCGGTCTCTTTTCTGTTTTCTTTTACCTGTTAGGGTTAGGGTTTGACTCCAAAACGGATCGAACCCTTGTTCTTTCTTTGACTTCTTTTCATTCTCTACCTCGTACTAATCTACACACTGTTAACCCGGCTCTGGTACCATTGTTAGGATCATAGAGTACCACTGTAAAGTAGATCGAGGGTAAGCATCTTACTTAGATGAGGAAATTGTTGATGTACCTCGCCCTAGTTCATCACTCGGTCCATGGCACCGCAGCGGCTTTGACGCCGGTGTCGTGGTCAGCTCTGCGTAGTGGAGTCCAGCGTAGTGGTGGCGAGGTCCAGTGGCGATGCAGAGGCGACGGTGAGGTTGGTGGCGACTTCCCGTCGCTGGCAGCACCCTTCTTTAGATCGGATTAGTGTTTTCTGTAGGTGGTTCCGGCGGCTCAGGTCAACCTCGTAGTTAGAGCCCTGATCCCCACCTCTATACTGTTGTGCGACAGGGACCCACCAACTATATCAGGGTTGGACGTCTCCTTTCAGGGCGTAGATCCAAGACCCGTTAGGCCTATTGGCGAAATCAACTAACAGGCGCAACTGTGCCTGTGCTTTGCTTGCAACATGGCAGCCGAAAAACAGCAATCATTGACCCATGAGAGGGAAACCAGACCACGATCAAATCGATCGTCGCGTCGATTCGTTCGATGCATGCATGTAACCGGCCGGACGGAGGGCGGAGAGGAGCCAGTCGTACTCCCGGGGACGGGGACGGGGACGGGGACGAGGACTGCCGGGCGGTGGCGAGTGGACAGATGAGAGGAGCAGCTCGCGACAGAGCGGGGAAAGGAAAAGAGAGCAGCAGGGCCTAGGGGCGAGGGTTAGGTCGCAGCAGTGCTCTACGGGCAGCCTAGCTCTAGACATATGGAAATGGTCGCACCGTTATATCCCTGTAGACGATGGCGCTTGGCCCCGCCAACGAGCTTGCCAAGAGCACCAGGGCTAGCTGTCGCCGCTGCAGCTCCTCGTGGCTCGTGGAGCAGATCAAGGACACGCTCGTCAGCATCCTGCTCGGCACGGCGCGCGGCAGGCGTCGTCGGGCACGTAAGATGCATTTCGCGCTTCTGCAAGTTCCGGGTCGTGGAATCGTCGTCCACTCGTCTGTGTGGAAGTCGCCCAGGACGCCGGCCAGCGACTCTACCAGACCATACAATCGTGGTACTTCGTGGTCATGTTGACCTCGGCTCGCGATCCGGCGCTGCTCGTCTGTGCTGGCGCTGGCGGCAACGGCGGCTGGATCGGCCGAGGGCACGCCCACGCAGTACTCGTACTCGTAAGTCATATGGCCGTCGTACGTAGTTTAAATGTATAATACGTACTGGGCTGTGAGCGCGGGAGGGTGTGGCCGGAGCTCTCGGTAGTCGACTGCGGCGGAGCTCCAGTCGGGTGGTGGTCCTGGATCCAGGTTTCGTCGAGCGGAAACGCGTGAAGCCAATGACTTGCGGCATCGTTCTGTGAGCGAACGACGGGCGACGAAAAGGACTCGCTAGCTATCTTCCCTTTCCACCTGTCCTCACTACTCAGCTCGGCAGCTCCTCCCCCAGGACCTCAGCCCCCCCTCAGTGCCCCAGTCTCCGCCCTTGTAACTGCGCCATACAGTAGGCAGCAGCAGCAGCACCCAGCCATGCCTGCTTGTGCTCGCGGCTCGGCTCCCCAAACTGTCACCTCACGCGGCCCGGCGGCCCGCGCCCTTGACTGACTCCTTCTGTCTGGACCGCGCACAGGCTTTGGCAGCCGCAGCCAGCCAGTGCTCTGTCCCTGCGCCTGTTGCCTGCCGCGTCCGCGCCTGCGTGGCCTGAGCGATTAGGGTTGAAGCTTAGAATAGTACTCCAATATAGCACTTTCGTTTATATTTGACAATTATTGTTCAATTATGGTCTAACTAGGCTTAAAAAATTCGTCTCGTAATTTACAATCGAACTATATAATTAGTTATTTTTTATCTATATTTAATACTCCATATATGTGTTTAAAGATTTGATGTGATGGAGAGAGAGTAAAAAAACTTGCAATATAAACCAGGCCCTCGCGCCGGATGCTGCCCCGGGCGCGCGCCTGCCATGCACGCGCAACGAGATGCTACCTTGCTACTACAACCGCATGGAGCCGTTGTATGCATCTGTAGAGCAACTGTCTTCTTGTCGTCGCGGGGTATGCGCGTACTTTTCGTTGGGGATAGGCACTCATCAGTCATCAAGGCGATTCACTAGTAGACAGATACTAGGCTTTGGGACGCTGGAAATACAAGCTACTCATGCCAATTTAAGTCGCATGTAAATCAAATATTAAGGGCATGTTTGGTTGATGACTAAAACTTGCCACGCCTAACCTTTAGTAAACTGTGGCTGCCACAGAAAATGTGACGAGCAAAATTGAAGCCACACTTGTGGTAAGGTTTGACACAAAAATGAGTCTATGATATGTGGGGCATTGTGCTAAGAAAGTGCGGCGTGTCATAGCTGTGGCAGTAAACAAAACAGCTGCCGAACAAACTGTGGCAAGCCGAATCTTTGGCGTGGCACGTTTTGGTGACAAACCAAACAGACCCTAACTTTGGCTAAAATTATATATAGAAAATGATATCATAACTTCAAATACATATTAGCCTGTTTTAAAAACAATTTATTCTAATTTTTTAATCTAACCTGTACTCATTTCAATTCAAGTGGCATGACAAGATAAAGTTGCAGTGCCATATGCAATGGCTTGACAAATCTGCCATATTAGCGATGTAAGTTGACGAGGCATGCTTTTGCCATGTAATCAGTAGACAATGACTATCACTAGATGGGTGGGACAAGTCCATGGCCACCTGACAAGTTAATGGCCCTCGACTATAGATGGCCATCGGGCCGTGCCGGCCTCGCCCGGCGGCACGGCGTGCCGTGCCTGCCCGACGTGGTGTCGTGCCTCACCGGGCCACCGCCGTCGCGGCCGTCGTGCCGGATGCGCAGCTGGCGTGCTCGGCACCTCGCCTGGCCTCAAGGCCCAAAACGCGTTGCCGTGTCTGCGTTGCCGCCGCCGTGCCGCCGCCCGATGGCGTGCTTTCTCGGCTTAGTTGCCGAAGCTCGAGACGACGACGGCGTATGGAGATTGGAGAAGCCGACGGCCGCAGAAAACGAGAGACGAGAGAGAGAGAGGAGGTGACCTCGCGAGCCACGACAAGTCCACAGGGCTGGGGGCAGCGCGGAGACGCGGAGCTCGGCGCTGGGGCCGTCGCCGCCGAAAGCTCACTCCCAGTCCGGCGTCCACAGGGGCTGGGGCCGGGCTGTCGAGCTCACTCCCAAGGCGGAGCTCGGGGCTCGGGGGCGGATCTGAGTCTGGGAGGTGCCCGGCCCCGGCCGGCAGGCAGTGGGGGGGAGCCGGGAGAGGGTCATGAGCTCTGACACGCAGTCGTGTCAATGTCAGCAGCCGCCGCTTGCCGTCGCCGCTGGCGCGGGTGGGGTGGGTGTGGCCGTGTGGGGGGCGTGGGGTGTTAGGGTTTGGGAGGGGGTATAGGTGTGGGGGGCTGGGCCTCTTAGCAGGCCGGCTGGCCGGCCCACTACCGGGCCGTGCCCGTGCCGTGCCGCGGGCCTGGAGGGCGGCCCAGGCACGCAGCCTGGTGCCTCGGGCCGTTCACCGTGCCCGTGCCGTGCTCGGGCCGGGCCAAAACGCGGGGCCACGGGCCGGGCCATCGGGCCACGGGCTGCATGTACACATATACCCTCGACTATCCAGACTGGGATCCAGTGCAGTTGCTATTGTTACTGCAACTTATGCAGTCGAACCTTTTCAGCCTTCCAAAGACCATCCAACGGCCCAAGCGAACCAAGCGATACTTCTTGTCTTCTTCCTCCCCTGCTGCTTGTCTGTCCTGTTCAACGAACAAAGCACGGTGGCCTCCACGGCCAACGGCACGGCGCTGGCCACCTGCTCCGCGGCAAGCACAAAGCGCCTGGCCAGGTCCTTCGTGAGCCACACGCCCTGGCCCGTCATGGCCACTGCGAACACCATCACATTCATTGGCTGCTGGCCGAACGCTGACCGTGGCCCCACGACGAGCGTGCGCCGGAGTAGGACACCGCGGCGTTGCTGGCTTGCCGGCTTGCCGGCACCGCTGTACTCGACGACTACCTTCTCGTTGCGGCAGTTGTCCGCGCGCATGGCGGCATTGAGTTGCTAGGAAAGGACCGAGGAAGAGGACGACGAAGGAGGCGGTGGTGCAGGTGCATCATCAGGCGCGGCGGAGCATGCGGCGACAGGCGGTTCCACTCTGGAGGCCACCGTGCCCGTGCGGGTGCGCTTCGGCAAGGTGCTGCGGACGTTGACCGTTCACGTCAGGGCTCACTGCGTCATGGTGGTCGACAGACTCTTCGGCGATGCTGTTCGTGCAGATGGGCGCGTACCGCGAGCCTACACCGTCGCTGTCGTCGGGCTCGCGTCCAAGCCCACGCATGTCTACGGCAAGCCCTGGTTCCGCTGCGAGTTGGAGCCCTGGACTGGGGTCTGGGGCTGCGGCCGCGTCTACACCGTCGTCGTCGCCAACTTCACGTTCCCGCGCGTCCCCAACGCTGACAACGCCGGCGGCAAGCTCATCCTCTACGCGCACTATGGGCCAATGAGCAGCAGCGCCGACGTGCGTCTGGCAGCATCGCAGGCCATGTCGTCCTAGTCCGCGGTCACGGCCCATGAGCAGCAGCGCCGCCGTGCGGCTGGCAGCGTCGCAGGCCATGTCGTCCTAGTCCGCGGCCGCGGCTCATGAGCAGCAGCGCCGCCTTGCGGCTAGTAGTCGCAGGCCATGTCGTCCCAGTCCGCGGCAGGGGAAGGAGAGGAGCCGAACTTCGCAGCTGCCTCACGGCGGCGGCTCCATGGTGCGCAGTTGGACGGAGAGCAGTGGCACGACCGCACGAGTAGCTGACAGCAGAGAACTGAAAATGAGACAGAAAATAAGGAGAAAGGAGGGCTATCATCTAAACCGTTGCTTCTCCCATAGATGGCTCAGATGCTTCAACTGCTTAAGTTGCAGTAGTAGCTACTACTGCACCTGATCTGTGTCCCGATTATCCTCACCAAGGCCATAACTGCACCCCCCAGATGGGGGTAGGTCGGGCCAATTTGTCTCCGACGGGTTCAATCTAGGGTTATCATCTGTTTGGCATACACGTCTTAGATGGATAGGCATGTAATCTGGTCTGATTATAACCGAATAGACAACTAGTCGCTAGTTCTCAGGCGGGGCAAAAGTCCTTCCTGATTATATTTTCTTCTGTCGGGCCTGTTTAGAAGTGCTCCACAAACTTCACCGTGGAGCATCTCTATAAAAAAACTTTGAGTTTATGGGGCAACTTTTTAGGTGATCTCTTATTACATTTTTTTTTTCTGGAGCAGATGAGTGTGGAGCTGCACTTGTTTGACTGAAATGTAGAGCGGAGTTGAAAAACACAGAGAGCATTCCCAAACAAGCCCTAAATCAATTAGCATTTAGACTCCAAATTCTACTGAATTCGACATATATGCATGTTATATATAGTTTAAATGTTCCATTTTACCAGCATGCACAATGCCAAGTCCTATATATTTTGAAATGTTTGATTTCAAAGTAGACCATATGTTATTGCTACAATGAAGTCACTTTAGTTTCCAAGTGTTAGTATTTTTAGAAATGGGTTGAACATTATAAACCACTAAATAAACTAGAAGTATTACTCGATCAATTTTGGTAAAAAAATTGATAGATATGAATACTAAGGTTTGTACATTCTGTTTTGGTACCATACGCAGTACCAACTTTTATATCTTTAAAATTATTTATTAAACCCCATAATGTAGTAAAGGTATACTCCATGCCAGAGCCAGGTCACCACGAAAGTAAAGTGATGTTACCATTTTCTAAAGGGCAGTTTTCATGTCGAGGCACCGATTTTCACATTAAGATAGAATGTTACACGAATAGCTAAAAAGAACACGGCGTTGACAAGATCTCAAAATACATTTTACCTTATTTATTTCCACAACGGCCAAAGTTGAATTTCATTACAGGTGTAACGAAATTACATAGTTCCATAGTTTAACGAGTACGAAACGCCAAAAATACATTTTTACTAGAAATGTATTTAGTTGTTAGACTAATAAACTTAATTATATATATATATTTTATATGATTTTTCATGTTAACATTATGGATAGAAATAGGCAACCATATAGTTTAAAATTTTTGAAAGCACACGCATAGCCTAAATTTTATATCTTTTGTTCACAAAAAATTATGTATTTTTGCGACGAAAACTTTGGAAAAGTTGAAGTAGTAGATGCTCAGCTGAATATCCAGCATTCCAGCTCGAATTATGTCCATATAAGATAAGAGGAGCATCATACACATAACAACCTCTCTAGGTTACATAATAATAAATTAACAAAATAAGAAACTGGAACCTAAGTAAGTAGAACGAGAGGACACATATAGATATACGGTTACTGAGAGACATTTCGAGATTCTCCGGATCGGATACACATTATTAAAGCTACATCTCTCAAGCAACCGGGATACTGAGGGACCGATCGAGACAGAACCCTAAGCGGCTAAGCACAAAGGCAGAACGCTATAGATCATTCCGCGGTGTGGGGTGAAGTCAGAATGGAGAAATGCCCATGCTGGACGCAGCTGTGGCGGCGGCGGCGGCGCGGCCGCGGCCGCGGCTGCTGCTGCTGCGTAGAGACCGTCCTTGAAAAGCATGCATTCAGCTCCCTCCTACAAAGCACAACAGGAAAAATAAGTGTTGCTCAGGCAGCATATCTGTGTTTGCTCTGAGAGTTCCGACTAGGGTTTATTCTCCGTAGGATCTTACCTGATTTTGCATAGGGTTCTTCTTCAGGCCCTGATCGGGCATGAGACCAAAATGGATGTGTGGGAAATGGGCCCACTGATGTGTAGACAGAGGGGAAAATAGAAGTCAGTATATACAGATCTGATTTATGAGAGTAAGAAGCATTATGAACAATATTTGATGAGAAAGAGAGAGGAGTTACATTCTTCGCAGCCGCGCTGAAAGCTTCCCTGTGAGTGATGTCCGGATTGCTGGCCTTGATGCGCTGGATCTCATCTCTATACACATGAGTAGCAAGCTCGTCAATAAGTATAATAGATGCCGCATGCATGCTAATTAAAGGGAAAAACTTATGCTTGAAACCAACGATGAACTCACTTGATGAAACGGTTGTATGCGGAAGGAACTCTCTGCCGCTTCTCTGAAGCTGCGGGAAACACAACCAAACCGATCGAGTTATTAGCAGAACTGATGAACAACGTACTAGCTAGTCGCTAACACTGATAAAAACTATATCGATCAAATAGTGTCAGACATGTGCAAGGGCAACCTTGTGTGTTGTTCTCATTGGTGCCGTGGAAATCACTGTTGGATCTCCTTTGCTTCGCACTAGCATCTTTAAACACTTTATTTTTTTCTACTTTAATTTAGTTCTCACTGCGCGTGTTTTAATGTCGGGATTTTGGAAGAGCCCTACCGTGAACGTACTGAAAAGGATCATACACGGACAGAAGGCACTATTGAGCTGACGTGCAAACTATTCACCGTCCTACTTTTGACCACTAATTTAAAAAGAATCATTTGTGATGGAAAACTGGTATTTCTTTTTCATTAAAAAAACTGCCCAATGTCTCATCAAGAGGATCGAGCCGTGTGTTGCTAGTGCAGCACCAAATGAAACGATGAAGTTGGAAATAAGAAAACTCACTTCTGTTGCCTGACGCTGCGCTCCTGGGCAGCTGCGGCTCATGCAGTGCAGGTTTGGCCGGTGGCGGCGGCGCCATCGACGACATGGCCGACGCGTTGTTGCCACCACCGCAGCTGTTGTTGTTGATGCTCGTGATGGTGCTCACGCAGGCGCTCGGCGGTTCAGCTCTCGGCTGCAGGCTCGGTGCTTGGAACGACATCGTCTCAGCATCCTACGCATATATATATTCCATGGATAATATACGGCGAAAAAGAACGCAGACATGCAGCATGAAACACCTGCGAATACTAGTGATAAATATTGTATGGTAGTAGTAAGCAACAGGCAATACGTACAAGTAGACCGTGCGGGGAGGTTGGGGAGAGGAGAGCCTGGCCGAAGGGTGGTAGCTGGTTGGCGGCCGCCGCCGGCGGCAGCAGGAGGGCGCGGAGGTTGACGTAGAGCAGGTTGGAGCAGTGGCCGCACCGCACGGTGACCGTCTGGAACAAGCTGCTGCACGGCACGCCCACCTGCAGTAGTACATACAGAGATGAGTCTTCCTTTCTCTTCGTGGAATGAAGAAACGGCCGCCGGAGGAACGTGATCAGGCAGGCGACGCGGCACGTAAGGCAAGGGCACGCCGTGTGTATTATGCCCTGTGCCGTATCTACGTACGTACCGCGAGGATGGTGTCGCAGTAGCTGCAGTGCACGTAGCAGATCTGCTCCTGCTCCGCTGGCGGAGGCTGCTGCTGCACGAGGTGCTGCTGGTCCAGGTTGAACGTCTCCGGCACCGACGACATCATGGCGCCAAAAGAAGCAGCAAAGATCCGCGGACGATGGTGCTTCTTCTTCTTGCTTGTACGTGCAGCTCACAGCAACGGCGGCAACAGCCAGCGCACGCGTTCTTGGTGGAGTACTGGAGTGGATGATGATGCGCTGGAGCGTGTGAAGCAGCTAGCGAGGGGCAGGAAGGGCTTGGGCGAGTTATGGATGGATGGGTCGAGGGGAGGAGGGAGGTTTATATAGGTGCGTGGCGGCCGGTCGGCCGGCCGGCTCGGTTCGGTTCGGTCCCAGCAGGACCCCCCTGGGCGGGGTCGATCATCGATGTGGTATCTCGATGTGATGGACGACGACGAGCCGACGGATCGATCGGCGTTGGATTTGACGTGTAGGGGTACTACGTGGGGTGGGGAGCGGCTGCCTCGTCCCCTGACGGATTTGACTGATGGACCTGCCCGATTCGAGAAAGCATCGGATCTGTTGTTGCCTTTGCCTCCGCCCGCCGATTTGAATGATGATGCTCTCGGGAGGAGAGAGAGGGCAGCAGAGACAAACGGCGCGAGGCTGCCTTGCCTCATTGCCTGCCCTGATCGCTGTTCGTTCAGCTTGGGGGTGGGCGAATGGCCAGGCCACACCGCGGGGGCAAATTGGGAAAGGCATCAGGGGGTAGGCCGAGGCCAGGCGCCAGGCACAGCCTGCCGCACAGGCACCAAAGCCGAGAGAGGGTCCACCACCATCTCTCCCTCTCACCCTCTGGCCTCTCTGCCGGACTGTGCGAGCAGTGGCAGCAGCAGTAGCCGCTAGCGACTGTTTGTCTGAAAAGCGGAATGAGTGGTGGGGGATCGTGGCACAGGCGGTGGCGCGGGACAGAGCCGCCAGTGGGCCACTGGCCCGGCCTGATGCATGATCGATGCCGTCTGGTCCTGTCCCGGTGTGGTCGCGATTTCGACACGTTCGGTGCAGGGGTAGTTAGTTACACAGTGCCACGTAGAGTATTTTCGGGCACCGATTTATTGACTGCCCACATCGCTGTAAACCTCTATCGCTCGTAGTAGATTTTCCTGTGGCTATGGATGCAGTCACCATCATATCGAGCAACCGAACTGTCATATGGACAGTCGAGTTCGGGCATGCATCTTACTTCCAATCCAGTTCAGTCGAGTTGGCGTGCATATATGCATCTTACTTCCAATCCAAAATTTCTTATGCGTTCCAGCAGGTGAATGTTGACGGCATTCGCGACCGCATGTGGTGCATTAAACGTAGATGAAAAGAAAAACTAATTGCACAATTTGGTAAAATTGCGAAGCAAAGCTGCTGTTCCAATGCGGCCTCAAATAAAACGAACGCGCTCTGATGAAATTTCAAAGCGGGCCTGCTGTTCCATGCGGCCTCACACAAAGCGGGCCTATCAGAAGAGGACAGGGTCGCTACTGTTGATACTTGATAGGGAGTACCACGCGAGGTAGCTAGGTAGCTTAGCTACTAGTACCTCAGCGGTCAGGTTCAGCTTTGCTGTTTGTTGCCACTCGCCCCGGCCGTCTGCCGATGCCGGCCGAGGACCTGCCTGCCTGAGGCCACCGGCCGCGCGCGGCGCCAGACGGCCGGCCGGGCAGGCGAGGCGATTACAGCATGCCAAAGCAGGATCTGCAGGGGTAGGCAGCTGCCTGCACGAGAATTGATTGCCCCAACGCGACTATTACTAATACAGAAATCTAATCCGCCCCGTCGTCCTTGCCATTGCCTGGCCGCCTGGGCTCTGGGCTGCAAGCTGCATCTGCATGCATGTACGCCTACGAGAGCTCGTAACCCTGCGTCGATGCCACGGCGTGCCCTGCGGCCCATCAGCTAGCACACACCACCTAGGCTACTTAGCTCTAGTATCTTTGCAAATTGCAACCAAATGCATGCATGCGTGCATGGAGCATGGTCCCCTTAACTAGCTAGCTAGGAACTGTGCCGTAATTGGTGCACGGGGAAAATGACTTAAATGGAGACAAAAGCAGGTTAGGCGCGCGCGGCAGAGGTAGCTACGACGATTACAGTCGCTGCTGGGACCGGCCGACCTGTGCACTTTCGTTTCGTCGCTTTCCGCTTGGGAGGCGCCGGGCAGGCGCGGCACGAAAGGCTGCCTGCCTTGGCTCCGGCCTCCTCCGGTGCAGTGCATGCCGCCACGCCACGCCATCCCGGAATATTCCGGGCTGCCTGTGTGCGCTGCGCTGCGCTGGGCAGCCGACCGGGACCGCCGGCTAAGTCTGCATTGCAAACGAAAGACAGGTCCGCATGCATTACCCTGTGGCCTGCTCGATCGACGTCCACAACCGAGGAGGTGGGCCGCGGTGGAATCGCGATCCGAGCTGCAAACAGCCGCGTCGTCGTCATGGCCTGGTCTTTGGTCGTGTCCGCGTTCACTCTTGCGGAAGTTGCAGTGGGCACACAGTAGAGAAACGAGCTGTATTCCCGGTTTTCAACCCCTTTCAGTCCCGACTTTTATTTTTTTTGTTTCTATTTTCAATTGATGATTTGTTTTGGCTTTCAAATATGCCCGGTTCTCAACCCCCTTCATTCCCGACTTTCATTTTTTTTTTTTTTTTTTTCTATTTTCAATTGATGATTTGTTTTGGCTTTCAAATACGCATTCTACGCTGCTAGAATATACGTATTCTACACGTTTAAAATGTACGAAGGACTTTTAGTCAAGGATGGAGCGGTACGATCTTATAGAACAGATCATGTTCAAGTAAGATCGTGGTGCATGGCTCCAGAGCTGAGCTTTTAAGTTAGCTTTCATCCTTCTGAGCAAGCTAGGTGGTGCTAATAGGTGGGACTGGCCAGCAATTCCAGCATATTGAGTACTGGGCCGCTCCATTCTGGTATATGCTCTCCTATGTGTGGGTTTCAGGTTGAGCCAGCCCATCGAGGCTCATGTAAACGCCTCTAGAACTAAAAGACCTTTAGTCCCGGCTCGTAATACCGGCCGAAACTAATTGCTACTCCCTAATACAAACTGTAACCGGGGCAACAAACTGTAACCGGCTCATAATACCAAGCACACAAGTACGTCTCGATCCAGTAGCACTTCCTAGTACAGTGTCACCACTCATAACCGGGATTAAAGCATGCGTCGTCACTTCCTAGTACAAACTGTCAGTGTCAGTGTCAGCACGGCAACAATTGCAAGCAAATGAAGTATAAATACAAGCAAATGCAGGTATAAACCGGGACTAAAGCACGGCAACAAATGCAAGCAGAAGACAGCACCCTGTCACTCAAAAGACTGTCTGTTACAGTTTTAAGCTTCAGTCTCGGTTGGAGACAGCAACCGGGACTAAAGGTCCCTTTCTAGTTTTGGACGGAGCCTCTAGCCGGGAGTAGACTTTTATTTTCGGTTGGAGGGACCAACTGGGAGTAAAAGTTAACCTTTAGTCCCGGTTGGTAGCTTCAACCGGGACTAAAGATCCCCTGCAGCAAAAGTCTGCCGCAGTAGTCATTAGGCAGGGACCTTTAGTCTCGGTTGGATCTACAAACCGGGACTAAAGGTCTCTCTAGTCCCGGACGCGAAAAATATCAGGACTAAAGCCAAATTTCAAGACGGGATCAAAGGTCGTTTCTCTACTAGTAGATCAGGAACACTTTTTTTTTTTGTTCTAACAAAACTTCATTTATTATGGATGGATCTAACAGGCGAAGGCGTACGTACGCCGAGCACAGCAATCAAAAAGACCTTCACACATGAGCTCGTCACGTCACGTGTTCCTTTCCTCGTTTAGGTTTGCTCGATCGTCACGTTTTGTTTGGGGAATCCAGCAGTCTGCCGCCCAGTTGAGATCCAAATTTTTTTGCAAAATGCAACAGTAACGTTTTTCGTTGTTATTTGGCAATTAGTGTCTAATTATAGTCTAATTAGATTTAAAAGATTTGTCTCGTGAGATTTCGTCTAAACTGTGTAATTAGTTTTATTTTTTATTTATATTTAATGTTTTATGTATATGTCAAAGATTCGATGTGACGGAAAATCTGAAAAAATTTAGCAAAATAAAGTGAAACTAAACAGGGTACGTAGTAGGCTTAAATGATGTGCGCTGCTGGTCGATCCACAGGATGCATGCGCTGCTCAGCGCTAGGGAGATAGGGAGTAGTAGTAGTATTCCAGTTAGGCTGCTGAATCCTGCAGGAAGCGAGCGTACGTAGGCAGGAATTCTCTGTCGTGTAAAAGCGTGTACACATTCTGCATGCTACTGTTCTTTTTTCACGTTTCGCGAGAAAGCGAACAGCAAGCACGTTGTATAGTAGCCGCTCCCATCGAGGCCTGGCCTACGGACCTATGGATGAATGCAGGGCTAGCTGCCCTGCCTGTTTCACAGTTTTGCGCAGTGCCAGCGTCGCAGCTAGGCTAATCGCAACTTTGACTTGTCTAGGCTCTGCTCAATCTCAGCACCAAGGTCAACTTAGCTTCCTCGTGTTTTTCGTTCGAAAAAGGACTTAGTACATTTTTTCATGCAAAAGCTTGCATCCACAAAATTAAATACTCATCCGACGTACTCCATCCCAGAATACTTGACGTTGTAGCGTTTAAAATTTGTCTCACAAAGGAAGAAAGACGTTATAGCCACACCACATGTATGCCAGTCTAAGCTTGATGTCCCATCAGTCCATTCATCCCATGCTCCTGTACTCTTTCCATCACCCGGAAGTGAAAAAACAGAGAGATGAGTGGTGGTGCTTTAAAAGTCGGTCGGGGTGTGTGTGGGGGGGGGAGGGAGGGAGAATCCCCACCTAGATTATAATAATTTTGGCTATGTAAGCCGAATGTTTCAAATACAATTTTGCAATACATTCACATTGCCTTATCTAAAATGGAACACCACGCATCCGCAATTTCCCTTGTCTTTCTTTGGTAATCTTGCCTTCCATAGGCCGGCTTCTGACTTGCACGCCGTGCTTTAGTCATGTCAAATCAGAAATATAGCAGGTTGAAAGGTCCTAGTGGCTAGAGAGGGGGTGAATAGCCTAATAAAATTTCTACAACAGCACTTAACAAAATGGTTAGACAATTATGAGGCGAAGCAAGAGTTGCGCTAGCCTACTCAAAATACAAGCCACCTACCACAATTCTAGTTTAGATAGTATCTATTCACACAAAAGCTATAGCATTACCCTATGTTAGTGTGCTCTCAAAGGCTAACTAAAGAGCCACACCAACCAACCAAGCAAGCTCTCACAACTAGCTACACTAAAGAGCTTGACAACTAGTTTACGGTAAAGTAAAGAGATTGAGCAAGATGGTTATACCGCCGTGTCGAGGAAGAATCCAATCAATCACAAGAATAAATAACAATGAAGACCAATCACATCGGAATCAAATGATGAACACAATGATTTTTTACCGAGGTTCACTTGCTTGCCGGCAAGCTATTCCTCGTTGTGGCGATTCACTCACTTGGAGGTTCACGCGCTAATTGGCATCACACGCCAAAACCTCAATAGGGTGCCACACAACCAACACAAGATGAGGACCACACAAGCCACGAGCAATCCACTAGAGTTTCTTTTGGCTCTCCGTCGGGGAAAGGTCAAGAACCTCTCACAATCACCACGATCGGAGCCGGAGACAATCACCACCCTCCACTCAACGATCCTCGCTGCTCCAAGCTGTCTAGGTGGCGGCAACCACCAAGAGTAACAAGCGAATCCCATAGTGAAACACGAACACCAAGTGTCTCTAGATGCAAAACACTCAAGCAATGCACTTGGATTCTCTCCCAATCTCACAAAGATGATGAATTAATGATGGAGATGAGTGGGAGGGATTTGGCTACGCTCACAAGGTTACTATGTCAATGTAAATGGCCAAGAGAGTGAGTTTGAGCCGGCCATAGGGCTTAAATAGAAGCCCCCACAAAATAGAGCCGTTGTACCCCTTCACTGAGCACAACGCGGGGTGACCGGATGCTCCGGTCGGATCGACCAGACGTAGGCCCTCAGCGTCCGGTCACGTGATACATGCCACGTGTCCCCTGCTTCAAATACTGCTTTCAAATTTCAACGGTCCGTCATCAGATCGGACATCGCAAGATAATCCGACGGACGCCTGAAGCCCCGTCCTTCTGGCGTCGCTTTCAGAATACCCCCGGTGTTATGCCAAAGATTAAGGCATCGCAAATCATGCATATTATGCATCATCAAGCATCCTAATCATACATACCTAATCATGTAAATAATAACTGAAACCATGCTTCGAAACATCTGAAACATGCTCGTGAAACATGAATGTTGCATACACTTGTTTAGAGTTGTTTTTGCCCAAATTATGCTTGCTAAGTTAGTAAAACATGTTTGGCTATGATTGTAAATCATCTAGAATTATTTAGCACAATTTTTGGAGCAAAGTTTGTATTTAAATTATTGCCAAATTTTACTTTAAAAATAACTCTCCAAAATTAGGGTTTTGAGTTAAAATTGACTTTAATTTTATAATTCAAAATCTAGCAAGAATTGGACTTTGGTCATAAAAACAAAGTTGTAGAGGATTAAATTCTAAGCAACTTTTATTTTTGGGCCATTTTCAAAAGAAGTCATTTTCTTGCTCAAAAGGGTATTTGAAAACTGCTATTTGAAATTTCCTTGAAAATAGAAAATTGAAAAAGTGTTTCTATCCTTTCACGGGCCGCCGCCTCGCTTCTCGGCCCATGGCCGGCGGCTCACACCACCACCACCTCACGCTGCTCGTCAGCCAGCTCACCTCAAGCCAAGCGCACTGCCTCCTCGCACAAGGCCCAAGTTCAAGACGCCATGCTCGTCCCGACCAAGCCTTGAGGCGCGACCACCGCATGGCGACCATGCGCCGGCGACGCTTCGCCAGCAGGCGACCACGGCACGCCTCGCCCTCCAGGCCTACGCCTTTTTACGCCCACCACACAGGTGCTCCCCACTCACTCCCTCACTCACTCAAGAGGCGGCATCAAAGCGGCTCCCGCGTCGCCCACCACGAGCTCGCCACCAGCTCCTCACCGGATTTGGCTTGCCCAGCACACCACACGCCGGTGACCACTCCGTCTCGCCGCCAAAGCAGCTCCGCTTTTCTCCCGCACACCCTGCGTGCTCGCGTTGCCCGCCGTGGTAAGCATCCTTCCTTGGGAATTGCTTTCACGAGCACGGCCGAAGCTCACTGGTGAGCTCCGCTCCCGTGGACTCCCCTCTCCGCTTCCCTTCCCGCCTTTCCTTCACGCAAGACAAGCACCGCGCAGCGACCGATGTTGAGTCTCCGATCCTTTGTTGCCATACCTGGCGGAGACGCCTACTTTCGCGATCCGCGGCCGGGAGACGCCATTGCCGTAGCGATCATGAAACGCCTCCTATTCACCTCTATCCGCGCGTTTGTCTCCATGAACGTTAGTGCCTCCATTTCACCTCTATCCGACCGCGGTTTGTCATGGGGCGGTTATCATACATACTACGCCGTCGGCTCCGGCGGAGCGCGGCATACCTCGGCTCCGGCTTAACGCGTGGGTCCCATTGACCGTGGGTCCCAAGTGGCAGCCCCTCCGGTGTGTGAGACACTGGTGCACCCAAAGAATTTTGTCGGCTGGGTTTAAAATGAATTTAAGAAATGCTTTTCAGAATTTTGTTAAATGCTTTGGAAATTTATAACTTGCTCAAATTTGCTCCAAATTTGTTGAAACAAATTTTGTGGTGTTTCTTGTCACCAGATCTACATGATAAAAATATTGCATGTCATTTTTTAGGTACTTTTCTGTAGAGCTTTATTTAATTCTTGATATTGCTGATATCTTGTAAATTGTGTAGTAAATCCTATATGTATCAGAAAAATATGATTTCAAGTTTATTACTCTTCTTGTGTAATGTACTTTCTGTGAAAAATATATTCCATGCATGTCCTGTAGAAAAATTATGAGGTATAGTTCAAGTGCGTTTAATGGCTGATTTTTGTTATTTTGCTAGAGAGCAAAATTTGTATAAAACATGCATGTGATAATTTTTATACAGTGATTATTTGCTGTGTAGAACATAGGAAAAATATTATATATGTTGTTTGACACTTTTCATAATACAAAGTATTTTCATGTTCATAATTATGCTATAGCTTGTCATTTTTGTGTAGGCTACTCCACTTATCCAAATGCCATAAAAATTTAATGGTAGACTACTTAGGGTAGTACTGTGCTATGATAATTTTCTAATATTTTTCTAAGCTATAAAAATAGATGTTGCTATTCAAACCTATTATTAATTAGGGTTTAATCAAATGATGGCTTGATGCCTGATTAAGAAATTAGTGAAGCTTTGGTGTGTCTTTGAAGCATTTAATGAGATGTGTTGACTTATCATATTAGTAGTAGAAGAGAATGCAGTAGATGACATGTGCTTGTAGTATATGTTCTTGGATGATGTTGACTACCTTGCATTCAAGCATATCCATTGTGTTCATTTCATCCGATGCACTTTTTGCATAAGCACTTACGCACATGCATCATACAGGATCACAAACCGAGAACCCAGTCGTCATACCCGAGGAGCCCGAGGAGCAGCTCGAGGTGCAGCCGCAGGAAGTGACCGAAGCCGACGAGGAGGACGTTGAGGAACTTCTAGAGTGCCCCGATCACCGCCCGAGCTCCTTCGAGAGAGGCAAGCCCCAGAGCATTTTTCTCCCCGGTTTGTGATTATTAATTAAATGCTTTACTTTAATTGATGCATTACATTTAGGAGTTGTTTGCAACCGTTGCTGCATTATACCTTGTTTACCTTTGTTATACTATATCCTTGTTACCCTGGTATCCGTAGTCGAGTCAATGCTTAGCTGGCTTAGATCGGTAGAAGTCGGGTGATTTTCCTGTCACCTGCGAGCTATAGGTGGTTGCCTGGATCTGCTTGGATAACTATGTAGTCATGGTATAACTAAGTGTTAAATGAAGTTGAGACCGGACGAAGACTTACAGAGTTTTGGACTGTAGTGCCTTCCGTCTGTGTCGATTAAGGACCGACCGTTGTTGGGCCTCAGGTCATGTTGAACGCATGCCTTACATATAGCTGGCCAAATAAAGTACCTTTCGACCGCGAAGCTGGGAGATTATTCAGGCCGAGTAGATTGCCCACAGCGCACTGTACCGGAGCAGGTGTGGTAGGACACGGGGGCGAGATGATAAGACCAAAGTGCAGTCGGTCGGCCCCCGGGTACATGTGGTTCCTGGCAAACTCGAGATTCCTAGATAGTTGACTCGGTGACCGATACCTCACTTTAGCGGGTGAGTGAGGTTTGTGTAAGGAATAAATCACCAGCTGGTTAGGAATCGATTCGAATCGCCATCACTCCTGGATAGTGAGCACTTGACTTGAGTTACTTCATCATAGTAATGTTGATGGAACACTTGGACAGTTATAATGAATATGGCAATATGGAAGTTGTTAATGATCATTGGTTATCATTATCTGCTTAATCACATGTTTGCTCTAGTATAGGTGCAAATCTAGTCGACAGGTTATAAATAATTAACTTAACAATAATGCTTTTGGAAAGGTTCTTGAAATGCTAAAAATGTTTCTTTTTGCAAATGAGTCAGCTACACTACTATAAAGCCCTTCATAATCCTTGGTGTCACTTATTTTCGGTTATGTCGGGTAAGTCTAGCTGAGTACCTTCTCGTACTCAGGGTTTTATTCCCACTTGTTGCAGATGGGCAGATGTATTACGGCTACTGTATCAACTGCCTTTATCCTGCAATGGGTGATGCTTAGGACCATGGGCATGGTCATTCCTTACGTCTCGTCTGATGCTTTTGTTGGAGATGATCATTGGCTGGCACTGTATTTGAACTCCGTGTGAGTGTGTGTGGTTTTGAACAAATGGCTTCCGCTACTTCTATTTGAACTCGTTTTGTAAGAACTATGTTTAAACTCTGATGTATCTGAGATGCGAACTTTTATGTAATATGTGATGGTGACCGCTAAACTTATTACGATCTTAGCTGGTATGTGAGTTGGTTTGAAATCCTTCACGATTTCACGGACTACCGGGTTATACGGGCTTAAGTTTGCTAAATCGTCTGCTCTGGCGGGTGATTTTCTTACTTAATTTCGTATAATTGGTCGGTTCTGTTACAGCTTCCAGTAAGGTTCCAGAAACGAATTTCTTCGACCGGACGCGTCCGATCATGCTTGACCGGACCCTGCTAGCGTTCGGTCTCACAGTGACTTTCTCTGTGCTGCCATGTCAGCATGACCGGACACTGGACCTCAGCGTCCGGTCAGTCCAAGACCCATCATCCGGTCGTTTGACCAACGCCAGCGTCTTCGCTGTTACAACTGACCGAACGCGCTGGTTCCTCTGATACCAGCATCTGGTCACCTTGTGACCAACGTGACTAACTTCTTTTCACTTCTATCTTCTTCACCCTTGCTCAAATGTGTCAACCACCAAGTGTATCACCTTGTGCACATATGTTAACATATTTTCACAAACATTTTCAAGGGTGTTAGCACTCCACTAGATCCTAAATGCATGTGCAATGAGTTAGAGCATCTAGTGGCACTTTGATAACCGCATTCCGATTCGAGTTTCACTCCTCTTAATAGTACGGCTATCAAACCTAAATGTGATCACACTCTCTAAGTGTCTTGATCACCAAAACAAAATAGCTCCTATAATTTATACCTTTGCCTTGAGTCTTTTGTTTTTCTCTTTCTTCTTTTCAAGTCCAAGCACTTGATCATCACCATAGCATCGCCATCTTCGTGTCATGATCTTCATTTGCTTTACCACTTGGAATGTGCTACCTATCTCATGATCACTTGATAAACTAGGTTAGCACTTAGGGTTTCATCAATTCACCAAAACCAAATTAGAGCTTTCAATCTCCTTATTTTTGATAATTGATGACAACCCTTCCATAAATATATGAATTGAAATTCTATTGAATCCATGTTGCTTGCCCAAGCATATTTACCATGTGAAAAATGATATGGACAAGTTTCATGAATCCCAAATGGTAGCGATTAATCCCCCTATATATGTGCTAAGAGTTTGGATTGTAGCTTGCACATATGCTTAGATAGGAAATATAGGAGACAATGTCTACCAAATGATGCTAAGGTATAAAAGATGGACCTTTGAAGCGTGATACCAATCGGAGTGCACCATTATACCATCCTTAGCACCATGGTTAGCTTGATACCACTTGAAAAATAATTTGAAAAATACCACTTGTAAAAACTTACTTGGAAATGAAATCATTAGATATCCTATGCATGCTAGCTTTTCATTTCATCATTCAAACCTACAACTAGCATACACCACACAAGCATGGATATTGAAATTTAAAACTTATGCCATACAAGCAAACATATGAAATGCACATTCAAATGCACCATAGAAGTTCATGAGCTTGCTCCCCCTACTTGTGTGCTCAAAATTTTAATTGATCCCTTTCCTTTGTCATATCTCTCCCCCTTCCTTTGTCATATCTCTCCCCCTATGTCAAGTTCTCCCCCTTTGTTGTCTTTTCATGATCTTAGTACACTAATATCTTTGTTTTTCTCTCTATGTACTAATATCACTAATATCTTTGTTTTTCTCCCCTTTGTCATCAATGACCACAAAAGGTTCAAAATGTAGATAGGTTGAGATTATCAATGTCAATCAATGGGGTGAGGATTATATTCCCAAATTTGGTTCAAACTATAATGTTTGCCAAAGATATTTAACTCGGTTTGATCCAAGGACAAGCTTCTTCACACCTCTAAATAAGGGTTATCTTGTACCATGTTGAGTTAAACACTTAGAGCTCATTTTCTAGATTAAACACTAGGTTTACAAGCCCACAAACATGTCATATGCTACCACTAGATCAAAATAAGCATAGAAGCAATAGTGATACCGTACAATCATCAAATTTATTTGATTTTCATCAATGAGCCTAATAAAATGGAGAAATGACTAGATGTACTAAACATATCCTTAGCAAGGATGTATGCCATGCCAATCAACTTTTACCTTGGATTGCTCGAAGGAGAGGCATGTTATATAAGTGGGGGGGTGCATCAACACATATTTGAGAAATCCAATATGTTCAACTCATTCCTTAGCTTGCAAAACCTTTTTTCATCCAATGGCTTGGTGAATATATCGGCAAGTTGATCTTCGGTGCCTACACTCTCAATGCAAATATCCCTTTTTGTTGGTGATCTCTTATGAAATGGTGATGGACATCAATGTGCTTTGTCCTTGCATGTTGAACCGGATTATTGGTCAACTTGATTGCACTCTCATTGTCACATAGCAATGGCACTTTCTTGAACTTGATTCCAAAATCACTCAAAGTGGCCTTCATCCAAAGTATTTGTACACAACAACTACCAGCGGATATGTATTCGGCTTCGGCGGTTGATAATGCAACACTATTTTGCTTCTTTGATGACCATGAAATAAGTGATCTTCCCAACAATTGACATGTGCCTGAGGTGCTCTTCCTTTCAACCTTGCATCCCACATAATCCGAGTCGGAGTAACCAACTAGCTCAAACTTTGCTCCTTTGGGATACCACAAACCAACATTTGATGTATGCTTCAAGTACCTCAATATTCTCTTTGTAGCCTTCAAATAACTTTCTCTTGATGAGGCTTGAAATCTTGCACACATGCATACACTAAACATGACATCCGACCTTGATGCGGTCACATAGAGTAGGCTTTCAATCATAGACCGATACAATTTTTGATCCATCATATTTCCACTTGCATCACTATCCAAATTGCCATTTGTTCCCATTGGTGTGCTAATGACTTTGCTATCACTCATGCCAAACTTCTTAATCATGTCCTTGATATACTTGCCTTGACTCACAAAGGTACCATACTTCTATTGCTTGATTTGAAGACCAAGGAAGTAACTTAACTCTCCAATCATTGACATCTCAAACTCATTAGCCATCATCTTTCAAACTCATCACAAAAGTCTTGATTGGTTGATCCAAATATGATGTCATCAACATAGATTTGCAACACAAATAAATCTTTTCCAATCTTTTTGATAAAAAGAGTGGTGTCAACCTTACCCATCATGAACCCTTTAGAGAGTAGGAAGTCCCTCAATCTCTCATACCATGCTCTAGGTGTTTGCTTCAAGCCATACAATGCCTTCTTCAACTTGTATATATGGTTGGGCTTCTTATCATCTTCAAAACCGAGAGGTTGCTCAACATATACTTCTTCATTGATGTAACCATTGAGAAATGCACTCTTAACATCCATTTGATAGAGCTTGATGTTGTGGACACAAGCATAGGCTAGCAAGATTCTAATTGCTTTCAATCTAGCAACCGGGGTATATGTTTCTCCAAAGTCAAGACCTTCAACTTGTGTATAGCCTTGTGCTACCAATCTTGCTTTGTTCATTACTACTATCCCATCTTGATCTTGCTTGTTTCTAAAGATCCATTTGGTTCCAATCACATTGTGTCCATTTGGTCTCTCTATTAATTCCCATACTTGATTTCTTATGAAGTTATTCAATTCTTTATGCATAGCATTTACCCAATCAACATCCTTCAATGCTTCATTTATCTTCTTGGGTTCAATGGATGACACAAATGAGAAATGCTCACAAAATGATGCCAATCTTAATCTTGTTTGTACACCTCTAGAAATATCACCAATGATAGTGTCCAATGGATGATCCCTTGCAATATTGGTTGGTTGGAGGATTGAACTTGATTGCTTGCACTTGCTTGATCATTGGGTTGAGATGGTGTACTAGCCACTTGATCTTGTTCATTATCATGAGAGCCACTTGCACTAGCTTAATTTATATCATCTTGCACATTTGAGTTAGAGAGCATTTGCACTTGATCATCTTCATCATCATTCACTTGTCTAGGCCTCAATTCACCAACATCCATGTTCTTCATGGCATTTGAAAGTTGAATGCCTCTAACATCTTCCAGGTTCTCATTCTCTTCTTGTGAACCCTTGGTTTCATCAAATTTAGCATCATAAACTTTCTCAAGAGTATCAATATCCAAATTCCAAACTCTATATGCTTTGCTTGTAGTGGAATATCCAAGTAGGAATCTTTCATCACATTTCTTGTCAAACTTGCCCAATCTAATGGCTTTCTTTAAGATATAGCATTTGCAACCAAAGACCCAAAAATATACAATGTTGGGCTTTCTACCATTCAAGAGCTCATATGGTGTCTTCTCTTTCAATGGGTGACAATGAGAGACGGTTGCTACAATAGCAAGCCGTGTTGATAGCTTCAGCCCAAAAGAATTGACTCACATTGTATTCACTAAGCATAGACCTTGCCATATCAATGAGTGTTATATTCTTCCTCTCAACAAGGCCATTTGATTGTGGAGTGTACTTGGCCGAGAATTGATGTCTAATTCCAAATTCATCACATAACTCGTTAATTCTAGTGTTCTTGAACTCACTACCATTGTCACTTCTAACTCTCTTGATGGTTGTTTTAAACTCATTGTGAATGCCCCTGACAAATGATTTGAATATTACAAACATATCACTTTTGTCCACTAGAAAGAATACCTATGTGTATCTAGTGTAATCATCCACTATCACAAAGCCATATTTATTACCACCAATGCTAGTGTATTGTGTTGGCCCAAACAAATCCATGTGCAATAACTCAAATGATGTACTAGTGCTCATCATGCTTTTCTTAGGATGGGTGTTTCCAACTTGTTTGCTGGCTTGACAAGAGCTACAAAGCTTATCCTTCTCAAACACAACATCTTTCAAGCCTCTAACCAAGTCATGCTTAACCAATCTATTCAATTGTTTCATTCCAACATGACCAAGCCTTCTATGCTATAACCAACCCATGCTAGACTTAGTGAACTAGCATGTAGATAATTTAGCTTCACTAGCATTGAAATCAACCAAGTATAGATTCTCATATCTAAAGGCTTTGAAGATCAAGTTAGAGCCATCTACACTTATGATCTCTACATCATCTACCCCAAATATGCATTTGAATTCAAGATCACACAATTGAGCCACGGATAGCAAATGAAAGTTCAAGCTCTCTACTAGCAACACATTGGATGTGCTCATGTCATTGGATATTGCAATCTTACCAAGCCCCTTAACCTTGTCTTTGCCATTGTCACCAAATGTGATACTATCATAACCATCATTACTATTGGTATTGATTGAGTTGAACATTCTTGTATCACCGGTCATGTGTTGAGTGCACCCACTATCAAGAATCCAATGCCTTCCTCCGGCTTTGTAATTGACTTACAAAAGAAGATCAATTCTTTTTAGGTACCCAAACTTGCTTGGGTCCTTGAAGGTTAGTCACTAAGCTCTTTGGTACCCAAATGGTTTTCTTCTTTGAGCCCATCCATGGTTTACCAATGAACTTAGCCTTCACACCATTTGTATCCTTAGTAAGCACATATAAAGAATCAAGCTTAATGGAGGATACATTAGCATTTTTACTCTTGTTTTTGCACTCTTGCTCTTTATGATCAACTTGCTTGCAACTAATGTAAACTGACCATTGTTCTTCATAAAACTAGTCTTGTAAAGAGCAAAGGCCGCCTTGCCTTTCTTGGGGTATAGCCCAATCCCTCTTTGTATAGAGAAGCTCTTTAGCTACCCAAGCACATAAGCAAGCGGTCCTCACCACCATAGACCTTAGCCAAAGTGTGAGTGAGCTTGTTGACCTCCTTGAGGTTCTCGTTCTCAACCATTAGTGAGGCATCACAAGTGAGACCATCACTACTAGATGAGGCGGAAGTAGAAGTACTACAAGAAGAGTTAGTGGGAGCAACAATGATAGGCATAGATAATGATTCATCAATTATATCACAAGTTAAGCCTACATTGTAAGTTTCAACATACTTCTTTTTATTTTGCTCATCAAGCAAAGAGGAATGAGCCCTTTCAAGCTTTTTGTGAGCCTTGCCAAGCTTCTCATGGGCATCCTCTAGCCTCTCATGAGATGCATTGAGCTCATCAAAGGCTTGCTTAAGGGCTTTTAGTTCCTTACGTAAGCTTTTGCATTCCCCTCTCTTGCCAAGAAGATCAATTCTCTAGCATCTTCTAGCATGTCAAATAATTCATCCTTAGTAGGTTCATCATCATCACTATCACTATCATTTTCATTTTCATTTTCATTTTCATTATCATGTTCCTCATCACTTCCATCATCACAAGTTTGTACCTTAGTGGCCATAGCCATGAAGCATGATGGAGTGTCGAAGAGAGAAGGCTTCTCATTGATAACAATGCTTGCAAATGCCTTCTTCTTGGTGGTCTTGTCATCATCGCTATCATCATCATCACTTGAGGAAGCATCACTATCCCAAGTGACCACATATGAACCACTCTTCTTCTTCTTGAAGGCCATATTGTCCTTCTTCTCTTTCTTTTCCTTTTTGTCCTTCTTTTTGTTCTTCTTGTTGTCATCATCATTGTCGCTATTGTATGGGCATTGAGCAACAAGATGATCTTTGCTTCCACACTTGAAGCACCTTCTTGACTCTTCTTTGTTCTTGGATGAAGACTTCTTTCTTCTAGCACGGTAGCCCTTATTCACCATGAACTTGCCAAATCTCTTCACAAAGAGAGCCATCTTCTCATCATCATCATCATCCCATAATTCATCTTCTTCACTTGATGTTTCTTGCTTAGCTTTGCCCTTGGATGATGTGGCCTTGAATGCCACGCTCTTCTTCTTCTCATCTTTTTTCTCCTTCTTTTCTTCCTTCTCATCATCATCTCTATATGTATCATCGGTCATTATGTCTCCCAACACTTGGTTTGGTGCCATGGTGTTCAAACCACTCCTCACTAGAATAGTGACCAATGTACCAAATCTTGAAGGCAAACATCTCAAGAACTTGTGGGAGAAGTCCTTATCCTTCACCTCTTCTCCAAGTGCTTTGAGATCATTGACAAGCACTTGAAGTCTATGAAACATCTCTGGCACACTCTCATCCTCCTTCATCTTGAAGCTTGCAAACTTCTCTTTGAGAATGTATGCCTTTGCACCCTTCATGGCTTGAGTGCCCTCAAATGATTCTTCCAACTTCTTCCATGCCTCATGAGCTCTCTCAATGTTCTTGATTTGCTCAAATGTTCTCTTATCTAAAGCATCATGGATGGCACTAAGAGCAATATCATTATTTTGAAGTAGTATTTCTTCGACGGCGGTGGGAGCCTCTTCATCTTCAATCTCAATCTTTATCTCTACCACCTTCCAAACCTTCCTATTGATTGACTTGATATAAGTTGTCATCTTAGATTTCCAATAGGGATAATTTGAGCCATCAAATTGGGGTGGCTTCTTGGTGTTGTTGATTTGAGCCATTTTTACACCGAAGGTTGTTAAGCATCAAATCACGGTGACCACGGCTCCGATACCACTTGAAAGGTCCTAATGGCTAGAGGGGGCGTGAATAGTCTAATAAAATTTCTACAACAACACTTAATAAAATTGTTAGACAATTATGAGACGAAGCAAGAGTTACGCTAGCCTACTCAAAATGCAAGCCACCTACCACAATTCTAGTTTAGATAGTATCTATTCACACAAAAGCTATGACATTACCCTATGTTAGTGTGCTCTCAAAGGCTAACTAAAGAGCCACACCAACCAAGTAAGCAAGCTCTCACAACTAGCTACACTAAAGAGCTTGACAACTAGTTTGTGATAAAGTAAAGAGATTGAGCAAGATGGTTATACTACCATGTCGAGGAAGAATCCAATCAATCACAAGAATGAATAACAATGAAGACCAATCACCTCGAATCAAATGATGAACACAATGATTTTTTACCGAGGTTCACTTGTTTGTAGGCAAGCTACTCCTCGTTGTGGCGATTCACTCACTTGGAGGTTCACACGCTAATTGGCATCACACGCCAAACCCTCAATAGGGTGCCACACAACCAACACAAGATGAGGATCACACAAGCCACGAGCAATCCACTAGAGTTTCTTTTGGCTCTCCACCGGAAAGGTCAAGAACCCCTCACAATCACCATGATCGGAGCCAGAGACAATCACCACCCCCGCTTAATGATCCTCGCTGCTCCAAGCCGTCTAGGTGGCGGCAACCACCAAGAGTAACAAGCTAATCCCGCAGCGAAACACGAACACCAAGTGCCTCTAGATGCAAAACACTCAAGCAATGCACTTGTATTCTCTCCCAATCTCACAAAGATGATGAATCAATGATGAAGATGAGTGGGAGGGCTTTGGGTAGGCTCACAAGGTTGCTATGTCAATGTAAATGGCCAAGAGAGTGAGCTTGAGCCGGCCATGGGGCTTAAATAGAAGCCCCCACGAAATAGAGCCGTTGTACCCCTTCACTAGGCACAACACGGGGTGACCGGACGCTCCGGTCGGATCGACCGGACGCAGGCCCTCAGCGTCCGGTCATGTGATACATGCCACGTGTCCCCTGCTTCAAATACTGTTCATCAGATTTCAACGGTCATCTACTGACCGGACACCACGCACAAACTGACCAGACGCTCAGCCTCCAGCGTCCGGTCGTTTCCAGTAAGGTTCCAGAAACAAATTTCTTCGACCGAACGCATCCGATCATGCTTGATCGGACCCTGCCAGTGTTCGGTGTCACAGTGACTTCCTCTGTGCTTCCATGTCGGTATGACCGGACATTGGACCTCAGCGATCCGGTCAGTCCAAGACCCATCATCCGGTCGTTTGATCGACGCCAGCGTCTTCACTGTTACAACTGACCGGACGCGCTGGTTCCTCTGAGGCCAGCGTCCGGTCACCTTGTGACCAGCGTGACTAACTCCTTTTCACTTCTATCTTCTTCACCCTTGCTCAAATGTCCAACCACCAAGTGTATCACCTTATGCACATGTGTTAGCATATTTTCACAAACATTTTCAAGGGTGTTAGCACTCCACTAGATCCTAAATGTATGTGCAATGAGTTAGAGCATCTAGTGGCACTTTGATAACCGCAGTCCGATTCGAGTTTCACTCCTCTTAATAGTACGGCTATCAAACCTAAATGTGATCACACTCTCTAAGTGTCTTGATCACCAAAATAAAATAGCTCCTACAATGTATACCTTTGCCTTGAGCCTATTGTTTTTCTCTTTCTTCTTTTCAAGTCCAAGTACTTGATCATCACCATGGCATCGCCATCTTCATGTCATGATCTTCATTTGATTCACCACTTGGAATGTGCTACCTATCTTATAATCACTTGATAAACTAGGTTAGCACTTAGGGTTTCATCAATTCACCAAAACCAAACTAGAGCTTTCATAGGTGCATAGGGGTAATGCAGCCATGCAGGTATTTATCCTCCACATTGATCTACGTGTCCAACTCTACAACGTCAACCTTTATGGGACAAAGGGAGTACTGTATACCAAGTCAAAATTTTCTAACTTTGGACAGTGTATGAGGAATTATTATAGATTAAATACTCAACATGAACTCATTTTCATAATTTCCCATGTTTGGATTTATAGTAAAGTGCACTAGCGGGTGTTGAGGACAGTCCCGCTGGTGCTTGTTAGCCAACCGTAAAATTTGCTTAATCATTCCGAGGCTTGGTAATTTGGTCTAGGAGAAAAGAATTGATGCAGTTTGATGCACCTTTTATGGAAGATGAAGCTCCGCTATTGCTTAAAGAAATGCCGGTCATCGAGTCAATAAAATTAGTTTGTTTGTGCCGTTTATGTGCGATTAGTAGATCTATCAGCGGCCTATAGGTGAGTTTTAGAGACATGTAAGATGTTTTAAATGCATTGTTCATCACTTGAAAATGATGGAGCTTGTGAAGTTTAGCCATGTTACTTTGTTGTATAGGGCGCTATATCAAGTTATTTTGTTAGAGTGGATAGTAGAGTTAGGGATGCAGATTTGATTGGGTCAACCCCACAATCCATCACACATTACTCTACCTGTAAGTTTTAGTGTACAAACCCTATAGGGCTAACCCACCGATTTATGGTCCCATATTGAATAACACTGTGGGTCATTGGCTTACGCACTATATCACAATGCAACCTCCTATGGGCCATTGTCAACCTTTGTTCGTTGCTCTTTGTTACAACCTCTCAATTTTCCTTTTTTCTTATCTACTGGTCACTCGTCCCTTCCCCACACTCTCCATCAAGTCCATGCTCCTACTCTACTCGTTTTCCAACTAGATCGCTAGTTCAACAAGTGTCTCCTTAATTCATGGCTTACTATCAACAGCCCTATCGAGCTCTACCACCCTAGGTGATATGAACGGGGCTCCCGATCTTCCGTCAGGTTGAGATAATTATCGATTTGGTGGAGAGCGACACACTGATCTGGCTTCAGATCACAAAGATCCAAACCCTGCAACCATAGCACCATGTCTCCTCTAGTTATGAATCGTGTCACAATCCGGTTGACCTCACCAAGAAGGCTAATCCCTACTACGAATCGAAGAACACAAGCATGAAGAAGATAAAAACGCAACTCAATTGAAGTGACAATTGCAGATGAATGATTAAGCACTCGAAGTTGGGGTTTGACAACCAATAACGACGACTGTTCAATGATAGATTGATCTAAAGCATAACTCAAACCCTAACGTAGCTACTGATTATATTGTCTATGGAGCGTCCAAGAACCCCTATCTGCGCCCCCTAATGAGCCTACACGTTACATGGCCCAACGGCCCAAAAGACGGTGACGTAGCACCCTGATAGATTCTGGACACTGACTTGTTTTAACGATTTCCGTTGACTCTGGTGGAATTTTGATGTCAAACCAAAGACATCAGTTAGCTTATGAAATTATCTTTTCATCCATAGGTGGACTGTCGAAAACGGAGTCTGTATATGTTCGAGACGTCCATTTTACTGCAGGCTGGTCCTAGATTCTGAGATGGACTCAAACTTGGTATAGATTGGGCCTCCAACTTGACTTGGACGCTGTTGTTGGCATTCTAAGGAGGTGGCCAAGGGGTAGGACGTCCAAGGGCTTCCTTGGTATGTTCTCCACATGGTTGGGACATGCTCCAACTTGGGCCAGGGTCCCAAGTGTGAATAACAAGCCCACGATGACATCGTAGCACTCGACAAAAATAGGGACAATATGTCTTGATTATTTGAAAACCTTTCTGACATGATATTTAGGTGGGAGTGTGGGACCATATCTATTTGAAAGCTTATCAAACAAGATTTCCATCAAGTGCTCATTGACCTCAATCGCACTCAGGATGGATGAGTTATGGCCTTCCCAATGAAGCATTGTCGGGCTACCGACGAACCGAATGTTGAAGTTTGATGAGCTTGCACTCCAAGATCGATCTTGTGCATTGGTTTGAAATTACATTTGGTTTATGTCCACCAACAAGCTCTGCTAATGTTTTTGTCCTTGGCTTCAGCAAGTAGATCACAACTTACACTCTCTAAGTTTGTGTCGGAGCAAGTGCAATCATTTGGTCTATTTGGTTGAGTCGAAATGATTTGGTTTTTGACAAAAATATATTATCTTCTTATTTACAAGTTATTTTAGGGCCACTCTGTCAGATTATTTAGCTCCAACAATGCCTAGCAACGAGATCGCGTAGATGGAATCAGATGGTAGCACACGAGACACAAGGATTTATACTCGTTCGGGGCGCGGTGGGGCGCTAAACCCTATTCTAGTGGTGCTGCTGCTCTTGTAGATTGTTATGGCAGAAGATAGATCCCGCACCCGAGGTCCCTACCCCCTTTATATAGGCAGAGGGGGTAGGGTTACAGGGAGGGCGATTGGGCTAACAGATTGGATTCCCGGTTTGTTACACGATTGCGCAACAGATCGATCCTAGCTATCGTCCAGATGCGTCTGTCTTGGCTTGCCTTGATCTCCATGTTGGTCGACCGTGCCAGCCCTTGCGGGCCTCCTTCTTGACGGCTGCTGGGCCGATGGCCTGGTGATGGTCACATATACGAGCGGGTACCCCTGGTCCATATATCTGATACACTCATTGGACACGCTTGTGGTGTATCTTACAAAAAGCCCATGACCGACCAACGTTAAAGTGGACAACCTGTATCATGAAGAAAGCAACAATGGAGATTCTCACCAAACATGGGTGGCCGTTTTTTAATAGGCTTATGCATAGTTTATTATTGCTTCTTGTGAACTTTTTTAGGCTTGTTTTTTATGCCAAAGACTTGTTTTGTAGTAAATTTTGATTGATGCATAACTTATGCAAGATGGCATCTATAACTACGAATGGCTGTGGCTGCCTTAGACTCTTGTGATCATGGTGTTGCTTATACTGATGTGTTTCAATTAATTGCACACACTGGACAAGAGCAATCATTATCCTTTGTATTTCTTTCTATGGAGCTTTAGCCTATTCACCCCTATTCTGCGTAAGAGGCGCTTGTAATCTCTCTCTGGATGGCTCCATTCCCATCATGGGTGCGTTCTTATGCTATCAATACATTTAGCTTTTAAATGTCATTAGAGATGCACATGTATACATGGACAAATTGACAATACAAATGGACAAATTGACAATACAAATAGGCATTATTGCCATTATAATTAAAGTGTAATTAGGAGGCGGGCGTTGGTTTGCAAATCACACTTTTAAATCCTCCCACAAATCTACAAATAGGCATTATTGCCTTTGACACATTACCTACAAATCTTCATGAATCATCAGATCAATGGCTAAAGCCCCTTAGCTTCAGCTGTTAGCTAACCTTATTAACATGAGACATTATGCCAACTTATGCATGGAAGTGTAGCCTACTCGGTTACACTTTATTATGTACATACCATTCTACCATGACACATGAATCGGTTGGCTACTTATGTACTACGTTACATCCAGCACACCTCAATGTTATTAACTGTGTAATGATGCAATTATGCACTATTCCAGTGATTTATTGCATATGTGAATATGCATATTGTTGACACTACACCCTGTTCGCTCGATCGTATCAGCCATGATACAGTGTTTTTCTCTCACAGTAAAATAGCATCAGCCGACTTATAAATCACAGAAACAATCAAGCGAACAGGTTTCCCAAATCATTGTCCCCACCACAGGAAGCTGACGTTGACACGTAGTCCAATGGCTCTTCTTTCTCCTCAGACTGCTGAAACACTTGTGTTGGATTGGAGTAGCTAACGGACTCCTTAGGAGTGGTGTCGCCGTTGCTGAGCTGGGACGCCACGAACTTGTCGAGAGCTCGCCAATCTGTGCCTGACGCATCCCCAGCCGTCAGATAGAGAGGCTCGGCCTGGAGCTCCTGCACGGTGTATCGAGTGGCACCATGGTCCTGCGTAAGGCCACATGGCTGGAGAGTAGTGTCTACTTGGCCAATAAGGTCAGGGAGCTTGGGGCTCTCCAGCTGAGGGAGCTGCTGCAGGAAGTGCTCCTGGGGAAGGAGGTGGTGGTACTCCAGCTCCACCTTGCAAGGGTAGCTGTAGCTGCTCTGGTGCCTGTGGTACATCATGGCGCTCTGCTGGAGGTGCGTCGCCTGCCTCGGCGAGCCAGGCTCCGGTGCCATGAACCCCGTGTGGTCGTTGAACCAGTAAGGGGAGTCCCCAACCATTCTTTGGACAGTCGCGAGTCGCTTCCTGAACACCCTGCAGACAACCCATCCTTCTTCCTGAATGAGAATGACATGCATGCATACAGCCTTTTGTTAGACAGGTCCTGAATAACTAATATAACGCACGCGTAGGATGCTGACATGCATCATGTGTACATGACACTAGGTGAACAAGAAATGAAGTAATCCTAGGAATCTTTATATCTTACGTGTGGAATTCCATTTTCGTTGGTCTCCAAGCGATACTCGTGCATGATCCAATCTGACTTCTGTCCATTGGGCGCCCGGCCTTTGTAGAAAACTAGTGTCTTCCTCATCCCTACGAGGTAGTTCTTCACATAGATCGGCTTGTCTCTCCCTGTGGCCTTCCAGAAACCGGCCGTCGTTGCTCTGTTGGTGCGAGTGCCGGTTGGGTACTTCTTGTCCTTGTGGCTGAAGAAGTACCACTCGTTTTGCTCTTCAGCTCCAATCCTGCACTTTTCTGTTTCATCATCATATATAGAAGTGGGTTAGCGGCTTACAACCATTGGGATACATGCATAATAACTTCACAAGAAGCTTGTTATTCCACACATGCTATGAGTGTACATATTGCTGTTAAATACAGTTTTATGTCTCATGCAAGCTTGAAGTATAAATCGAGTTTAGATTGCTGTACCTTGCAGATCCCAAGGCTCAATTTTGTATAAATCCACATCTTTTATAACATCCAAGTCTATCTTCTTCAGTGCTACCTTTTTCCTAAGGTAGTAATCAACGAGTTCTTCATCGGTAGGGTGGAAACGAAAGCCGGGAGGAACATGTGTGAAAGCGTCCATCTTCTTCTTCTGAGAGCCAAGTTATTATATATGCAGCTGGTAGACGTCGAGCAAACCTCACTGCACCATGGTTAACAAAGATATTATTTAGCCATAACTTTTGTTGCCAGCTAGTCTTCTGATGTGTGGGGCTTATCTATTTTGTACTAGCTCAGGCAAAATAAATGATAAGAATGTACGACTCCGTCCTGTTCAAGAATATATAAAGTTTTTTCTGATTATAAAACTTGACCCTTAGTTTCTACAGTGACAAATAATTTTAAAATATATGAAAGCACTTGTGGTTTTGGACGAGATCCCATCAAAATCTTACAACTTTGGCTATTAATAAAAATTTTAAAACATTTTTCTTCATTCAATGCAATACATCTCAGGTGGGTACTCTCTCTCTCTCCTCTGTTGACAATAAAAAGATATGTAGTTTGAAACATAAAAATCGTATAGATTTATCTTGAATATATACTTCCTCCAATGCACGATACTGATATGATATTTTTTGATAAATGGTATAAATCTATACAAATGTGATAATCATACATTATGCAATTATTTTTCATAATAAATCTATTAATACCGATCTTGTGATGTCAATCTATATAAAGTTTTAGCTAGACAGTGCTAGTGAAAAGTAAATAACCACTGACTTATAGTATTTGTGACCAGAGAGGACTTCCATAACCTCATAGATATGATATGATTTATTATATTAGAAACATGCAATTTGAAAACATAAGATCATATGTGTAGACTATATTTAATTATAAATCTATTAGGTTTTATATAGATATATATATCCTAGTAGAAAATAGTGATCGAAAACACAGCTTTAGAGCCCACGAATGATAAAAAAAAACATCAAGTTAGGGCCTATTTGGATCCTCTCCTCTAAACTTTAGAGTTAAAGCTCCAAACAACAAGTCTAAAGTTAGCTCTAAACTTTAGCCTACCTCATATTAGAGCATTAGACCTCAAAACTGAGCTAAAGTGCTCTAAAGTTTTTAGAGCTCTAAAGTTTAGAGGGGAGGATCCAAACAACCCCTTATATGTGAATTGAGGGAGTACTTCTTTCATGTAACCAATCTAAATCATTCTATTTGATCCAGCGATTGAACTTAAAGAAATATCTTCCAAAACTCTTAAATGTCATATAATTTAGAATCGAGATGTGGTTTTAGTTTTCCATCAACTCTAAATGTTTGTTACAAAAGGTGAGAATCATTACGTGCACTATATATAGGTACGCTAGTAGTGAGGGCGAGTCTGTATAGACAATAAGGAGTGCGGGCGGACTCACGTAAAAACGAAAAAAACAGTGACTCTGGTTAATTTTTCATCATACACGCACCTTGACGGTAAAAGTTTATGCACGCAACGCACCTGTCAATGAAGCTAGATTTCTACCCTCGTGGAGACTCTGGTTAATTTTTCATCATACACGCACCTTGACCGTGACTCTAGCTTCACCCCTACTAATAATAGTATGATACTTCTGTCATACGATTACCCAGACGAAATCCCAATATCCTGCTTTGTTTTTTTTCCGATCTTTTGTGTCAATAATGAAGCTAGATTTCTACCCTCGTGGAGACCTTTACGTTGAATTGGTTAAATTAATGTTCAAAGATGACAGCGTGGTAAAGAAAAAGACTTCGGAGTAGTTTACTACTATCTCGGAAACATTTTGCATATATATCCTGAGGGAAAAGCATTAGTAAAGTTCATAACCATATTAATGCATGCATGCTTGCTTTCCTCTAACCCAGAAGTACAGATTAAGATTGTAAATCATCCCGACAACAGTTTGCCTTAATTTCTCAGAGTTCGATGAAAACACACTGTCGAACATGTCCTTTGCAAATCCCAGCTGTGGAGTAGTAGCTGGACTATCGAAACCTACGTACATACAGTACAGACGTAATAAGGTGGATGGATAGCTGATATTACCTGAGTTAGCCTGTTAATCTCTATGCCTCGTGCCAAAGCTGCGCCGGCTTTACACTCCGTATAGCACGCCGACTGCAAGCAGGTACTGGAGCACCACCACCGGGGCAACACGCTTCGCCGCTCCCTTTCCTCGCCGGCCGGCCCGCTTCTCGCGCGAATCGATCGGCGAAACTTACGATTGAATCAAACGACTGTACGCGCGCACAGAACATGCATGCATCATCGATCAGCCGCAGTTCATCAAATGAGCGAGCGAGAGCGAGAGCTAGAGCCTAGAGATCAGGGGAGAAATGGAGGCTACCTTGATGTGCTTGCTGGGATCGATCGGAAGCCCCCTCGCTCGCTGTCGTCAGCCGGATCGATCGGTATATGGAGAGGCGGGATAAGGCCGGCCGCGCGCGGCGTGGGTATATATGGCGGTGGCCGGTGGTGGGTGGCGCCGGAAAGCGCGGATGGATTGCGGGCCAAGGCTGGGTGCAATCCAGGCGCAACGCGGGGCGGACAGCGACGCGGAGATCTCAACACCGACCCCGCCCCCCCCCCGATCTCTCGCTCCCCGTCCCCCGCGTTTTTCTATTGGCCTTCCTCGCCGTAACCGCCACCTCGCCTCACCCGCCGACGACAGCGACCGGCATCGGTCTGTGCCGCCCGGCCGGCCGTCCGGCCTCTCAGCGATCGATCGATCGACCACCTCGGATCCGGTCCTCCAGCGCCAAAGCGTGCGAGAGGTTTCACTCCAGTGCGGCAAGCTTATGTATCGAGGGGCTGCGAAGCACGCCTGGCCTTTCCAGACGGGCAAGAGGGTGGCTGCAACCTGCAACTAGAAAAGATGGGCGGTGCCAGACGCGAGCGAAGTTCCACACAAAAGGCCGGATGCAACTGGCTCTGCCACCACATTTCTCCTGAAATTCAGAGACACACAGGGAGTGCAGTGCAACACGATGTGCGTGGTAAAAGGTACTGCGTGCTACTCCTTTCACCTGTCAGTGATGGGCAATTGTCACATTCGATCGAGCTGAGAGCCTTAACCGAAACGTGCATCGGTGTGTGTGGCCCTAAAAGCCAAGTTATTATGGCTATCAACGGCGATCGATGGGATGCGTTCTCATCATTGTAACCTAATCGATCGCAACCACGCCACCACTACCGGACGTTTAACAGGTGGTGTTACATGTTCATCCACAGTTCACTTTGTTTGTTAGTGACTGTGGCCCTAGGCTATCGATCGATTTGTGCAATTATACGTGGAATGATCGCTTTTGTTACGCATCCTCTCGACAACATGCATGTATACATAGTCATACATACATACATACAAGTAGTTAGTTTCTGATGTCTTAGTGAATTCATCATAGGTTAAGCTCTTGGTCAGTGTTAACGCTGCACCTGTCCACGGTTGGTTGTGTCTGCTAGAGCTAGCTAGCTGTCAGTACCACAGCAACTCATCCAGCTCTGGCAGCGAACCTTTTGTTCTCCATGATGATAGTCGCTCTCAGGACGGCTGGGCCCGTTTCTCGACCGACCCAAGTATATTTTGGATGGCGACCTTTCTCCAAATGGAAAAACCCCATTGCCAGACAAGGCAAACGCCTCGGACACGAACACTACTAGTGCTCGTATCCTTTCCTGAAAAAGAGGCCAAAAGGATCTTATTAAGCCTTTCAAGATACGTCACGTTTCAACAGGACCAGCTAGCAGGGCTGCCTACCTATGTGTCATTAGTTGCTGATTAATTTTACTATCCTGGCAAGAGAGCTAGAGCCAGCCAGCAGAGATTGATGGGGCTTCTGTCCATCTTCACTGTAACCAAAATTTACCATCATCTGATAGATGATGTACCCATGCAACTGTTTATATTGGCACCCATCATGGACTAGATTAAGTTGTGTACAGTAGTACCAGTAGTATTTTATTTATAAGTAGATAGATCAGATGGGCAGTACAAGAGAGTGCGTGTTAAACCTGATTAAAAGGTAAGTAGTTCCAGATAAGCTGAGGGCATGAGGGAAGACAAACTGAATATAGCTAGGGCTAGCTGTGGGGCGGCCGGCGTGGTGCAGAGTTGCGGTCAGGCAGAGGCGGCGGGCGGTCCGGCGTGGGCTCGACCTGATCATTACGCAGCCCTACTTTATATCCCAATCTCCTTTGCTCTGTTATTAAATTTGGACTGGCTGGACCATTTGGTCGATCGACATGTAACTAGATACACAGACCAAAACTAATACAGGTTGAGGTTGAGCCAGAAGCAGAATATTGTTAGACACCAAATCCACATCAGATATGGATTACAACAATACTAAAACTGTAGCAAGCTAGGCAATATGGAAGCCTCCAAAACCACTCTTTTGTCATTAAGAGCACAGTTAGGCAAGCCCCCTGGCTATCTGAAGCAACTGGTGGTCACGGTGCCTTTGCATGCTCTTCTAGGCCTAGGCGTGGTCCTCAGTGTGACATGTACGCCCTTCCCTCGCACGCAAGAATGAGAGCTGGCCACCAGTAGAGAAACCACTTTCCATCTATGGCTAAAAAACATTTAGTCCCGGTTTCAAATTACAAACCGAGACTAAAGTAGGCATGTGACATTTAGTCTCGGTTTGTAATACAAACCGGGACTAATTCCACTTTTAGTCCCGGTTTGTAACGGTTATCAAGGCGTGTCAGTTCTAGAAGCTTTAGTCTCGGTTTAAGACACGAACCCGGATTAAAAGTGTGACTTTTAGTCCCGGTTGAGATACGAACCCGGACTAAAGGTATCTTTAGTCCCGATTTGTGTCTCAAACCCAGACTAAAAGTGCCTCCAGAGTGAATTTAAAAGAAAAACGTATCTTATTTAAATCAAATATGTGGTAGGAGTTACAATGGCAACATGCGCAACGGTTGAAGTGGATGTCTTGAGTTCAAATCTCCGCACCCACACCTTTTTTTAACCCAAGAAATACCTTTATTAAAAAATCAAGACATTTAGTCCCGATTGCATAGTGTTGGGAACCGCACAGCAAGATCAATCGGCACATGCACATTTCGACATTAACCCAAGAAATACCTTTACTAAAAAAAATCAAGACATTTAGTCTTGATTGCATAGTGTTGGGAACCGGGGCTAAAGAAGCTACCTTCTCTACTAGTTGGCTTTTGTCAGTTCATACTGCTGTTGCAAGATCAATCGGCACATGCACAGCAAGATCAATCGGCACATGCACATTTCGACATCCACCGATCGACGATGCTTGCACATATTTCACGTGCGTGTGCAACAACTAGACGATCTGGCAGAGAAGAAGGAACCCTAGCTAGGTCTATCGATCTGTCCCCCAGCTACTATAGCTGCTTTGCTCTCCTGCCTTGTTGCCTTGAGCTCAAGGTTAGGTTAGGAGCCTTAGCTTTCCATCCGGAAAAAAAAGGTTAGGAGCTTTTATTTGGCAGTTGACACGTACTACCTTGGCACAAACATAAACTAGCAGGATTGTGGGCGTGGGACAGATGGCGATCGATGGCCGGAGCAAGCGGCATTGGCGCCGGGGAGCTTGCTAGCTAGCTCGCATGCTTTGGGAATACACAAAGAACTGATGGATCGAACAAGTGGATAGAATAGGAGATGCTGATGCCTTTTCTTTGGCTCCGATGGCGATGCATTCTAGGATATTTATTTGGGTGGACAGCAGTTGTGCTTGTTGCTAGGATGGTGCCCTGCAACTTCATGGGGAGAAGTGAAGCAAAAGGACTGTGCGACACGGCGCATCATCTTGGCCACCTGCAAACGTCATACTGGGCCCTTTTCTTTCGTCGATGGGTCCCTTGTATCAGTTTGCATCATTATATCGGTAATGTTGTGTTAAGGGCGTCCGTCCTTTCATTGATGGCCCACGACACCAGCCCAACAGTTCAACTTCTCACTTGCGTATCCGCTTGCCCAACCTTATCTGCTCGTGAGCCCTCGTTGTTCCTCCATTCACCGCACCACCGTCGCGTCCACACAGCCGCGCGCGCTCCAGCGCGACCACGCCGCCACGACGCTCTCCACCCTGTGCGTGCTCCAGCGCAACCACCCCGTCGCGGCGCTCTCCACCGCGCCCGACCGACCGCCGTCATCTCTCTCCACCACGCTCTAGCCCTGCCACCCACCATCCTTTCCACCGGACATCCGCCCACCGCGGCGTTCTCCACTGCGCCGGCCGCCTTCTCCACCGGAGCTGCGCGCCCCTCCGCGGCATCGAGCTCCACGTCGATGAGCCTCCAATCATCCGAGCAGCAAGTAGATGTTACGTTGAAAACACATGTCAAGTGTATGTTGTAAGTGTTTCGTATGAATATTACAAAAATAGATCGGGATGTTGCATACGTCTGTTCCTAATGTTTCATCTATTTTTTAGATGTATGTTGTAAATGTGTTTATCTGGATGTTACATATGTTTCACACATATGTTGCGAGTGTTATGGATGTTGCATACGTTTGCAATGGTTTTCAAGTGTTTTAGGTGTTTTTGCAAGTGTTTCAGACTCATGTTTCAAGTGTTTCATCTATCTTCAGACGTATGTTGCAAGTGTTGTATCTGAATGTTTCAAAAGTAGATCGGGGTGTTGCACATGTTGCAATGTGACTCATCTGCTGCTGCTGCTGCTGGAGGGGGCACGAGGGGTCAGGCGGGGGCGCAAACGCCGTGTGGGGTCGGGTGGGGGCGCAGCCGTCACATGAGTCTAACGGTACGCAGGGTGCAACGCGCAGGAATAGGGTGCAGGCGTGAGAGCGACCGTCCAGGTGTCCAGGCGCTGGCACCGTAGTTCCGGCCGCTAGCACTGCCGTTATTATATATGTGCATTATTTATTTGAACATATAGTGCTGCCTTACACTGAGTCCTATATTGTTAAGGTTCATGTATATATTGCTTTTTCAGTCATGATTGGGAGCTCTGGTGAGTAGCTTCTGATTAACTGTACGTAGACATTTGCTGTTAAACAAAAGGCGTAAGGACTGGGTATGGTCTGGCTGCTTGCAACGACGACTGAGCAAGCATACAGTGAGCTTTAGTGTCAGTCTATATAAAAATAAAATAGGCGGCGAACAAGCGTGAGTCATTGGTCAAAAAGTTTGAGGCGCGTGCTCATTTCTGTGCTTCATCTTCCTGCACAGTCGAGTATTCTGCTACTCCTGTCGTAGCAACGCCTGCATGCCTGTTGGTACGTACGGTTCAGCTGTTATTTAGAAAATCCCGTTTGCAGGCTACCGCTACAACAAGGTACTCGACAAGTCGACAGTTAGAATGCTGAGGCCTCATCAAGACACGCAGCACTTTACTGGACCAGAAATAATGTGTGATGGGACAAACCATTTGTACCACAAAGCGAAGCGTCCATACTGGCTCATGTTTAGTTTCTCCCAAACTCCTAAAAAGTGCATCATGTAAAAAGAAGATTTTTCGTCACATCAAATTTACGGTACATGCATGAAATACTAAATATAAATGAAATAAAAAACCAATTGCACAGTTTAATTGTACTTTGCGAGACGAATCTTTTGAGCCTAATTAGTCAATGTTTGATAATAATTCATAAATATAAACAAAATGCTACAGTGGGGAATTTTGCACTGTGCAAACTTTACACCTCCCAAGTTTGGCCAACTAAACAAGGTGCTAGGCCTTGTTTAGATTCCAAGTTTTTTCACTCTCTCTATTACATCAAATCTTTGGACACATGCATGGAGTATTAAATGTAGATAAAAAAAATAACTAATTACTAATTGTAAATTAGTTGCTAGTACGAGACTCGATCGAGCTAAATGCCAAAAGTGCTGAGTCTTCTAAACAAGGCCAGAAGTCTTATCAGAATCGAACCCAGCCTCGACTCGATCGAGTGTGGACGGCAGCATCAGTGCACCAGCACCAGCGAGACGCCGTGCCGGGCTGCCGGCACTGCTTATCCACTTGCATTCAGAATATCATGCGATGGAGCTCCTGCACCTTTTCCACCGATCAACCAACGTACACCTCGATCGGAGCTCAATGCAAGAATATTGTACGGGTCAGGCGGTGGTGGTGCACGACCGGCCGCTCATCGCCGGCGAAATAAAGTTCCAAACGCCGGAATCCCTGACGATGAAGACTAGACTAGCCTACATCATCTATCTCCTATCGGCTTATCGCGAGGTCTGGTCGGCCCATGTCGGCCCGCAACACAAATCATTGGCGCTGCAGCGGCTGCGTCCGTGCGCCGGCGCGGTGTCCCTTGGCGGCGACCGTCCGCCGTGGCGCAGCCTAACTGGCCGCCGTAGGGGAGGGCAGGGGCGGGGCAGCCAATGGGACGTTGCGGGCTCGGCAATACTCCCCCGGGCCCCGCCGCGCACCCGCACCTGCCGACCCCATCATGGCTGCCCGCGCACGAGCACGAGCTAGCGTAGCGTCTGCCAGTCTGCCGCCACCACCAACCTGGCTCCATCCTCCACCGGCTGCCACCGCCATACCCATACAGCGTGCAATGCGAAATGTACAGGCCACAATAGACAGCCATAGAACGCGCGGAGTGCACTGCAGCGATTTATCCGGCCGCCGGTCGTAACTTTTGCAGCTTGTTTCTTACTTCAGCTCCACCAATGCAATCCATCGAAATCGATCGGTCCCAGCACGTGCTAACTTTACGTCGATCAACAGGCGGGAGGTACATCGATCAACAGAACTTACTCACGTGCATCATTCATCTATAATATCTATTTATTTATATATTAAAAGGCCTTTGTCGAGAAAAACTAAGACCTTGTTTAACAGTGCTCTGAATTCTCGTAGAAAATTTTTTGATCTAGATTCACTAAAAAAAAATTTAGGTGGTGAATCATAATAACTTTATGAAACCCTTTGGTAGTCAAACCGGATTCCGATTCCAAAAGATGTATTTAGTAAAAAAAAATCTTAATTTTACTATTACTAATTAGAGGCTCCAACGGAAACACTATGTTAATTCCCACAAGACGTGCTAGGAAAAAAATAAATCCTAGAAATTCCCATAATAATCAAAAGCATCTAACCTTTAATTTGGTAGACTCGAATCATCGTCACTGACAACCGCCATTGGACCTATTGTGATTTAGAATAAAAATTACCCACCACTGCCACCTATCTAGTATGGATTTATGTTAGTACACCACTAATTTACCCTTCCAACTATCCTCTACCATCCATCACAAGTGTATCACTTCATCTCCCACTTTTCGGCGATCTCATCTCCACCCCTTCTTATGCATTGCTCTCAACAAACCTAGTTAAGCATAGCCTTCTACTAATTAATTGGGTTTGGAACGTTAATATGCTTAGTTGGCTAGCCTCATTAGAAGTCGAGTGTGAGCGGGAACTTACTCTCGCGCGTGTAGGAACTTTCACCGGGTTTAACTAACAAGTAAAACTTGCATGGGTTCAACTTGACTTGTCTCGCTCAATTTGATTAAGGACCCACCTTCAAGTTGACTTAATAAAGTGATGACCATGATGTAAGTTTCAACTCAGGCGAGGGGTAAGGTCACTGTGAGTGTTGGATCTCAAGTGACGTAGCTCGCGGTGTAGCTAAGGATCGTTCATAGGATAGTAAGTTTGAGTAACCACCCATACAGATCACATGTAGCGTATGGGAGCAGTAAGCTGAGTACTTAGTGGTGACTTGCTTATCGCGCAAATTCGGCTTGTGATGTGGGGTAGCGTGGGAAGCTAGTACTTCGTCCTCCTTCGGACTGTTTGTGGATATGAGAGCCACATTGAGGAAAGGTTGGAACCTCAAGGCACCGAACACATGTATATAGGTTCGCCCTAGGTCCCCATGTGGGTACAGTAGTTGTACACCTCTAAAGAGATCTTTTCGAAAGCATAAAGTCTTCGGACGGAATTGTTTGTTTGTTCTTTCTTTTGGACTCAGCATAGTGAGATTGGATAAACTTGCTAATGAGATGTAATATGATCTTTATCACTTAACTGTCGTACTAATTCTCTACTTATAATTTGCTTATAATCATGAGCATATATCATCTCTTAACCTACACCATGCTTTTATGCAAACCACAAATGCCTATTAATCTCCCTTTGCATCCACCAAATATTTATGTTGAAATAAGTCCTTTGAGTACAATCATACTCACAGTACTGTCGTTAAGCTGTTACAAGTGCTTTGGACTTGGTGACCGCCTAAGCCAAGCTCAAGTGAGGTTGAAGCCTAGCAGATCACTAGATGGGCGTCCCCTACGAGTTGTAGTTACTCGGATGATCAGTTTGTTCAAGGGTAAAAGAGAAACTAGAATGTCAGGCTAGCAGGGATAATCTAGCTTTAATATAGTTCCACCTTAATCCTTATATCTATTAAACTACAATGCAACCATGATATAGCTGGTTAAATTATTACTTGTTGTATGGTGATTGAGTTATGTGAGTCTTGTTGACTGGTCCGTGGGGTGTAACTGTTGACGGTAGTTAACAACCATTATAAACCGTCAATAAAACATGTATATGGGCACAATTGTGATCACCAACAAAGGTCTAGGGGTTTAAATTAACAAATTCCATGAGTTTTGGTGAATCTGTGATTTCTACAGAGTTTATCCAGAAAACCATCAAGGTGGACCTACATGTCAGATTTAATTGCGCTTATCCACCACGAAATGGACACTAAAGGGTTCTAGAAAACACCAGAGGACACTACGCCGAGGCAGAGAGGCAGAGGCTCCCACCTGCAGGTCGCCCGGCCCCTGGGCCCACCTATCAGCCATCGCGTTGCAATGTCGGTTCTCCACCTCCTCCTAAGTTGCATCTACGCCGTTCCTTAAGTTGGTTTGATCCAAGGGCTCACGTTGGACGCTCCAGCCTATATATATCAGTCCCTGCCCCCCTGAAGGCATCAAGTCATTTAAGAAGACAGAAACCATAATCATCCTCAGAGCTCCATCATATTTTAGGGCATAGCTAGTTAGGCTAGGTCTAGAGGGAGACAAGCAGGCTTCGCTTGAATTCCCGATCGTGTCAAGAGCATGGTTCGTCCATCAATGAGAAGCACACCTTTTATGGAAATTGATGATAAAGGGGGAGAGATTGTACAAAAATATGAAAGCTTTGAGAGACATTGAAGAAAAGAAGTAGAGGTTAGACATGGACATGGACAAAGAGGGAGCAACATTGAAGAAAAGAGATGGATCAACAAAATTTTTGGACAAGAGAAGCACACAAGTAGGGGGAGCAAGCTCATGAACTTTGATTAGTTGCATTTGAAATGTGCATAGTCATGTGCTTGCTTGCATTGCATAAATTTTTTTAAATTTGATATGCATGCTTGTGTGGTGTATGCTAGTTGTAGAACTTGAATGATGATTTGATAACTAGCATGTATAGGATGGTATCTAGACTTGTATTTTTACACGTGGTACTAGAAACTTGATTATAGTGTTGATCTCACGGGGTTTCTAGTATTTTTGTTGTCTAGCTACTCATGATGCTAAAGATGGTGTTAAAAGTGCAACTCCAATTGATATCACAATTTAAAGGTTTATTCTATACACCTTATCATCATTTGGTAATAATTACTCTCCCACAATTCCAATCTATGCATATGTGCGAGTTTCAAACCAAACACTCTAGCACATATATAGGGAGAGCTAATACTACCATTTTGGGTTTGTGGTACTTGTCCAAAATCATTTACACATGATAAAATTGCTTGGCCAAGCAACATGAATCTGAAAGAGCTTAATTTTCATATCTTTGTAGAGTTGTCATCAATTACCAAAAAGGGGGAGATTGAAAGGTCCTTGTGTGGTTTTGGTAATTGAGTGACAACTTAGGTGGACTAATTGTGTTTATGTGAGACACACAAGTGATTAGTCCATAGGTACATATGTGTGGGCAACATATGCCATGAAGGTGGCTCGGAGATGTTCCAAAGCTCACACATGTGATGATGAAGGAGCTCATTGCACATGAGACATAACATTGAGTCATGTGATCAAGGTGGAGAAAATCAAGACATGACTTGGCTTGATGGACTGGTTGCAAGCGTGAAAGGCAAGTTGAAGGCTTTGGAGCGATAGACCGCGTGGCGGTGAAGCTTGAGCAAGACTTAGCGCCGATGGACGAAGGCAACGGTGAAAAGCAAGTGAAGTCAAGATCGATGAACCAATATGATCACGTGATGATATAAAGTGGATCATATCATTGTTGATCATGTTGGTGCATGTGTTGCATCGACATTGGAGGAGATAGAATGGAATGCACAAGGCAAAGGTATAACCTAGGGCATTTTATTTCACCGGTCATAGGTATGTAGAGAAGTTGATGACCTGGTTTAGGATAGATGGCCATACTATCAAGAGGGGCAAACTCGTTTGCATATCGGCCATCTAGTGCCACTCGAGTGATCTACCTTTGTATCGTCGCTAGGATCGAGTGGCGTGGCAAGTTAAGTGGCTAATCCTTTGGAAAATGTTTGTGAAAAGCTAATACATATACACATGGTGGTGTACACTTTGTGGTATTGGAACATTTGCAAAGGAGAAGAAGTTGGAGTTGATGAGGATCAACTCGGTAAAGAAACGGAGGTGAGAAGGTGTTACTGTGAGTGACCGAACGCTAGCCTTGGTAGGACCGGCGCGTCCGGTCAGTGGCAACAGAGAGCGCGTAGGCGTCGGTCTTCGACCGGATGCTGGGTGAAGAAGTGACCGGATGCGTAGGGCCTGTGTCTGGTCGTGTGTGACGTATGGTGACGTAGCGCGGGCAGCTGAGGCAGCGAGGACCTAACGCTCGGCTGCATCCAGACACCTATGATCGGACGCGTCTGATAGCAAAACAGAGGCTCCGGGAGCTCTCTAGAAACGATCGGACTCAGGCGTAGCAGCGTCCGGTCATCCTCACTGTACTGTTGAAAGCTCCTGTTTGGTTTTGGTTAATTGATGAAACCCTAAGTGCTAACCTAGTTTATCAAAGTGATTATGAGATAGGTAGCACTACTCCAAGTGATGAAGCAATAGCGAAGATCATGACGATGGTGATGGCATGGTGATGATCAAATGCTTAAACTTGGAAAAGAAGAAAGAGAAAAACAAAAGGCTCAAGGCAAAGGTAAAAATAGTAGGAGCCATTTTGTTTCGATGATCAAGACACTTAGCGAGTGTGATCACATTTAGGTTAGATAGCCGTACTACTAAGAGGGGTGAAACTCATATTGAAATGCGGTTATCAAAGTACCACTAGATGCTCTAACTCACTGCATATGCATTTAGGATCTAGTGGAGTGCTAACACCCTTGAAAATGCTTGTGAAAATATGCTAACACACATGCACAAAGGTGATACACATTGTGTTTAGCACTTGAGAGCAAGGGTAAGAAACTTCACCGGCGGAGTGTCCGCCCGTAGAGTGCGGACAGTCCAACGGTGCCACCGGCGCCCTATACAGAGAAGACATGATTTCACTATAGTGACCGGACGCTGGTCACACAGTGTCTGGATGCTGGGTTCAGCGTCCGGTCAATGATAGCAGTGAGCACGCGGTCTCAGTCTTGTGACCGGACGCTGGCGCAAAAACTATTTGGACGCTCAGGGTCTAAGTTCGGTCAGTGCTGACATACGCTGACGTGGGGCACACAGAGGAGACATTGAGTGACCGGACGCTGGGTGAGTCCGGTCGGGCATGACTGGATGCGTCCGGTTGTGAAATTCCTCGATTGGAACCTTACTGGAAACGACCGGACGCTGAGATCCAGCGTCCGGTCACTTCGCAGCAGCGCGTCCGGTCATTACTTAACTGTTGGGATTGGGCGCTCGGTTTTTAAAGAGAAGGGACACGTGGCGTGCATCACACGACCGGACGCTGGGGTCCTGCGTCCGGTCAATATGACCAGAGCGTCCGGTCACCCCGTGTTGTACCCAGTGAAGGGGTACAACGGCTCTATTTTGTGGGGGCTTCTATTTAAGCTCCATGGCCGGCTAAAGCTCACTCTCTTGGCCATTTGCATTGACATAGCAACCTTGTGAGCTTAGCCAAAGTCCTCCCACTCATCTCCATCATTGATTCATCATCTTTGTGAGATTGGGAGAGAATCCAAGTGCATTGCTTGAGTGATTGCATCTAGAGGCACTTGGTATTCGTGTTTCGCTGCGGGATTCGCTTGTTGCTCTTGATGGTTGTCACCACCTAGACGGCTTGGTGCAGCGGTGGAGGACTAGCACGAGTTGGTGATTGTTCGTGGCCATCTCTGGTGATTGTGAGGGGATCTGTACCTTTCCCGGCGGAGCGCCGAAAGGTAACTCTAGTGGATTGCTCGTGTCATTGAGTTACCTCACTTGTGGGTAAGTTCTTGCGGTGTCCAATCGTGTGGACAAGGTTTGTGTAACACCTCTTAGCCGCCGAACCACCAAGTGTTGGTCGACACAACGGGGACGTAGCGTGTTGGCAAGCACGTGAACCTCGGGAGAAAGTTGGTTGTCTCTTGCCATTTGGTATTCTCCCGGTGATTGGTTTAATATTGATCTTATGATTGGTTCACTTCTCTACACGGCGGTATAATCATCCTACTCACTCATTTATATTCTTGCAAACTAGTTGCGGCAAGCTCTTTAGTGTAATTAGAATTAAGAGCGTGCTTTGCTAATTAAGTTCATCAAGTGGAGCTCTTTAGAATAACAAGGTTGAGAGCTCTTAGTGAGTAGTATCATAGCAAGTTGTGTGACTAGCAATCATTGCAACTAGAATTGTTGGATAGGTGGCTTGCAACCCTTGTAGAGCTAGAGCAAGTTTGCATTTCGCTATTTGTCATACTAATCAATTTGCTCTAGTTGGTTTGTAGATTTTTAAATAGGCTATTCACCCTCCTCCAGCCATATTAGGACCTTTCAAGTGGTATCAAAGCCGTGGTCACTATTTGATTAAAGGCTTAACAACCTCGGTGTCAAATTATGGCTCAAGTTGTGTTCAACCATGTGGGGGGCAAACCACCGTTCTTTGATGGCACATACTATGATTATTGGAAGAGAAAGATGATGATGTATCTTGGTTCAATTAATGATCAAGTATGGGAGGTGACCGAGAATGACTATGCTATCATTTATCCCAATGACCCCACCAACCAAGACAAGACCAACAAACAATACAATACAATAGCTCTCAACATCATATACAATGACATTGATTCCAAGGTGTTTGAGCAAATCAAGGATTGTGAAAGAGCAAATGAGGTGTGGAGTAGATTGGAGGAAACATATGAGGGCACACCGGCGGTGAAGAGTGCTAAGTTGTACATTCTCAAGTATAAGTTGACAAGCTTCAAAATAAAGGAAGATGAGAGCATTCCAGAAATGTTCCATCGGTTGTAAGTGATTGTAAATGACTTGAAGGCCTTGGGAGAGAATATCAAGGATGATGATGTCTCTCATCGGTTCTTGATGTGCTTACCTTCAAGATTTGAGATGTTGAGATTGCTTATCATAAGAGAAGGATTGAAGGAGATTACCACTAACCAAGTACTAGGTGATGTCATGACCCAAGAGACATATCGTGTGGAAAGGGAGGGGAATGACAAGGATGACAAGAAGGAAGAAGAAGATAAGAAGAAGAAGAGTATAGCATTCAAGGCTAGCTCATCATCATCCAAGAACAAGGGCAAGTCCAAGAAAAAATCAAGTGATGATGATGATCTTAGTGATATTGATGATGAAGCTATGGCCCTCTTTGTACGCAAGATGGGAAAATTCATGAAGAAGAAGGGCTATGGTGCAAGAAAGAGAAGAGATCACACCAAAAGCAAGGAATATATGAGAAGATGCTACAATTGCAAGAGCCCCGATCACGTTGTAGCAAATTGTCCCTATAATAGTGACAATGATGAGGATGAGAAGAAGAAACTCAAAAATGATAAGAAAGAAAAGAAGAAGAAGAAGGAGAAAAGAATGACCTTCCAAAAGAAGAAGAAAGATGGAGGCTATGTGGTCACATGGGATAGTGATGGCTCTTCGGATAGTGATAGCTCTAGCGATGATGACAAGAAATGTATCAAGAGAGCACTAGCAAGCATTGCCATCAACAACAAGCCCTCCATCTTCGACACTTCATCGATATGCCTCATGGCAAAGCCTATCAAGGTAAAATATGATGAGAGTGATGATGATGAATGCAAAAGTGATGTTTGTAGGAATGATGATGAGGAGGAGGAGTACACCAAGGAGGAACTCTTGGACATGTGTGAGCAAGTGCATACTTGCAATGAGAAGAAGAGAAAGGAGTGCAAAGAATTATGCAAGAAAGTAAAATTTCTTGAGCAATCCTTTGATGAGCACAATGCAACTCATGAGAGGCTAATGGAAGCCCATGAGAAGCTTGGCAAAACTCACTCTAAGCTTGAAAAGGCTCACTCCTCTCTCATCGAGCAAGTCAAAGTGGAGGAAGCCAAGAAGGAGCAAGTGATTGCATCATATGATGTGGGACTAACATGTGATCTTATTGTTGAATCTTTTTATAAGCCCATTGTAGTTGCTCTCACTAACACTTCTTGTAGCACTACTACTTCTACTTCACCTTTGAGTGATGGTCTCACTTGTGATGCCTCACTAATGGTGGAAAATGAGACCCTCAAGAAGGAGGTGAATGAGCTCACTCGTGCCTTAGTCAATGCCTATGGTGGAGATGCCCGCTTACTAAAGTGCTTGGGTAGCCAAATGTTTTTTCTCAACAAAGAGGGATTAGGCTATACCCCCAAGAAAGGCAAGGTGGCCTTTGTCACTCCCAAAGTTAACTTTGTGAAGGATAATGGTCGGTTTTGCAATAGATGCAAGCAAGTAGGGTATGTAGAGCAATATTGCAAGATTAATAAGAACAAGCTACCTAATGTATCCTCAATTAAATTTGATTCTTGTTACATGCTTTTTAAGGGTGCCAATGGTGTGAAGTCAAGATGGCAACGGGTACATACCCGATGGGTACTTGCCACCTGTACCCGCACCCGCCAGATCAAAATCTTACCCGTCGGGTTACCCGTACCCGCAGGCGGGTAGAAAATTCATTCCATACCCGCACCCGACGGGTAATTCTTACCCGACAATATACCCGAGTTCACACACCAAAATATAATAGCTTCCAGCAAACCAAATCAACAATAGAGCAGCAAAACAGAAATATGGACTGGCGGAGTGGAGTGAGGATGAGGATTAGGGTTTGAGAGAGTTCTAGAATATATATACTCATATGCTTATATGGGCCAAATATGGGCTATATGCTTATATGGACTAAAATTGCAGAGGTTGGATATTATTTATGCGGGTTTTTTTTACCCACGGGTATGTGGGTATGGGTAGTATACACCCACACCTGTACCCGCATACCCGATGGGTACAAGAATTCGTCCAATAACGTATCCATGGGTGCAAAATGTCTTCCATACCCGCCTCCTTATCGGGTAAAACCCGTCGGGTACTCGGGTTTCAGGTACCCGTTGCCATCTTGAGTGTGAAGGCTAAGTTCATTGGTACACCAATTGTGGGCCCAAATAAGAAGTCCATTTGGGTACCAAAGACCTTGGTAATTAACCTTCAAGGACCCAAGCAAATTTAGGTGCCTAAAAGAAATTGATCTTCTTTTGTAGGTCAATTATAAAGCCGGAGGAAGGCATTGGGTGCTTGATAGTGGATGCACACAACATATGACCGGTGATCCAAGAATGTTCAATTCAATCAATAAAAACAAGAGCAATGGAATTAATAGTATCACATTTGGTGACAATGGCAAAGGCAAGGTCAAAGGGCTTGGTAAGATTGTAATATCCAATGACTTGAGCATTTTCAATGTGCTACTAGTAGAAAGCTTGAACTTCACCCTTTTGTCGATAGCTCAATTGTGTGATCTTAGTTTAAAGTGCATATTTGGTGTGGATGATGTAGAGATTATAAGTGTAGATGGCTCCAATTTGATATTCAAAGGATTTAGATATGAAAATCTATACTTGGTTGATTTCAATGCTAGAGAAGCTCAATTGACAACATGTTTGATCACTAAGTCTAGCATGGGTTGGTTATGGTATAGAAGGCTTGGTCATGTTGGAATGAAATAATTGAACAAGTTGATTAAGCATGACTTAGTTAGAGGTTTTGAAAGATGTCACATTTGAGAAGGATAAGCTATGTAGTGCATGTCAAGTCGGAAAATAAGTTGGTAACACACATCCTAAGAAGAGCATGATGAGCACATCTAAGACATTTGAGTTGATGCATATGGACTTGTTTGGACCAACCACATACACAATCATTGGTGGAAATAAATATGGATTTGTGATTGTGGATGATTTCACTAGATACACATGAGTATTCTTTTTAGTGGACAAGAGTGATGTGTTTGCAATATTCAAATCATTTGTCAAGGGCATTCACAATGAATTTAAAACAACCATCAAGAAAGTTAGAAGTGACAATGGTAGTGAATTCAAGAATACTAGAATTGATGAGTTATGTGATGAATTTAGAATTAGACATCAATTCTCGGCCAAGTACACTTCTAAATCAAATGGCTTAGTTGAAAGGAAGAATAGAACTTTGATTGACATGGCAAGATCAATGTTGAGTGAGTACAATGTGAGTCATTCATTTTGGGCCGAAGCAATCAACACGGCTTGCTATTATAGCAACCGACTCTATTGTCACCCCATGATGGAGAAGACACCTTATGAGCTTTTAAATGGAAGAAAGTCCAACATATTATACTTTTGGGTTTTTGGTTGTAAATGCTACATATTGAAGAAAGGCACTAGATTGAGCAAGTTTAAAAAAAATGTGATGAATGTTTCTTGCTTGGTTACTCCACTACTAGTAAGGCTTATAGAGTTTGGAATTTGGCTAGTGGTACTCTTGAGGAGGTTCATGATGTGGAGTTTGATGAAACAAATGGTTTCCAAGAGAAAGATGAGAATCTAGATGATGTAAGAGGCACTCAATTGGTCAATGCAATGAAGAACATGGATATTAGTGATATAAGGCCTAGAGAGGTGATTGATGTTGAAGATGACAAGAATCAAGTGCTTTCTAACTCAAATGTGCAAGCTATTGGTTCTCATGATCAAGTTCAAGCAAGAACTAGTGATGACAAAGTGCAAGATCAACAACAAATGGCTAGTTCATCATCTCAACCAAGTGATCTATCAAATGCAAGCAATCAAGTGCAAGTGCTTCAACCAACCAATGTTGCAAGAGATCATCCCTTGGACACTATCATTGGTGATATTTTAAGAGGTGTGCAAACTAGATTAAGATTGACTTTATTTTGTGAGCATTTCTCATTTGTGTTATCCATTGAATCTAAGAAGATAAATGAAGCTTTGAAGGATGTTGATTGGGTCAATGCTATGCATAAAGAGCTAAACAACTTTATAAAAAACCAAGTATGGAAGTTAGTTGAGAGGCCTAAGGATCATAATATGATTGGAACCAAGTGGGTCTTTCGGAACAAGCAAGATTAAGATGGGATAGTAATAAGGAATAAAGCAAGATTAGTGGCTCAAGGTTACACTCAAATTGAAGGTCTTAACTTTGGAGAAACATATGCCCCCGTTGCAAGATTGGAAGTAATTAGGATCTTGTTAGCCTATGCTTGTGCCCACAACATCAAGTTGTACCAAATGGATGTGAAAAGTGCATTTCTCAATGGGTACATCAATGAGCTTGTGTATGTTGAGCAACCTCCCGGTTTTGAAGATGAGAAGAAACCCAACCATGTTTACAACTTGAGAAAGGCTTTGTATGGATTAAAACAAGCACCTAGAGTATGGTATGAGAGATTGAGAGATTTCCTACTCTCAAAGGGATTCAAGATGGGAAAGGTTGATACCACTCTCTTCACCAAGAAGCTTGGAAATGACTTGTTTATAATGCAAATGTATGTTGATGATATTATTTTTGGGTCAACAAATCAAGATTTTTGTGAGGAGTTTGGCAAGATGATAGCAAATAAGTTTGAGATGTCCATGATTGGAGAGCTTAGCTACTTCCTTGGTCTTCAAATCAAGCAAATGAAGAATAACACATTTGTGAGTCAAGACAAGTATATCAAGGACATGCTCAAGAAGTTTGGAATGGATGATAGTAAATCTATCAGTACACCAATAGGGACAAGTGGCAGCTTGGATAGTGATGCTAGTGGTAACTTGGTGGATCAAAAGATGTATCGGTCTATGATTGGAAGCCTACTCTATGTGACCGCATCAAGGTCGGATGTGATGTTTTGTGTATCAATGTGTGCTATATTCCAAGCCTCACCAAGAGAAAGTCATTCGAAAGCAATAAAGAAAATATTGAGATACTTGAAGCATACACAAAATGTTGGATTGTGGTATCCCAAAGGAGTAAGATTTGAGTTGATTGGATATTCGGACTCTGGTTATGCGGGATGCAAAGTTGAGCGAAAGAGCACATCGGGCATATGTCAACTATTGGGAAGATCACTTGTGTCTTGGTCATCAAAGAAGTAAAATTGTATAGCACTTTCAACCGCCGAAGCGGAGTACATTTCGGCTGGTAGTTGTTGTGCTCAATTACTTTGGATGAAGGCTACTTTGAGTGACTTTGGAATTAAATTCAAGCAAGTGCCACTGCTATGTGATAATGAGAGTGCCGTAAAGCTCATCAACAACCCGGTTCAACATTCTAGAACAAAGCATATTGATGTCCGCCATCATTTCATAAGAGATCACCAACAAAAAGGGGATATTTGCATTGAGAGTGTGGGCACCGAAGATCAACTTGTCGATATCTTCACCAAGCCACTTGATGAGAAGAGGTTTTGAAAGCTAAGGAATGAATTGAACATACTTAACTTCTCCAATATGTGTTGATGCACCCCCCAATTATATGACATGCCTCTCTTCGAGCAATCCAAGGTAAAAGTTGATTGGCATGGCATACATCCTTGCTAAGGACATGATTAGTACATCTAGACATATTTCACATTTGAATAGGCTCATTCATGAAAATCAAATGAATTTGATGCTTGTATGGTACCACTATTGCTTGTATGTTTGAAATGATCTAGTGGTAGCATATGACATGTTTGTGGGCTTGTAAACCTAGTGTTTGATCTATAAAATGAGCTATACGTGTTTAACTTAACATGATACAAGATAACCCTTATTTGGAGGTGTGAAGAAGCTTATCCTTGGATCAAACCGAGTTAAATAACTTTTACAAGTAATCTAGATTGAACCAATTTGGAAAAATGATCCTCACTTCACATGGTTTCACCCCAACCTATCTAAAATTTGAGCCCCCTTTTTGTGCTAATTGTTGACAAAGGGGGAGAGAAATGCACAAAGATAGTAAGATAGATAGGGGGAGCAAACAAATGAAATGATATTGTAAGGGGATCAATCAAAATTGCACACAAGTAGGGGGAGCAAGCTCATAAACTTGTATGATGCATTTCATATATTTACTTGCATGGTATAAGTTTTTAATTTCAATATCCATGCTTGTGTGGTGTATGCTAGTTGTAGGTTTGAATGTTGAAATGAAAAACTAGCATGCATAGGCTAAAGTAACTAGACCTATGTTCATTCCATGGAAACTAGACCCTTGCTTGTAATATTGATCTCATGGGGTATTCTAGTTTTTGTGTATGTCTAGTTACTAATGATGCTAAGGATGGTATATTGGTGCACTCTGATTGATATCACGCTTCAAAGGTCCATCTCTTATACCTTAGCATCATTTGGTAGAAATTGACTCCTATATTTCCTATCTAATAATATTGGCAAGCTACAATCCAAACTCTTAGCACATATGTAGGGGGAGTAATCGCTACCATTTGGGATTCATGAAACTTGTCCATATTCTTTTACACATGGTAAATATGCTTGGGCAAGCAACGTGGATTCAATTAAATCTCAATTCATATCTTTGTGTAGGGGTTGTCATCAATTACCAAAAAGGGAAAGATTGAAAGCTCTAGTTTGGTTTTGGTTAATTGATGAAATCCTAAGTGCTAACCTAGTTTATCAAAGTGATTATGAGATAGGTAGCACTACTCCAAGTGATGAAGCAATAGCGAAGATCATGACGATGGTGGTGGCATGGTGATGATCAAATGCTTAAACTTGGAAAAGAAGAAAGAGAAAAACAAAAGGCTCAAGGCAAAGGTAAAAATAGTAGGAGCCATTTTGTTTTGGTGATCAAGACACTTAGCGAGTGTGATCACATTTAAGTTAGATAGTCGTACTATTAAGAGGGGTGAAACTCGTATTGAAATACGGTTATCAAAGTGCCACTAGATGCTTTAACTCATTGCATATGCATTTAGGATCTAGTGGAGTGCTAACACACATGCACAAAGGTGATACACATTGTTTTTAGCACTTGAGAGCAAGGTGTAAGGTCGAGATGGCGGACTAGAGGGGGTGAATAGTCTTTTCTAAAATTAATCAACGTCGGCTAACCGAAACAAGTGTGGAATTAAAACTATCGATCTAGCCAAGACTACACCCATTTATTTATGTTCTCTATCACCTTCCAAGATACTAATTAAGCAACAAAGGTGTCGGGCTAGCTAGAGCTCACCTAACTAATTCTAGAAGCAAGGTCACACAAACCTATGCCACTAGTACTTCAAGCAACACGAGAGCTCCTACACAAGCTAGTAAGCAAAAGCACAAAGCCACCTAAGCTCACTAGCAATGCTCAATAACAAGACAATCAATATCAAATTAGAGAGCACAATTACTTAGCTACACAAACTAAGCAATGTGACTAACAAGGTTACACAAACCAAATTAGCCACGCAAGAGAGCTACTTCTATGCTACACAAGCAAGAAGGTAACTAGTAAGCTACACAAGCTAACTAATAACAAGAGCAACTACACAAGCACAATGTATATGAAATATAAATACAAGCTTGTGAAAGGGATTGCAAACCAACAGGAAGAACAAGGTTGACACGGTGATTTTTCTCCCGATGTTCACGTGCTTGCCAACACGCTAGTCTCCGTTGTGTCGACCGCTCACTTGGTGGTTTGGCGGTTAATTGGCATCACCCGCTAAGCCCGCACGTCGGGCACCACAAGAACCTACCCCAAAAGTGAGGGTAGCTCAATGACACGCTTTACTAGAGTTGCTCTTCGCGGCTCCCGTGGGGCGAGCACAATGCCCCTCATAAAGCTCTTCTCCAGAGCACCACATAAGCTTCTTGCGGGCTTCGACAGAGACCACCACCAAGCCGTCTAGGAGGTGGCAACCTCCAAGAGTAACAAGCACTATCGGCTTGCAACTCGATCACCTAGTGCCACTCGATGCAACCTCATGATACAATCGCACTGGAATCGCTCTCTCACACAATCGAATGATCACTATCAAGCATATGTGAGATGGAGGGCTCCCAAGAACTCTCAAGCATGGACACAAAGTCTCCCGAGGTGCTCCGCACCAGCCATGGCGTAGACACCCTTCTATTTATAGCCCCATGGGCTAAACTAGTCGTTACCCCTTCACTGGGCAAAACTCGGGGTGACCGGACGCTCCGGTCAGATCGACCGGACGCAGGACCTCAGCGTCCGGTCAACAGATGCTCACCACGTGTCGCCACCGTTCATCCTCAGTCGCTTGATCTCAATAGTCAAGTGATGACCGGATGCAGCTGCTCAAAGTGACCGGACGCAGCAACCCCAGCGTCCGGTCGTTTCCAGTAAGGTACCAGTCGCGACCGGACGTGTCCGGTCGGTCATGATCGGACGCAACATGAGCATCCAGTCCTTCTCCACCTTCTTTGCATCACCCACGTCATCATATGTCAACCTGACCGGATGCACCCTGCCAGCGTCCGATCACGAGTTGGTGATTGTTCGTGGCCATCTCCGGTGATTGTGAGGGGATTTGTACCTTTCCCGGCGGAGCGCCAAAAGGTAACTCTAGTGGATTGCTCATGTCATCGAGTTACCTCACTTGTGGGTAAGTTCTTGCGGTGTCCAATCGTGTGGATGAGGTTTGTGTAACACCTCTTAGCCGCCGAACCACCAAGTGTTGATCGACACAACGGGGACGTAGCGTGTTGGCAAGCACGTGAACCTCGGGAGAAAATCGGTTGCCTCTTGCCATTTGGTATTCTCCCGTGATTGGTTTAATATTCATCTTGTGATTGGTTCACTTCTCTACACGGTGGTATAATCATCATACTCACTCATTTATATTCTTGCAAACTAATTAGTGGCAAGCTCTTTAGTGTAATTAGAATTGAGAGCTTGCTTTGCTAATTAAGTTCATCTAGTGGAGCTCTTTAGAGTAACAATGTTGAGAGCTCTTAGTGAGTAGTATCATAGCAAGTTGTGTGACTAGCAATCATTGCAACTAGAATTGTTGGATAGGTGGTTTGCAACCCTTGTAGAGCTAGAATAAGTTTGCATTTCGCTATTTGTCATACTAATCAATTTGCTCTAGTTGGTTTGTAGATTTTTAAATAGGCTATTCACCCCCCTCTAGCCATATTAGGACCTTTCAACTGCGTCCGGTCATCACTTGACCATTAGCACACGAGAACCGACCGTTGAAATCAAGTGACTGAGGTTGAACGGAGGCGACGCGTGGCATGCATCCGTTGATCGGACGCTGGACCAGGTGCGTCCGGTCGCCTCGAGCAGTGCCCAGTGAAGGGGTACAATGGCTCTATTTTTGTGGAGGCTATAAATAGAAGGGGGTCTTGACCATGGCTGAGGAAGAGCACCTTGGGGGACTTTGTGTCCATGCTTGAGAGTGCTTAGGAGCCCTCTATCTCACATATGCTTGATAGTGATCATCCGATTGTGTGAGAGAGCGATTCTAGTGTGATTGTATCGTGAGGTTGCATCGAGTGGCACTAGGTGATTGAGTTATAAGCCAATGGTGCTTGTTACTGTTGGAGGTTGCCACCTCCTAGATGACTTGGTGGTGGTCTCCGTCGAAACCCGCAAGAAGCTTGTGCGGTGCTTCGGAGAAGAGCTTTGTGAGGGGCATTGTGCTCACCCTACGAGAGTTGCGAAGAGCAACTCTAGTTGAGCGTGTCATTGAGCTACCCTCACTTTTGGGGTAGGTTCTTGTGGTGCCCGACGTGCGGGCTTGGCGGGTGATGCCAATTAGCCGCCGAACGACCAAGTGAGCGGTCGACACAACGGGAATGTAGCATGTTGGCAAGCACGTGAACCTCGGGAGAAAATTCACCGTGTCAACATTGTTCTTCCCATTGGTTTGCAATCCCCTTACACAAGCTTGTAATTACTTTCACATACACTGTGCTTTTGTAGTTGCTCTTATAATTAGTTAGCTCGTATAGCTTGCTAGTTATCTTCTTGCTTGTGTAACATAGAAGTAGCTCCCTTGCGTGGCTAATTTGGTTTGTGTAACCTTATTAGTCACATTGCTTAGTTTGTGTAGCTAAGTATTTGTGCTTCCTAATTTGGCATTGGTTGCCTTGTTATTGAGCATAGCTAGTGAGCTTAGGAGCTTTGTGCTTTTGCTTACTAGCATGTGTAGGAGCTCTCTCGTTGCTTAAAGTACTAGTGGTATAGGTTTGTGTGACCTTGCTTCTAGAATTGATTAGGTGAGCTCTAGCTAGCCCGGCACCTTAATTGCTTAATTAGGGTCTTTGCAAGGTGCTAGAGAACATAAATAGAGGGGTGTAGTTTTGGCTAGACCGATAGTTTTAATTCCGCATTTTATTCGGTTAGCTGGCGTGATTAAGTTTTATAAAGGACTATTCACCCCCCCTGTAGTCTGCCATCTCGACCTTTTAGCGAGGTCAGAGCAGGGCATGGGCGTGGCAGTGGCCATGTGCCCCTCTTTGACGTCCGGTGCAGCAAGTTTGGTCAAAAACTAGGTCCCATGTCCTATACAAAAGATCTTCATAAAATTGTAGACTACAATTTTGCTTAAGGGACCAAGGTCATTAGAGCATCACATTAGCGGGTAATTAGGGCCAAAGTTTGCAGTGTCAGCGAAAACGCTAAGCACTTTGAAACACTAATTAATCTATCAAACAATTAAACTAGGCATGAACAAGCGCTCTACCACAAAGTACAATACTTAAGCTAAGTTTTTCATACCAACACATTTTATAGTTTCTATATAAAATAATTATTTATTTATCCTCCAGAAAGCTTTTGAACAATTAAAACAAGGTAAGGTTTTTGACATTTTTAATCATTTTCTCCATATTTTTCCAACATGAACCCTAAATAACTTTTGTTCACATACTCATTTAGATATGTTTAATCACAACAGCAAGGTTGATTGACATCACACATATTGATTTTATTCACGAAAGTGATTCAAACAAATAGGTACTTATCATTTCATGCAAGAGTTCATCACCAAGCATAGAAAAAATTATTCATTAGGTTTTATTAAGCCTTAAACTATTGTTAAACAGGTATGTAACACCTAGGGTGTTACAATTTGCATCTAGTGGCACTAGTTCATGAATTGAGCATTGGATTTCTTGTTACTCTTGGTGGTTTCCACCACCTAAATGGCTAAATGGTGTGGGGATTGTTGAGGGGCTATTGGAGATTGTTGCCGCCTCCGATCAAGTGATTGTAATGGGCTCTTGTGCTCATCCCCACTGGAGATCGCGAAGAGCAACTCTAATGGAATGCTCATGGCTTGTTGGAGGCACCCAAGTCTTGGGTCTAGCTTGAGTGGCTAGTTAACATGTGAATCATCACTTGGAGACTCATCGGAATGTGGACACAGGTTGCTGGCAAGCAACCAAACCATGAGGATAAATCTTGTGTTCATCTCTTGCCTTGATAGTTTGCTACTACTACTCATAATTCTATTTACATTCGTATCTTGCTTGTGTGTGGTAGTTGTTTGAGTAGCTCACTAGAGTAGTGCTAGTTTTTAGTTGAGTAGCTAGTTTTAGTTACTTTGCTAGTTTAGCCCTCTAGGGTAGCTAGTAGCTCTTGTACGGTGTTGTGATATAAATCAGAAACCATTTCTACTAGAATTGTGTAGCGGGCTTGCTTGGGTGAACTAGAGCTGGAGCAAATTAGTATCTATTAGGATCATATTTTGAACTATCAATATGTTCTAGTCTTGTGGGCTTTTGAATAGGATCTGACACGCCTAAAGGGAGGTGAATAGGCCTATAAAAACAAAACTCGATCGCAGCGGTCAGAATAAGTGCGGCACTGCCGGACTTTTATGTGGCACTACTGGACAAAACTACGGTGGTGCCACGTGCAAATTATCTCGTGTAGACAATTCAAAATCTATGCAATGGAAAGTAGATCAAGTAAATTACTGATGTTCCTAAGGTAGTATAGAGCCTATTCCACCACTTGAATAAGGTCAGAACGAAGCTAGCGCACAAGTAGATCGGGAGTAAACCCTAGAATCACCAACAAACAAGTAGAGCACAACACAAATAGCAAGAACACAGGAAATAAGGTGTTTATCTCGTGGTTCAGCTCGCCTCTAAGGCTTGCCTACCTCCACATTATTAAGGAAGCCATCAAGGCTTGAGTTTCAATGAACCTTGTCCTCTTCTCAAATCAAGTGCACAAGTCTCTTGATTGAGAGTTTCTTACTAGATGTAGTAATGATTACAAATGTCCTAGAGCACCCACAAGAGTTGGGAGCTTCAACCGGAAACGCCTAAATGGCTAGGAGCTCTAGCTACAAGAGTAATGAACATAATCCTTCGGCTTGAACGCGAACCAAGTGCTTTCGAAGTTGAAGCTTTGGTTTGCAAGCTCTCTAATGGAGTATGGAAGCTCAATCTCTCAAAGAATCTCAAGGGAATCAAAGGGGAGAGCCTAAGAGCCTTCAATGGTGTTGGAGAGGCTTGTCTGGTTGCTGGTGAGAGTGAATGCTAGAGATGACCATTGGGGAGAAAGGAGAAGAGGTATAAATGCCTCCCCCTATAGAACAACAAAGGGTAGGAGTTGGGTATTTAGCTCGCTTGGCTTAGTTTGAGGATTTGTGTGGTGGGTATTTGAGCATTTGGTTGCACATTGAAGCTTGTGCATTGTATCCCCCTTTATAGTGCAGCGTTTCCTATAATCGGTTTCAAAACATAAAAGAATTTAAATGCCTTTGAGTCCAACACCGCACCCATTTATAATTGGGGGATCCACAATTGTAAATGTTATCCTCATAATCATATCACCTACTTGTCAACTCGATATATCTCATTAGTCCCTAATTATATGGTCATTATCAACAAAACATATAATTTTGCTTGATTGCACTTACACCTTTGTAGAATTTTTATAGGCTATTCACCCCTCTAACTATCTTGATCCTTTCAAGTGGTATCGAGTCAAGTCGTAATGGATTTGCAAGGTCTAACGACCTATAGTGTTAAAGATGGCTACAAATCATATTGGCAAGTCACCACAATTTTATGGCGCAAACTATGATATTGGAAAAAGAGGATTTGCTTGCACCTCAAAGCTATGAGCAGGTAGATATGGGGAGTTGTGGAGGAGGATTTTGTTGTGCTTGACATGAAAGACCCAACTCCAAGAGAAGAAGATAAGCAACAACTCAATGATCAAGTGCTCACCGTGATCTATGAAGCTCTTCATCCCATGGTCTTTGAGTCCATCAAGGACTTGGAGATGGCACATCAAGTATGGAAGAGGCTTGAGGATGCATATGAGGGCAACAACCATTTAGAATATATAAAAAGTTAGGGAGGGAAGTCCCACATGTGTGGGTACTCATAGATATTGTACTTAACGAGTGTGGACGTGGGCACAAAATTTCACCTACGAGTGCGGGTGTGGGTATAAGATTCTAGTCATAGTTATGTGTACGTCGCTTCACTCATTAGTGCTTAAAATATAAAGAATTTCAACTGTTCTATTGACAATCTACTCGTGTGTGTGTGGGTATGAAATTTTACCTGTTAAGTAATTAATCGCAGGCGAGAATTTACTCCACCCACACCTTACCTGGCCGTTGACATCCTTAGAAAAGGTCGTGGCAATAAATAATTGTCGGTGGGTGAACACATAGTAGGTAAGGCTAGCCTAGAGTTCAAAAGAGGGTTTCAGATGGCAAGAGCTCACGGAGTGAGATCCAGGTTCAGGCCCCATTTAGGGATAAAGTCATACATCATGGGCATGGAGATGGCGAAGCTCTCTGCGTGTTATTTGCAAAAGTCAAGACCCTTTACATGGGCATGGAGATGGCGTTTATACCCCCACACTGAAGCACACACTCATTATTGTCCCTTCCCTCGAATGTGCGTCTCAACAAGGTTGACATAGTATGACACTTCCACCACCCTGCTCACCCTAAACGCTAAGTGCTATGCCGGGAACCTAGGTCCGGGTGGTACATCGATAGCTGACACACGCCCCTAACATGGCTAGGACAATCAATGACCGACCTACGCCAACTCTAAAGCACCATTTGTAAGCTTAACTACAACTACCCATCTAATGTCCCCTGCAGTTGCGGCGTTCATTGGGGGCCAGACTGAGCCTGTGGCAGCTGCTGCGCGTCCACAACTGGTGCTTTTTTAGGGTCTGAGGTTGAGAGTAGAAAAGAGAATAAAGAAAAAAAAAAAAAAAAAGAAAATGATATTGAGTGAAAAAAATATGAACGGCCCATGAAAAACGGGCCAGGAGATCCGCCGTGCGGGTGCGGTACCCCTCGACCGGAACAGTCCCGGACTAGGCTACCACGCCTATCGCCGTTCCCATGAAAAACAGCCCAGGAGATCCGCCGTGCGGGTGCGCTACCCCTCGACCGGAACAATCCCGGACTGGGCTACCACGCCTATCGCTGGTCCGCCGCCGCTGAATCACCCCTCGTGCTCTCTCTGTGCGACGACTAGGTTACCGACGCCGCCGCCCTCGCCAGGTGCGCAGGTCTTCGTCGGGCCCTCGCTGGCCACGAGCGCCCACAAGGTATTCACACCCCTTCCTCTTCCCATCCTGCTATGCGAAACAGAGCAACCGAACCCTAACCTAAACTATTTGCCTATTTGATGCCTACTAACTTCGATTTTTTTGCAAAAAAAAAAAATTGTTGGGTGTACATGTGTACACGGATGTTCCTTACTGGCTCCGCCCCTGGTACAAGGTTGATATCGAGGCGTGGTGATGATCGTTGAGTACTTGGTGCTAATTTGTGTGGAGGTGGAATCCCTGGACGTTGTTACCGGGTGTTACCGGGTCCAAGTTGTGTTGATACTCTCTGCGTTTATAAGTACTTCTACCTGGGTCCAAGCTTAACCCAGCAATTTCAGGTTGATTGTGCGCTGATGCCCTTTGTGTTAAAGTACTTCTAACTGGTGGTAATCTGTGTGGGAGTGGAATCTGTGAGCCTCTGAGGTGTCCCTTTCCAGCACCAAGTTTAACTGCAACGATCAGAGGTTGAGTGGTATTTCTATTTCTGCATGTATGCTGTTATTGCAGTTTCATCTCATCTGCAGTTGTGATTCGGTAGCCAGGAATGTAGCCGAGAAATTTGTGGCTTTCCTATTCCGATGTTTGTTTTAACACCTGTTTTGTCATTATAGGGTTTCCGGTGCCTCCTCATTCTGAATGGCGGACCTTACGGACATTGGTTGTTGCAGTTGCTTTAGCTTTTTAAGGAAGCCAAGTGTACCTGTACGTCAACATCAGGATGCTAATGGCATGTTATCGGAAGATTTACTAAAGCATCAATCGGCTGAAGATCCCGATGGAAGTTTCTACACTGGAGATGATCCTGATATAAACTTTTATAACGGGGATGATCTTGATAGAAGCTTCTATAATGGAGATGATCCTGATAGAAGTTTCTACGATAGAGACTATCTTGAGGGAAGTGATGATGGACCACCAATAAAGAGTTCTGAAGATATTATACAGTCAAGAACTCTAAATGGTTTTGTATGTAGAGAGATCCCAGTTAAAGAGACTAAAAAAATATTTCGCTCAGAGGTACCTCTTTTAAGGTTTCAATTTTTGTCTAGCTGTCCGTTTACTTGCATGTCCATATTTGAACAATGCTGACATCCTAATCAACACATCCATATTTGTTTTACTGTTCTAATTAGCCATCAAAGAGCTTGGCCACGTTTATTGCCTGCTTAGTTCTAATTACTGACTTTTGCATGCATGCCGAGTGAATGTAGCTGTATAATTTATATTGAACACTATAATAATGTTGTTATTTTTGTATATTAAGGATGAAAATGGTAATAAGATGGTCAATCAATATGTCCACTTGGGAAAGATTGGTTCTGGAAGCTACGGCAAAGTGGTAAGATACCTTATATATATATTGATCTTAAATTTTCCAAATAGATGTATAAATTCTATTTACTTTGCTACTGAACAGGTTCTGTACAGAAACATTAAAGATGGGAAGCTGTATGCAGTGAAGGTAGTGCTTTCTGCTATTCTCTTTTGTGTTGGTAGCATATATGTCTTTTTATGATATCTTTTCATCATATAAGGAGGCTTTCACAATTACATATTGTTGTTAAATATCACATTTAGCTATTTTCTATTGGTAGCTATTAGTTATACTTCGTTTTTTTTAATATGTTGTATTGTATGTTTTGGTTGTGTCACATGTCCGATCTGGGGAGTGTGACTTCCCCTTGTATAGAAGATAGATTGGGGAATTTGAGAGAAATTAAGGGAGAAGGGAGGCTGCCCTAAGGCTGGCCACCCCTATTGGAGGAGGAAGATCAGGGTGCTGCTGCTGGTCTGGCGCGCTGAAGTCAGCATGGTACGGAAAATTCAGAGGAATTCGGGAGCAGAATTGAGGAGAGAAAAGAGGGATTAAAGGGAGGAATTGCTTGAGAATGCAAATTGTTCTTCGCAAGAGGGAGGGGATGGCGGCAGCAGGGGGCTGCGGCCAGCCTGACGCGTGGTGGGCAGTGGCGTGGGCGTGGGCGGCAGTGACGTGGGCGGTGGCGTGTGCAGGGAACAGAGAGGGGTGGTGGCGCTAGAGAGAGGAGAGATCATTAGGGTTTTACCCCAAACTACTCTTGAGCTAGAGAGAGAGGAGGGATCATTAGGGTTTTACCCCAAACTACTCTTGATTAATTCCAAAGGATACATCTCCCCTTATATTTATAGGGAGGACTCACAAGCAAATCTAGCTTCTGGACTCTTCCTAATTCCAAACCTAGATGGGCTCTGCAACGTGCTACAGTGCGCGCAACAGTACCGTGGCACTGTTAACGCTGGCCCCAATTGGCTTGTCTTGCCTCGGCCGATTCTCAGACTCGCTTGAGGCCTCATCACCACGAGCCTCGGCCGATTCTCAAACTTCTTGAGGCCCTCATCACTCACCCAGCCTCGGCCGATTCTCCGACTTCTTGAGGCCTCATCACCTCATCACCACCAGCCTCGGCCGATTCTCCGACTTCACCGAGGGGCCTCATCACCGCGGACCTCGGCCGATTCTCCGATTCGCCGAGGCCCCCTCACCGCGGGACCTCGGTCGATTCCCGCCAGAGGCCTCGGCCGAGGCCACCGACCCTCTCCGTCTCGCGCAAAGGCGGGCTCGGCGACCGCCGCTACCTCTTCCTTCTCCGTCCTTACGGCAAAAGCGTCGTGTCGCGTCAACTCGATAGCTGCTTTGCCCGACAACGCCGCATGCACGCGCGATCTGTGCCGAGAATGGCCGATGGGACGAGAGAGGCAGGGGCTGCCACGGGGGTTACCGCTTGTTGTACTAACCCGTGCGTGGTTGGCGCCCATGCCTCACATGTCTTTGCCAACTCCTGCTCCAAGGACAACGCGGCATGGGGAATACGTCTGACTCTCTTGTGGCCTCGGAATCGGTGCCGGGCAATAATTCCCTCAAGGCCTCGGCGGCTCGCTCGAGGGCTCGGCGGCCCGAGGACCCATGTCGCCAAAAGCCCCGCGATGGCTTGGCCTCGGCACCTCTGAGCCCCCAGCCCCCTCTGGCGTCATCACGCGATGACTGCCGTCCCCGGTGGCGGGGGTTACCGTCACTATGCTATCCACCGTACACATAGTTGACACCCATGCCTCCTTTGTCTTTGCCAACTCCTGCTCCAAGACACAACGCGGCATGGGGAGCCCGCGTCTGAGGCTCTCTGTGGCCTCGGAATCGATACCAGGGCCAATAACTCCCCCAAGGCCTCGACAGTTTGCTTCACGGGCTCGGCGGCTGAGGTCCATGACCACCGAGCCCCCCGATGGCTCGGCCTCGGCATCTGCGAGCCAGCTGCTCCCTCGACGTCATTACGGCGACCCGCCACGTCGCCCGCCATGTCCCGCATCAATCCGTCTTTGGAGCCCCACGGCCAGCGCAAGACCGAGTCGACCCGACATGTCACTTCCGCCCGCGACAAGGGCGGGGCCACTCCATCGACCATACCACAACGATGGCCGACTACGAGGGCTCGGACCGCCACCCCATTTCTGAAGCGCTATGTAGCACCACATGCACGATCCGGTCCTCCTTAGAGTATAAAAGGGAGGGGCTGGGGCCATTCTAGGGAGAAAAAGAGCGAACAAGCCCGATAGCACCGGCAGCTCATATCTTTGCTTGGGAACAACGCCTCAAGCGACCCGCACCACTACTCATGCCGAGACACAGGGCTAGTTCCCTCTCTCACCTAGCTTGTAACCCCCTACTACTGAGCACTCGGTGCAAGGAATACAAGATCGATCTCTCGGATTTGGGCGTGGGGCCTCGATTGCTGAACCGATTATAAACCTTGTGTCTCTTTGCGCCACCATCCGGGATTAGGGGCACATGGCACAAATTCACTTTCGTTGGTTGAGGACCCCGGTTCCAAAACACCGACAGGTTAGGCGCGCCCGGTAGGGGCATTGCGTGTCGACTTCGTCATCCTAGCAAATTCGGGATGGCGGACTACATACGACCATTGCGTCTCGGCACCATAGTTTGGTTGGGGAGCCTAGAGTTCATGTCTCTAGGGCATGAGTGCGACATGGTGCTCCTCACCCCTCGAACCCCACCGTCCAGCAGCGAGTCGCGCCCGGCGACCAGCCCAGGTAGCGGCGCCCGGCGGCCTCTCGCCACGCTTCGCCCGCCTTGTAGCGCGCGAAGCAAGGCCACCCGGCCTTCTGCGAGCCAGGCGACACGCCTCTCCCGCCGATGTCCTCTGACCGGTTTGTTGATGCAGGGGTCCTGGTGAGGGACTGTCGCTGAGCTGAGCGAAGGAAAATCGCCGGTGGCTTCTGGCGATGCCCGATCGTCTAACCCGCTCCGCCACTCCACGAAGAGCCCGACCCGTGAGGCGGAGAACATGGAGAAGGCACCGTCCCCATACCCCTTTGGGTTGAGAAATGCCGCCGCCTCTTACGCCTCGCTTACAGCGCCACTCACAAGCACCCCTCGGGGCGCCGCCCGGCGTTTCGCTCTCGACTTGAGCACCGCTCCGACTCCTCGGGCGAGGGCGAGGCATGGCCCGGGGTGGATTTCTCCGAACTTCACAGCCACAGGGATTTGCGCCAATTCTTGGCATAGCGACTCTTGCCTCGGCTACTCCGACTCCGACGATGGAGGGACTTCTGATCCATCTCGTGAGTGCTTCCACGTCGGGCTCGGGATGCCAAGAAGCGGGCGAAGGGAGCGAAGAGAGACGAGGCAACCATTCCCGCCCGGGCGGCGGGCGCGCCACACCACCGCGTCTCGAGGCCCGGCGGCCGCGGGCGAGAATCCCGCCCGCGAGGGCGCCGGCGCCCGGACACAGGAGCAGCTCCACGAGCTTCAAGCCAAGGTCGAACAAGATCGACTCATACGCAGCAACTTGGGACACTCTCGGCGGGGAGCGGCAAAGCGCGCGATGAGGGCGGAGGGGCCCGAGGGAGGCCCGCGGCGTCCACCACCGCATCAACGACAGCGAGGGGATGAGCCGCCCCAATCTTTAACCGCGCTAGCGAGAATGTCGCGGCGGCGCGCGATGCTAGTCCGAGCAATGCCCGAACCCTCCACCACCGAGGCGGCGGGTCCGCGGAGAGCTCGCGACCTCCTCGAGACCGCGGCGGTCGGCGGGCGAAAGTTCCGCCTCCCGCCCGGCGGCGGAGCGCCGGAGCAACCCAGCACGACCTCGACAAGGCGAGTGCCTCGACCCGTCCGAAAACCCGCTTCGCGCCGCCGGTCAGTCAGGCCCCTCTCGGCGCGCAGCAACTCGAGGGACCAACACGAGGCACGCAGGCGACCACAAAGTAGGCGGCGGCGGCGGCGCGCCCGCGGCAGCCGGAGCCGCCCGAGGCTACCACCCACACCGAGGCGGTCGCTCGACGGCGAGTGAGACCGCGATCCTTCCCACGAGTCGCCGGGACCTCGGGTCTTGGCGAGGCCATCCGCGTTGCTCCTTTCCCGCCCGGTTCCGACAATAAGCCAACCTCGCGAATCTGTTGGCGAGACCAACCCGAACTCTGGCTCGCCGATTACTGCTTTGGCTTTGCCGGCTAGGTGGCGCGGACAATGACACTGCTCATCATCCATAATCTCCCTTTGCTCTTATCGGACTCGTGCGAGCTGGGGCGACATCTCCCTCCTCGCAAATCCACGGTAGCGCGACTTGGTTAGGATCTTCGTCGGGAACTTCCGGGGCACATCGTGCGCCACAGGAATTCTGGGATCTTAAAAGCTGCCGCCGAAGCGAGACGAGTCCCTCAGAGACTTCATCCGGCGCTTCTCCAAAGCGAGTGCACCGAGCTACCCAGTGTCGGCGACTCGGAGATCGTCCGAGCTTTCCTCTCGGCACCACTTGTCGGGACTTGGTCAGAGAGTTAGGGCCTTAGCGTCCAGCTCTCTGCTTGCCGCGCTCCTCGACATCGCCACCGGCTTAACCGGGGAAGAAGGCGTGAGACCATCTTCCCCAACACCGATTCAAGGGAAGCGGAGGAAGAGGCCCCCGAGGGCCTCGACCCCCCTCCCTAAGAAAAAGAAGAAAGGTCGCCCGAGGCGGGAAGTTCTCGAGGCCGTCCATGTCGCCCTGACGGATCGCGAGAATCCCATGCGGCCCCATGACCCCAGGCTGTTGGCGACATCTTTGAAGAAGCCACCCCTTACCATCAAGGTCCGGTGAAGCACGCCCTCGAGAGTGCACCATGCTCCGTCGCTACTCGCCCGGGCTCGGGCCTCCCGGCAGCGGCGCCAGCGAAGGGCCCCGCCCGGTCGGAGCGAGGACAAGGGCGAGCGGGTTCCCAGTGCATAGCGCTTTCATGATCTTTAGCGGACCCTCGGCATGCCTCCTGTAGCGCCCGCCAAAAAGAAGAAGAACAGCAGGGAGGTTTTCTCGGTCAAGGTGGCCACCCGGTACCTCCTCGGCCCGGTCTCGGGAGGCAATCACCTTTGATCGGGATGATCACCCGATTATGTTCCAAACCCGGCGATGCCGCTTGTCGTCGACCCGATCGTCGGCAACACCCGACTTACCAAAGTACTCATGGGCGGAGGCGTGGCCTCAACATCCTCTCGTCAACACTCTGGAGCTCACGGGGCTCGACCAATCCGCACTCGGCGGCGGTTCCGCGCCCTTCCACGGCATCGTGCGAGGAAGCGCCGCGCGACCCCTCGGGCGCATCGACTTGCCCATCTGCTTGGCCTCCCTCCAACTACCGCAAGAGGTCCTCACCTTGGTGGTTGACTTCAAGGGGCTTACCACGCCATCTTGGGGCGCCCGTGCTCGCCAAGTTCATGGCGATCCCCAATTACACCTACCTCAAGCTCAAGATGCGAGGCCCCAGCGGCATCATCACCGTCGAGTCTCGTCTGAACATGCATCTGACTGCGGCGTCGAGTGCATCGAATCTGCCGAGGCCATCGCGGAGGCCGAGGCCCTCATCGCCGATCTCGACCAACTTGCTAACGAGGTTCCGGCGTAAGCGGCGTCGTCGGGACCGCCGAGCCAGCGGAGGGCGTCAAGCTCGTCCCGTCGATCCCACCGTCCCCGACGGTAGGGGGCTGAAGGTCGGCGCCACCCTCGGCGGCAAATAGGAGGCCGTGCTCGTCGACTTTCTCCGTCTGACGTCGACATGTTACGCATGGAGCCCCTCGGACATGCCGAGGCATACCAAGGGGGAGGTCGCCGAAACCGCCCTTAGATATCCGGCGGGCTCCGGACCGGCAAGGCAGCGCGCTGCGCCCGGTTCGACGAGGAGAAGCGCGAGCTATCGGCGAAGAAGTCTGAAGCTTCGTGCGGCCGGATTCATCAAGGAAGTATTCCATCCAGTGTGGTTGGCTAACCCGTATTAGTCGGGAAAAAAAGTGGCAAGTGGAGGATGTGCGTGGACTACCTTTGGTCTAAATAAAAGCATGCCCGAAGGTCCGTTCCCACTACCACGAATTGACCAAATCATCGACTCCTTTGCGGGATCTGAAACCCTCTCCTTCCTTGATCGTATTCGGTTATCACCAAATCAAGATGAAAGAGTCCGACCAGCTCGCGACTTCTTTCATCACTCCATCGGCATGTCTTGCTACATAACCATGCCGTTTGGCCTCGAAAAAGCGCGAGGGCTACTTACGGTGATGCATGATCCAAGTCTTTGGCGAACACATCAGGCGAACCATCGAGGCCTCTCGTGGATGACATCGTAGTCAAGTCCGGAAGGCGGTGATCTCGTCGGCGACTTAGAGCGCCTTCACATGTCTCGAGAGAGAGGGCATCAAGCTCAACCCGAAAGTGCGTCTTGGGGTTCCCGAGCATGCTCTTGGGATTCATAGTCTCGGAGCGTGGAATCGAGGCCAACCGGAGAAGGTCTCGGCCGTGACCAACATGGGCCCAATCCGAGACCTCAAAGGGGTGCGGAGGGTCATGGGATGCCTCATGACCCTAAGCCGCTTCATCTCGCGCCTCGGCGAAAAAGGCTGCCCTATACACGCCTCTTGAGAAAGTCCGGCGTTTTTTTTGGACCACCGAGGCCGAGGAAGCCCTCGCCGGGCTCAAAACACTGCTCACCAACCCCGTCTGGTTCCGCCCACCGAGGCGAGCACCTCTTACTCTCGTCACCGCGACAACCCAAGTGGTCGGTGCGGCCGTAATAGTCGAGAAAGCGGGAGAAGGACATGCTCTACCCGTCGGCGACTGTCTACTTCATCGGTGAGGTGCTCTCCGAGACTAAGATCGCTACCCCACATCCGGTGGTTTACACGTAGTCTTGGCTCGGCATAAGGCTGCGTCACTACTTTGAGTCCCACCGGTGGCTGGTGTGGTGTCGTCTTTTCCCCTAGGAGAGATAATCCAAAACCGGAGGCCTCGGGTAGAATAGCCAAGTGGGCTGTTGAACTCATGGAAACCTTGTCTTTCGGCGCCTCGGAAGCGATCAAATCACAGTCTGGCCGACTTTGTAGCCAGTGGACCGACACACACCGCCACCGTTCAAATCAATCGAAATCTTTGGACCATGTACTTGACGGGTCTCTGATGAAGGCTGAAATTTGGCTGGCGGAACTGCTCTGGTCTCGCCCTTGGAGTACACATCGCTACATGATCCGGCTTCGCCGCCGCCTCAACAATGTGGCGAATCTGAGGCCCTCGTCAGCGACTTACAAATCGCCATCGAACTTGGAGTGCGGCGTCTCGAAATCTGGGGTGATTCGCGGCTCGCCGTCGTCGGTGATGATGAAAGAGTCAAGCTGCCATGACCCCAAAATGAGGCGTCTTGCCGCGATGATACGTCGCCTCGAGGACAAGTTCGACGACCTCGAACTCAACCACGTCGCTCGAAAGTTCAACGAGGCCGCGAGACGAACTAGCAAAGATGGCGTCGGCACGGACCCGGTTCCCCGACGTTTTCGCGAGAGACCTCCACAAGCCATCCGTCGACTCGCCTCGGCGATAGAAGAGGGCCCATCGGCCGAAAACCGCCCGCGAGGGCTCGAGGCTCCCTCTACCACCAAGACCTCGCCCGGTAAGCCCGAGGCCATGGCGATTGTGTGAAACCTCCCCAAGCCGACCCGAAGCGGTGGCGAATCCCTTTCCTTGACCGCCTCGTTAGGGAGAGCTTCTGATAGCGAGAACGAAGCCGTTGCGGCTCATGCGCCTATCCAAGACTTCGTCCTGCGCGACGGCGAGTTGTATAAGCGTAGCCCATCCGGTATTCTCAACGATGCATCACCACCGGGCTGGCCAATCCTTACTTTGGGACTTGCAGCGAAGTGCGGGCGGGCTGCTGCGCGCCTCGGGCGCTCGTGGAAATGCGCCTTCCGCCAAGGTTTCTATTGGCCGGCGGCGGTGGCCGGCGCCACGAGGCTAATGCGCTCTGCGAGGATGCGATGCTACGCTCGGCAGAGCGCACCTCCGGCCCAAGCCCTCAAACCATCCCCATCACATGGCCATTATTTGTATGAAATTTGGACATGGTTGAGCCTCTGCAAAAACACCGGGGGCTATACCCATCTCTTTGGTAGCTATCGACAAATTCTCCAAATGGATCGAGGCTCGTCCGATCGCTCGAGATCAAATCCGAGCAAGCGGTCTTTGTTCTTCTGGATATCATCCACGGGTTGGGGTTCCTAACACCATCATCACCGACAATGGGACACAATTCACGGTCGCAAGTTCCTAACGTTCTGCGACGACCACCACATCCGGGTGGCACAGTGGTAGTAGGACACCCAGGACCAATGGCCAAGTAGGCGTGCCAGCGGCATGATCTTACAAGGCCTTAAGCCAAGGATATTCAACCCGATTGAAGAAGTTTGGCAAGAAATGGCTTGCCGAACTCCGTCGATCATCTGGAGCCTAAGAAATACCCCGAGCGAGCCACAGGATTCACACCGTTCTTCTGGTCTATGGGCGAGGCCATCCTCCCCACGACTTAGAATCGGTTCCCAGAGGCTCTGAGCATCTGACAAAACAAAGCAACCGCCTTTGCCCATGAAGAGCGCCCTCGACCAGTGGAGGAAGCCGGGACATCATGTTGCTACACTCGGCCAGTGCCACCAAGCCCTCTGACGTTACCAAGCCCGTAGCGTCCGGCCGAGACACGAAGGTGGGCGACACAGGTCTTTGAGGTGAAGCGAAACAACAAGGGCCGCCACAAAGTGACCCCACCACAGGAAGGACCGTACATCGTCGCTCAAGTCTTTGAAGCCGGGACCTACAAGTTAATAGCGAGAAGGCGAAATCTTCACCAGCAACTTGGAACATAGAACAGCTCGTCGTTTCTACCCTTAAAATTCAAGCGTTGCTTACATTGTTTCTCGAAATGCAATAAAGAAGCGTTCTTAGTTATTAGAACTTTTAGAAAACCCCCCCTTTTTATAGACTAGCCGATTGTATAGAACCCAAGGATCGTCTGATCGTCTCAAAAGCGAAAAAAAATTGGTGGCCGTGGCGACCCTCGCCTCAAGACTCTGGCGACTCCCTCACCACCTTTTCACCCAAAAGGCAGTAGTGGGCTCAGGAAGTTACATGAGAGCTTGTCTATCAATAGGGGCTCGGCGTCTCAATAAGCGCTATAAGGGAGACTCGTGGCGCCTCCATGAAGCCGGGCCTCCCTCGGGGGCTAGAAAGGGAACCCCTAAGTCCCGAACACCATTTGTTAATGGTCTTTCAAAAAATTTCTCTCGCCAAAACTCTCTCGCTCAGATGGGACCTTCACAAGAAACCCAAAGACCAAAAGTTTGTCTAGAGGCCAAAGGGCGGTCGAGGCGTGAGAGCAGCCTCGCCTGCAGGCTCTGGCGGCTCCTCACCACCCTTCCTTGCCGAAGGGCGGCTTAGAGTCCCGAAGGTGTTCTTTGCGGGTTCCCAAGATCGAGGCAGAGGGCCTGCAGGCTCGGAGTAGAGAAGAAAAGCGATTAAAAAAGGCGCACATCATAAAATACTTTAAAAGGCCTCGGCGGCCACAAAAGCGTCACGATCTGACAACTAACTTAATCCGGTTACATGGCCCCTTTGGCCCGGTCAAAGCTCAGGATCGGCGGTGGCGGCGGGAGGACCACCTCTTCTTCAAGCAGACGGGGCCAGTGACATCCCGGTGCCTCGGCCGCCTCCAGCGACTTCATGACCTCCGCATCCGCCTCCTCGTCATCTTACGGCAACACGTGGCCGTCGGCGGCAGCCTCGAGGTTGATGGCATAGTCGCGAGGAGGCAGCGGCCGGCGCGCTTGACACCGTGTGTGCGCCCCTCGGAGTCTCTCGCGGACGTGGCAGCTCAAGCGCCAATCGAGCGGCTCCCAAGGGAGCTAGGCGATTGGACCTCCTCGATGTCAAGAGCCTCGCGAGCCCGGTCCGGGCCAGTGCTGCTTGGCGTCTCATGCTCCGGACCTCGACATCCAGTAGCGCTTGCTGCTGCGGCGGAGAACCTCGGCCGCTTGGGAGCCTCTTTCTCCGATCTCGTCGCGACGAGGGGTCGAGAGTCAAGCGAATCGAGCAAATGGAGCAAGGAACATGGTTCGTGGAACTTACCCTCGGCCTTGCTCTTCCAGTGAGACCTCGACCGAGAGGCCTCGGCCGCCTTAGTAACCTCTCTGCCAGCGACGACTTTCGTCGCTGATGCTCGCTCTGCTCCGCACCCACTGCCCCATTGTGACCTTAGCGAGGCCGTCGCTTCTTGGGCCCGGCTTTGAAGGTCCCGCTCCTCCTCCGGTTCCTTGATCTTGGCCACGGAGGCGGATGCTCCTTAGCCGTAAGCCAACTCGGCTGAATATCGGCTGCAGCAAGGCGGAGGTCCTCCACTTCCGCACTCCAGCGCCGACAATAGCCCACAGGCATCGGCAAGCGAGCCCTTTTGGCGCGGGCTGGTCCCAAATATCCCTCTCATTTCGCGAAACACCGATTTCCCAAGGGATCGGGCCTCGAGCTCCTAAAGAGGCAAAACAAAAAGCGCCGTCAAAAAGCTGCGAGGGGCTCGGAGAAAACAACGCAGCGACGACGAGAGAGAAAGTACTTACCAGCGTGACACCGGGCGAGTCTGACCCATAATAGTCATCATTTGTGCTGCGGCGACCCGCTTTGCCGATTAAGCGATCTTTGCTCGAGGTGCCCCAATGCCCCCCCTGCGGCGGTATCTTCAAGAGCGAACACAGGCTCCCCCCTCGGGGTCAGCCAGTTCCGCCCAAAAACACTGTGGGAGTTCCACCCGCGAGGCTCGGGCCGTAGCCGGACAAGAACCGAACTCCCCTCGGCGGGATCTGGGACCGGTTGCTCCGCGGTACTGGCCGCCTGGACGTCCGCCGCCCCCTTCCCTCGGGAAGAATCATCAGACAAGATTGTCCGAACCAGGCGGCGCCAAAATTTGCCCGTCTCCACCTCCATCGCCTCGGTCTCGGCGGGCCCGAGGCTCAGCCTCCGCCACCTCTACCTCGATGGCCCCGGCGTCCACCGCCCTAACGTCGGAGGTCTTGGGGGCTCTGGCCTCACCCTCAATGGCCCCGGCAATAGCAGACGCCCCAGCCTCCTTCGCCCCAAGACCCACAACATCGTGAGGCATGGGCTCCTCCTCCTCCACTCGTCCAGCCGCCTCCTCCCCCCCCCTTTCTGGGCGGCCGCCTCCTCCAAACAGCCTCGCCTGGCGCGCGCGCCGCGTCCGCGCCCGGCCTGCGCCTCCATTTGCTGATGGGCGGAGGAGCTAGCGTTCTGTTGAGCGCCTTACAGGCGCCAAGGAGATCTTCCACCGAGCGTCTGGGCTGGAAGAAAAGACACTCCCAAGGTCGGACATGCAACCCGAGGCGGACAAAAAGTACTACGGACTCCACGGAGAAGGCGCTTACATGAGCGAGGATCGGCCGCTTGACACACCTTTGCCTCCTGCGCTGCAGCGGTGGTGGTGGCGGCGGCCTGCACCGGTGTCCATCGATGCCGGTAGCCCTCCGTCGGACCCGGCACCTCCTCGACCCTTGCCAGCGGAGATAATGGGGTCGCCCCCCACGTCACCGCTCCACCTCCGCCGTCGAACCCATCCAGGCGGCAGCGCGCTCCTCCGACACCCAGCGCCTCGGGTGTGTCGGCCTCGGCCGGGGCGGGCCGCCCGCAACCCCGGGACACCTCCTCCTCCTCCTAAAGGCGTCGGGCTCTTTGCGGCGCCCGGGAATCATCATCCCCGATGTCGGGGAGGTGTCCCGAGCGAGCCGTCCCCCCTCGCGCGCGCCCGCCCCGTCGCTCGAAGAATCCGACACCGGCGGCGAGAGGAGAGCGGTTCAGCGGAGACCGTCGAGCTTGGCGCCCGGCGGCAGGCGTCCGGCTTCGGCGCGAGAGCTTCTTCGTGCGCCTCGCCTCCTTGGCGTCTTTCTTTTCTTCTCCTCCTCGGCGGCGCGCCTGTTGCGTGGCTTTCGCCGCGGGGCGTCCTCGAGAGCAGGCGGCGGGGGGGAGTTTCGCCGTCTCTTAGTCCTGTGAGCAGCGAAGTAAGACAACAGACCAAAAAGCGAAAGCCTCGACAACATCCACCTTACCGGTGAGACATACCCCGCGGGCAGGCGCGCCGGAGCGGCATCAAATCGTCGATCTTGACTTCCGTCCACCGCTTCTTTCACCCGGCGCGGGTCTCGTCGTCGGTAAGCGGCGAACATCTTGACACCGGCGATCGAATCGCCGGGGTCATCTCGAAACAACCGCCGCCCGCCGCCGAACCATCGGCAACAACACCCTCCGGCGGTGAAAAGCCGCCCGCGACCACGGCCGCCCGAAAGGCCGTGGTCCTGCCACTTCCCAAAGGCCCTCAAGAGCGGTTCCGGCTGGGCTGATCGGCGCGATGATAGCCGTACCCCCCATTTCTCTGGTTGACTCTCTACAACCCGCCCGGTATAAGGGAAGTCCTCCGCCGTCGTTGCGGAGATAGAACCGGCCGTCATACCAGCAGCGGTTGGGCGTTGTTGTATTTGGGCGGGATGTAGAGGGCTGCCGGTCTTAAGCGCCGCGTGAAGGGTACGGCCGCGGCCCTCTGCCCCTTCAAGAGCCCCCTCGTTCCCCGGCTTGGTGGTGAGCGTCGCTTTCGGAACAAGTGGAGCCACAACTCCCGGTGGGAAGCGATCCCCGAATACCCCTCACGAGCGGCAACGCGAAGATGGCGCTGGGCGATAAGTTAAATGAAATTGTGCGACTCCGCCATAGTAGTCTTGGGCGCCCGCGCATGAAGTTATCCACCGGCGACCCGAAGCCTCGCTTCGTGGAAGGCAGCGAAGCTCACCACGTAGCCGTCGCGGCGGCTCGGCTCCGACTTCGTTCCCGGAGCAATCCACTCCGGCTCGCCGGAGTCGGTGTCGAGCGAAGAAGACCGGCCTCCACGGCGGCTGCGGCTTCTCCTCGGTGGCGTCGGACCGCCCCGAGGATCCGCCGGGAGGATGGCGGGACCACCGACCATTCTTGTGGCGGAGGGGGCTGCTGCTAGGGCGGTAATCTCTCCCCTCTCTCTTTTGGTCTCTCGCCCTCGCCCCTCTCTTCCCGCGCTCTCTATGCTCTCGGCAGCGCGCGGAGGCGACAAAAGCGAATCGAGAGGTAAGAAGGGAAGGCGAGGCCCTTCGTATTTATCACGGTGACAAAGCGAAACCGCCGCCGGGCGGCGAAATCGGGAAGTTTCCCCAAAAAATCCGGCGCGGTTATCCGGATCCGGTCTTACCGCCCACGCACCTCTCCTCCTCGTTAATCGGCGTGCGAGTGCGTCCGTCGGCTTCCCTCCTCGTTAATCGCGCGTGTGAGGTCGTCCGTCGGTGGCCACGTCGCGTCAACGCGGCAGCGGCGAGAGCCGTTTCGCCTCCCGAAAAAAGCCGCCTCAAAAAGCCTTTGCCATTAATTAACCGTAGGGAAAAATAACCCCGATTCCTTCGAGCAAAGGCGGGCACCAAGCCCTTCACGGTCCGGGGTTGAAAATTTGGGCCCTTAGGGGTTTTCGACGGCCGCCCGAGAACAGAGCGAGGGGCAACTTCTGGCGAGCCTACAGGCCGAGGCCCAAACAAGCGAAAGCGCTTGGGGCGCCTACATGTTGTGTCCGAGACCAGCGGGGAGGTCTCGAATGGGATCCCACCGTGAGGAGGCACCGAGCCACGAGGCCCAGTGAGCGGCCTCGGCACCCACTAGAAAAACCTCTCCGTACTCTTGGGCGCGTCTCGGACCGCTAGCCGACCCCAGTGAGCAGAGTGCGGGCCTCCACTCGGACTTACCGATAACGACTCACCGGAAGTGCCATCGCTCGCGCGCCCCCGAGGTAGCGTGGCACATTCCACCCCTCCTTCCGGCGAAAAGGAAGCGAGGGTCGAATAAAAAGTCGGGAGAATCCTGGCGGCCCTCTTCTCCGTCTGAGAGGCTAAGGGACTCTTCACGCAAAAGCGTTGCGAGGCCCAGGACTTGAGTTCGCACGAGGGTCTCGGCAAAAACAACCCCTCCTTCCGAAGCGAAAAGAAAGCGCGGGTCGTTCAAAAAGCGGGAAGAACTCCTGGCGGCCCTCTTGCTCCGTCTGAGAGGCTAGGGAGCTCCTTACGCAAAAACAGCCGAGACCCGCGACCTAGGCTCGCTTTTAGGGGCTCGGCGGTCCCAGACCCTCACGCGCGGCGAACCAAAAGCCGGGGACCTCGGCCGCTCTCTCGCTCCGTCACGAGAGACTGAGGGCTCCTCACGCAACTTTGCAAGAGACCAGTGGCTCGAGCTCGCCTGCAGTGGGCTCGGCAAAAGCAGCCCCCGTCCGGCGAAAAGGATGCAGGCGGGGGCAGGCAAAAAGTCGGGAGGACCCACGACCGCCCTCTCGCTCCGTCTCGCGGAGGCTCGGGGGCTCTTCCTGCACCCAAAGTAAAAACAAGCGACCCGATCCGTTCACGGTCCGGGGTTGAAGGTTTGGGCCCTTAGGGGTTTCGACAGTAGCCCAGAACATGAGCCGGGGGCAACTTCTGGCGAGCCTACAGGCCGAGGCCCAAGCAAGCGAAAGCGCTTGGGGCGCCTGTGTTGTGTCCGAGACCAGCGAGGAGGTCTCGAATGGGATCCCACCGTAGGGAGGCACCGAGCCACCGAGGCCCAGTGAGCAGCCTCGGCACCCACTAGAAGAAACCCTCCGGTACTCTTGGGCGCGTCTCGGGACCGCTAGCCGACCCCAGCCGAGCGAGTGCGGGCCTCCACTCGGACTTACCGATAACACTCACCGGAAGTGCCATCGCTCGCGCCCACGGGTAGCGTGGCACATTCCACCCCTCCTTCGGCGAAAAAAAGGAAGGCGCGAGGTCGAATAAAAAAGTCGGGAGAATCCACGGCGGCCCTCTTCTTCCGTCACAGAGAGGCTAAGGGACTCTTCTGCAAAAGCGTTGCGAGGCCCGGCGACTTGAGTTCGCACCGAGGGTCTCGGCAAAAACCAACCCTCCTTCCGGCGAAAAAAGAAAGCGCGAGGTCGTTCAAAAAGCGGAAGAACTCCCGGCGGCCCTCTTGCTCCGTCTGAGAGGCTAGGGAGCTCCTTACGCAAAAAACCTTGAGACCCGCGACCTAGGCTCTCGCACCCGAGGGGGGCTCGGCGATCAAACCCTCCCTCCTGCAGGGGCGAACCAAAAGCCGGGGACCTCGGCCTCTCTCTCGTCTCCGAGACTCGAGACTCTCCTGCAACTTCAACTTTGGAGACTGACTCGAGACAGTGGGCTCGGCAAACAACCCCGTCCGAAAAAAAGCCCAGGTCGTGCAAAAAGCTTTCCACACCCTCTCCAAAGTCGCTCAGGCGGCTACTCTCTTCCAAAACATCGTCGAGCCCGATCCGAACTCGCACCCACGGGCCCGGCAAACACGATCAAAACGCCTCACTCAAAGAAAAAAAGCCCCTGAAGAAGTGAAATCACTCCTCCGGGGCCTCGGGGAACACCGTCGGAGTGCGCTCGCAGCACCACACAAACCTCGAAAACAAAACACCATCCCGGCAAAATCAAAAAGCCAATTCTCGTCCCAACCTCGGGGAGTGCCTCCACTCCCCCAAGGCTCGAAGCCACTCTATCTGCGAGAAAAGGAAGAAGTACCCTAAGCAAGATCCAAAAGCATCTTGCTTAGATTTCGTGAAAGACCCCAAAAAACCATTCTATGATTCAGCTGGCCTCGGCCGATTCTCCGACTTCGCCGAGGCCCCATCACTACATGGCCTCGGCCGATTCTCCGACTTCATTGAGGCCCCATCACCACCTGAGCCTCGGCCGATTCTCCGACTACTTGAGGCCTCATCATCACCAGCCCAGCCCTCGGCCGATTCTCCCGACTTCTTGAGGGCCCTCATCACCTGCCTCGGCCGATTCTCTCGACTTCGCCCGAGGCCTCATCATCATGGGACCTCGGCCGATTCTCCGATTCGCCGAGGGCCCCCTCACCGCGAGCCTCGGTCGATTCCCCTTGAGGCCTCGGCCGAGGCCACCGACCCTCCGTCTCTCGCAAAGCGGGCTCGGCGACCGCGCGCTACCTCTTCTTCCTCTCCGTCCTTACGGCAAAGCGTCGTGTCGCGTCAACTCGATAGCTACTTGCCCGACAACGACCGCATGCCGACCGCGATCTGTGAGAATGGCCGATGGGGCGAGAGGCGGGGGCTGCCTGAGGGTTACCCGCCATTGTACTAACCCGTGCCGCGTGGTTGGCGCCCATGCCTCACTTGTCTTTGCCAACTCTGCTCCAAGGACAACGCGGCATGGGGGGATACGCGTCTGACTCTTGTGGCCTCGGAATCGATGCCGGGGCAAATAATTCCCTCAAGGCCTCGGCGGCTTCGCTCGAGGGCTCGGCGGCCCGAGGACCCATGTCGCCAAAGCCCCGCGATGGCTTGGCCTCGGCACCCTCTGAGCCCGGCCCCCTACGGCGTCATCACGCGATGACTGCCGTCCCGGTGGCGGGGGGTTACCCGTCACTATGCTATCCACCGTACACATAGTTGACACCCATGCCTCCTTTGTCTTTGCCAACTCCTGCTCCAAGGACAACGCGGCATGGGGAGCCCACGTCACGAAACTCTTTGTGGCCTCGGAATCGATACCGGGGCCAATAACTCCCCCAAGGCCTCGACGGTTTGCTTCACGGGCTCGGCGGCTGAGGTCCATGACCACCGAGCCCCCCCCACGATGGCTCGGCCTCGGCATCTGCGAGCAGCTGCTCCCTCTGACGTCATTACGGCGACCCGCCGCGCGCCCGCCATGTCCTCAAGCCATCTTTGGAGCCCCACGGCCGCGCAAGGCAAAGTCGACCGACATGTCACTTCCGCCACGACAAGGGCGGGGCCACTCCATCGACCATACCACAGCATTGGCCCGACTACGGGGCTCGACCGCCACCCCATTTCTGAGCGCTATGTAGCACCACATGATCGCCACCCCATTTCTGAAGCGCAAGCCGATAGCACAGCACTATCTTTGCTTAGTGCAGCACCACACTGCATCGATCGGTCCTCCTTAGAGTATAAAGGGGGAGGAATACAAGATCGATCTCTCGGATTTGGGCGTAGGGCCTCGATTGCTGAACAGTATAAACCTTGGTCTCTCGCCACCATCCGGGATTAGGGGCACGCGAAAAGCCCCGGTTCCAAAACACCGACACCCCGTGGCGCTCATATATTGGCTCATATGCTTGCTTCAGGACTTCGTTCAGCCTCTTGGCTCTCAAGCAGCCCTTGTATATGTGCTGGGTGCATGAGACACAGGGCTTTGTTCCTTTCTCTCTCACCTATGAAATAACCCCTACCCCCCATGACAGATGTACTTGGGAGGTGATGATTTTGTCAGCTTATCTGTGCAAGCAATACTTGATATATCTCTTTGTCATGGGCGTGGGACCTCGATTTCTTTTTAAAGTTTTTTGCACCTGCTTTCTAGATCTTTGCTATCTCTCTAGGATCTATCATGCATAAGGTAGCCATTTCAAATGCTAATTGATGTTTTTCTGTCTGATACTTGAACATGTAACTGTAGGGAACTTTTTATATTGTACCGGGAAATCTTGTTTGAGGCTCCCGACTGTTTATGAACTTCCGTTTACTAAACAAAAAAACAACTATGAGGTACCTTGCTCATTAGCATGAGAATGTTTACCTCACAATTTGGGAATGAATTTATATGATACAAAGGTGACCAACAACATTTATTTGCAGTATAGTGCTCTTACAGTGATGAATTAATGTTCAGATATTGATAAGCATTTAACTCGGCACTTTTTGTGCAATAGGACCCCATTTAGCCTCTGAAGAGAAAAAGGACCCAGGGGAGTGTGATACAGAATTCATATATCTTCTGTTTACATGGAAACTATCTGTTTGCTGTCATTTTTAGTTCCTTTCAGTTTCATTGGCCATATGATTTTTGTAGGACAAATCCTCAGCACAAAAACTGCCATGAACAGATTTGTAGCTTCATTTCCTTTCATAATTGATGAAATTCACTCATAGTCTTGAGCTGCCATAAGAGGTTAAATAGATGGCCCATCGCCAATATGTAGGTGGATTAAGGGTTGAGATATTGTTAGAATCAATGGAAATTTTCTTGTCAAAATGTAGAAGCATAGTGTATTGGTATTTGGTAACTGGCACTATGATAGCACACTGCATGTGTAGCATAGGGTCCTGATTTTACATGTTAATAGGCTGCATTTTCTGTCGCGTACAGTATTTAATTGCTTGTCCCCCTTTCATTGTTTGTGTTTTTTCTTTTGAGACAGGTATCCATAATGAAAATGCTGAATCACCCCAACATTGTAAATCTCGTTGAAGTGATTGATGACCCAAACATAGATAAATTCTACATGGGTATGTAATATGCTACCACTGTTAAACAATTTTTTTTATTGATGACCCATCACATATTCCATTGATTTTCTCTCAATTGTCATTTACATTTTTCTTCATTTGCATTGCCAGTTCTTGAGTATGTTGAAGGAAAAATGGTTTGTGATAATGGTTTAGAAGAAGCTACTGCAAGAAATTATTTGCGAGACATAATATCTGGTCTTATGTATCTTCACTCTCATGTAAGCTCTCAGTTTTCATTTTCAATAACCAGTTTTTCATGATGAATACTCACGTCAAAGTTTAGTATTTAGAAACACGAATGGTATATAAGATGATTGATATTATGTTTAAAACAATTTTCTAGAGTCCTGGGATTTCGAAAATTTTATTTGTAGCTCGTTGATCGATATTGTGCAGCTCTCATATCCAAACATATTTCTAGGAAGATAACTGTCACAATCCAAGTTCTGGAGGAATCATTTAGATTTTGGAGTTTCTAGCCGGAGTGGAACTACAAGACGATGTGGAAGAAGCACATCTGGTCGGCTTCTGCATCTGGAACCACCAAGTTTCAATTTCGACAAAGACTTTGGAAATATTTCATTTGGTTAGCTTGTCATAACCGCTGCTGGACTTCTGACTGCCTTGAGCGCTGAGGCCTGCCTGAAACCACCAAGCTATTTGTGCCGTCTTTGTGATCAGGTGGATGAGACAATTAAACATTTGCTAGTCGACTGTGCCTTCACTAAATACTCCCTTCGTCCAATAATACTTGACCTTCTAGCATAGACTTGTCCAAAATTAGTTGTCATTCTCACTTCCCAAATCCCAATGCACCTATCTCTTTTCCCAATACATCTCTATCTCTATCTCTCTCCTTCTCGTTTCCTGTGCACTACAACTTTTCCACTCCTTAATTCCTGTGCCCAGAGCTAAAACGTCATCTATCATGGGACACAGGGAGTAAGTTTGAATGGAGATCTTACACGATTGGTCTGGTCCAGGTGGTTTGAGGTTACGCTTTTAGTTGATAATCATCAGTGAAAAGTATTCCGCTCCGGTCATGCTAATAGCTTTGTTCTTTTCAAAACACTGTAATGGAGCGCCAGTCAGCTTCTCCAAGAGATCAGTGACGAATCCACTATTTGGTGTTCTGCGGGTGCCTCTGAGTCGGAGTCTCTTTGGGTGCTGATCTTTGTTCGGTCTGGTGGTCGATTGTTTGGTTTGTCCTGGTGTGCTTGTAATCTTTCTGGTGTTTTTTTAGTTTGAGTGCCTGCATGTCGGTGTGTGTTCTGAGTGATAATAATTGAAGTAATGCCATCTGGCCGTTCCCCTGCATGGTAGCAGTCGTGATGCAAACCATGTTTCCTGGCATCCTGGTCCGCATCAGGACAACAGCACTAAACTCTCAACCATGGTTCACATTTGTGCTTACCTACAAGAGTGAATTCCACAGTTCCCATATTTCCAGCTGATGATTCTCTACCTCATTTTTGGACATATATTTCTTTATACATGTGTTCTTTGATTGCCTCTTTTTTCTATGTTATGCAGTTTTGTACTATGCTGTGTGTTTCCCTTGCTTGGAACACTGATTTTTTTTTCTTTTGATACACAGAACGTTATTCATGGTGATATCAAACCAGACAATCTCTTGGTTACCAGTGCTGGCAATGTGAAGATAGGGGATTTCAGTGTTAGCCAGGTTTTTGAGGTGGTTTCTGTACTCCTGTAACTTGTGTATTTTAGTGATTTTTATTCTTGTTATGAAAATATTGTTTTTTCCACTTAAATGGATCCACCCTTGAAAGGGATAAATTCCTAATTTCTTCTTTCTATCATTAATTGCTCTTGCTCTGATAAAAAATGGCTCTGTAGATTTAGATTTCCTCAAACCAGGTTTATATTGATGTTAAAAAAAATAAAATATGATCTTTGCTCCCTGGCCTCATGAGTAGTGTTAAGATAACTTGAGTTGGAAACAAACTAAGATGCTTCCTTGTTCTTGTTTTGGATATGTTCATTGTTAAGTAGGCGGGCCCACAACTTTATCATTGGAAGAAACTTGTTACATTCTTTTACTCAAGTAAATCTATTCGATCTTTTCAAAGTATGTGTGCTTTTTGTTGCAAATTCTTCTGGACCATAAAATTTTATATATTGGTGTTCTACTGATGTATTAGTACAGTGATACTCATGTGTTTGCAACGTAGGATGATGATGATATGCTTTGGAGATCTCCTGGCACTCCTGTTTTCACTGCACCAGAGTGCTGTCAAGGTACACCTAACTACCTTTGATATTTAAGTTATAAATGCTGCACCTAACTACTATCTATGAATTTAATGGTGTTTTTTTTAAAGCAACGTTCCCTGGATGTTCCATTGTTGTAGCTATATTATCGCAGAACCACAAATTAACGAAAATGGAACAACAAGTTATAAATGCTGCACTTAACTACTATCTATGAATATGATGGTGTTTTTTTTAAAGCAACTTTCCCTGGATGTTCCATTGTTGTAGCTATATGATCGCAGAATCACAAATTAACGAAAATGGAACAACCCAGAATTTTTCTGCCATTAACTTAAATTACTAAATATTCTTTGGCTGTTTGGTATAGACTTGCTAAATATAATATAATGGAAGTATCTCTCTTTATTTCACTGCAGGTTCAGCCTACCATGGTCGGGCATCTGATACATGGGCAGTTGGTGTAACTTTATATTGTATGGTTTCTGGGCATTATCCATTTCTTGGGGATACATTGCAGGAAACTTATGATAAGGTGCAAAAAAATGTTTCCTTCCTTTCCTTTTGCCTTTTATCACTCTGCATTAAACTCACTTGAGTGGTTGCTACAAAATAGATTGCCAATGATCCTGTGCAAATACCTGGAGACATGAACCCCCAACTTGCTGATTTGCTCCTAAGGCTTCTCTGCAAAGGTGCCTTTTTGGTCGCTTTCTCACCCTATGATTCTGATAACCTGGAGTTTGCTAAGTTTTTGTGCAAGATGTCCTCTGTTAACGCAATGTCCCTGCCCCTTCCTTCCATGTGCTTGATTTGCAGATCCAGGAGATCGCATCACGCTGCAGGCTGCGGCCGAGCATCCTTGGGTTGCTGGGAATGAGGGGCCAGTCCCTGAATTCATCTGTAGATGTGGGTTTGGCCGCAGGAAGAGGAATGATGTCCGGGAAGAAGTACAATAACAAAGCATCCGCGGATGGTCTACAGGTCTAGTGTATATAATTGATGAAGATTGGCAAAAGCGAAGCTCTAACGACGAGTTTGTTGTTTCGTGTTCCCAATTTCCGATATGAGTGTTGGGCGCTCGATTGAACATTTTTTTTTTTTTTGGTACATACAGAATATAGAGTGTAACCCAATTCCAGTAAAACCCACCGTCTGCTCTCAATTTTTGTTGCCCTATAGGACATTCACATACCAAGGTGCATTAAACCTGCCCTACCATTGGGATAGTAGTGTCAGAAGTTGCGTTTCTGAATGCTGTGTGCATTATTTGGATGTTGGAGTGCATACCGTTTTCCATCTCTGAGTTCATTACGTAGATTCTACTGTTCTAATATCGTGTACTGTGCACCGCTATACTTATCGAGTACGATGGATTCATGTTGTAGCTGAAGGGAGCTTGTTAACTACACCTGCACGCCCAGCCACTGAAAATTTTCCCGAGATGCCTGTTCAGTGCTCACGTTCCTGGATAACTGGAGTGCACCTGCAAGCAAAGGTGCGGCAGGCACTAATGCGAAGTGCCCTGCCCACTAGGAGAGCATCTGTCCTGATCAACGAGACAGCAAGTTCCCACATTTCCAGAGGATAATCCAAGGGTCCGAGACCCCCAATTTGCCCGGCACCACTGAATATATATGTGACTGTGAAGTCCGCGCCTGCAGATAAGCAGAGAGAGGCTCAGGACAAATGCTGATGGACACTTCCTCGCTTATTTTTTCGTCGAGTTTCCATCGGAAATTCAAAAAACGGCCTCATGTTGGTTGTGCTCTCCACGTTCTTGTCTCCGCCGTTTATTAACCAACCGGGCGTCCGGTGTTCAGACCTCGTCACCTCTGACCAAGACAAGTTGATGTGGCACTGCCACCAACTCAACTAGATAATTCAAAATCAGCAATCCGTACGGCTCGATCGATGGGTGGGTGAGCGTACCGACGTGCGGAGGTGGTGGGAGCACGGTCGCCGTACGGCTCTGCCGAATCCGATGGCTCTCCGTCATCTAGCTAGATTGAGTAGCACTAGGCAGCAGGCAGCGGTCCAGTGTGGCATTGCGTGGCGCACACCTCTTGCCTCTTCTATCCGTTGCTGTCTCTGTCTTGGAAAGAATGCCCTTGCTGTTGCTGCTGATGCACGACACATTTAAGTACTACCTCGTTTGATCAAGTTTTTAGTTAATAATATTTATATCTTTAAATTAATTTATTATAAAAGTACATTTTATAATTAATCTGATGATATCTATTTGGTATCATAAATATGGATATTTTTTTATCTATAATTGATCAAACTTAAGGTGCTAAAATATGACACTGTGCTAGAATTGTATTCTTTTGGGGACGGAGGCAGTGCTCTGAGAAAAACGTTCTCTTGTGCGCATGGTACAGCATGCATGCGTTGCTCGCAACCAGTACATAAAACCTTTTCTTATGAGCGTGACGGGCTTTGCACAACAGTTCCCGCCCTGTTCTAGTCTTGAGTCTTGACTTGTGCCGGGCCTTCCTGTATTTAGCCAGTTCCGGTTACCAATTTACCATCGAGCTGGCTTTCTCACTGTGACGTTTTTTTTTGTGGTTGGTCACAGGAGCTGACTTTTATCTCAAGGAAAACGAAAATTAATTGCAGAAGTTGACCTTGCCGAGAGAAGACTTTTATTAGGCGTGTGTATGGTTGTCCGGTTTGTGAGCTGGGTGCAGCTGAAGCTCTGGGACGTCAGTTGACAAACAGTGGATTGATCCGGCCGCCAAGCGCCAACCATGATGGACAGGATGAGAGGACCGTACGGCCCGGGGTACGGCCCCGTGCAACGGCTGCACGAAGAACAGTCGGAGCCCTGTTGCTGCGTCAAACAGTTTCCGTGTTCATCTCAAGCGCGGCTGAATATTCTGGAGTTCAAGTGGTGCTCGTGCACTTGACAAGTTGCGACTAGTCGTAGCGTCGTCAGGCATATGCGTATCTGAACATGGATACGTTTTGGATTCTTCCTCTTGCCTTTTGAATAATTGAATCGCCCAAAGCCTCTCGAGAAAGGGGCTGGCTGATCCTGCGGGCTGCTGTTGTACTATCTTTTGTACTGCATGCAAATCTTCAGCTCCAAGTGGACGAATATGCATACTATCTTTTGTACTGCATACCACCCTGTTCGCTGGTTGGTGCTGTTGCTGGTTTTTTTTGAGAGAAAAGCACTGTTGGTTGATTGAATAAGCCTGACTGAAACCAACAAGTGAATAGGGTGAGTTGATCCCAACATTTGGGGACCATTGGACGAATATGCATACTACATTCTGGAGGTACTAGACAAAGCAAGTATCGAAACTGGGAGATGCTGTGTGGGCAGACAGTATCCAAAGAAGATCCATAGATGATCGCAACTGACTTGACACTTGATTGCTTACCTTCATGCATGGGAATTGGGAAGACATGGAACACAGGCACACAGGGCAGCAGAAATGCTGAACTGACAACGCCGGATCCAAACTTCTATCAGCTAGAGTACCTACCGCTACACTGATCGGATACGCTCAACCTGAAGAGTTTGGTCTGTACTAGTTCCGCCCATCCTCGTCAGCTCGAAAATAAAAAACGACTGCGTGACCCCGCCGGAGAAGACGGGAAGTAGCTCGTTTAGATTGGGGTTAGAAATCAGTATTTGACACTGTATCACTTTCGTTTGTATTTGACAATTATTGTCCAATCATGGCCTAACTAAGCTCAAAAGATTCGTCTCGTAATTTACAATTAAACTGTGTAATTAGTTATTTTTTATCTACATTTAATACTCCATGCATGTGTTCAAAGATTTGATATGATGAAGAGAGAGTGAAAAAACTTGCAATTTCCGTACGTACCAGCCACTTGGGCCGTCCATCCTCGTCAGCTCGAAAATAAAAAACGACTGCGTGACCCCGCCGGAGAAGACAGGAAGTAGACTAGTGCTGTGTTGTTTGTTGTTTCTCTGCCCGGGTTGCACTGCCTGCTATACATACCTCCAAACTTGTCGCGACCGTCCATCCATCCATGTACGCACATGAGCGGAGCCTAGACAGGTAAACAAGACAAGATCACAAGACCACGTGCAGTGTACTAGCTCCACGCCGTACGCAGGAGGAGGACGGGCGGGTGGACACGGCAGCTCTCGTTTTGTCTGGTGCTCCGTAGTCCGTACGTACCAGCCACTTGGGCAGCAGCAGCCGCGCTCGGCGCTCGCTTTGTCGGATTGCTAGCTCCGCCGCTGCGGCCGTCGACATCGAGTCGCCCACCACCGGGCCCCGCCTGCCTGGGCCCATCTAATCTGCCTACCTCGGTTGTTACCTACCTCGCCGCTCTTCCCCGCCACCGCAGGAAGCAGATGAGAGGAGCGCCTCCGTTCCCCTCGGTTGCCTGGATTCTGGGTGGATTCGCCGGTGGTCCTCCGTAAAATCTTGGCTCCGACCTCCCTCCGACCAGTAGCTGTAGAACGCCGGCCCGCCGACCGCGACGTGCGGTGCGCGGAAGGGGTGGCGGGGGCTCGAGGAAAATCGGTGCTTTTGTTCTGGTGAAAGGTCAGTGGAGCGGGGAGTCGTGCGTGCGTTTTTCTGCCGTTATTCCTCGCGGCCGCAAACGTCCTCCGGCAAGCGTGCGGACCGGCGCGTAACATCGCGATGGGTGGATTGATGGGACTCTGAGGCGCCCAGATATTTCCGTACGAGCGGAAGGGAAAACGTACCAGCAGCGAGGACTGGCCAGAGGCTGATTGAAAACGTACTACTAGTACGTACTGGTACAAGTCATCTGCGTACAAGCGTGTGATTGTTTGGCTTATAAACTATAGCTAAAAGTATCATTGGCTAGTTTAGTGTGAGAGAAAAATGATATTCGTTGACTAATAAGCCATGGCTTATAAGCCAAATACGACAAAGTGAACAGGCTGAAGAGTGACTTGATTGTTAACGATGTTTTATCAGCATCCATCAGTCGTCGCTGATCCGTCGCTTCATCCAGCTCAGCAGGAAGACCAGAATTTCCACCGGGATGTGGATGTGGCAGTCTGCCCCTTTCTATGTCGAATTGTCTGCGTGACTGCGTCGCCTGGACGCCGGCCTGATGGATTGATCATTCATTCAATGCAGGCATAAGATGGATCAAGGCGTCCCAGAACCCGGAACCCGGAGACAGTGGGGTTCGTTCTTCTCAGATCCCACAAAACTGTATGCTACGTCCGCGTCACCACGCACATCACATGTAGGAGTAAAATATACTACTCGCTCCTAGTAGCTCTATAAACCAACGAGGCGTGTTTTTGACCCTGCGGACAAAGGCGATGATCCGAATTTTTTATTTTTTAGCTTTTTTTTTGAATTTTTTTCACAAATATGTGCATGGAGGTAAGATTTTAAAATCTGGACTCTTAGCTTGGCGCCATTGTTGTTGGCGTCGAGGTTTTAGGCTTGACGCAGACGTGGCGGTGACTTGACAGGTAGCTCGGCGGCAGCCCTAGATCCTGGCGTCGAGCTCGGCGCCACAGATCTTGGCGCCATGATCTATGGCACCGAGGTAGTGTTTTAACCCTAGCCCTAACCTTCCTGCCGAGCCTGCAACGTGTCTTCATCGTCGGAGAACTTAATGTCGGCCTAGTCATCTTCTGTCCACTGTACCCTCAGCTTGCAATGTGTCGCACGTTGGTACCAAGCTTGGTACCGCCTGAACTCACGGTTCGTGTGCGGCTCGTTGTTCTCGTCCACGTTGGTACCAAGCTTGGTACCTCTCGAGCCCTCGCAACTATCTCACTAAATAAAGGCTTGTCATTGAATAGCACAGGCACGCTTTGCATGTCAACAAACTCAACATATCCATAGTGATCGCTTTCAACGGTGCCTCCATGATATATGGTCACTAGGTTGTCCACCTATTTCAAACACGTAACGAAACACATGTCCTTTAGTCAAAAAATACATGCTAACTACTAACGTGAAGGTCTCTAGTATTTAGATAAGTAAATATATACTATGTACTAAGTACTACATATATATACTAAGTACTAAATATATACCTATGTATGTATCTAACTATGTAATAACTATATACGAAAACTAGTTATACCAACATAAGTATCTATATATCTATCTAAATATTACACCCTAACTATTGTTAACTAAGTACTAAATTACCAATTCAAATGAATAAAGTAACTTACTTTACTGTGCAGTCGGTGGAGTGTCGGTGGAGTGCAACAACAAGCCGCCGGAGCGCCTTGGCGTGCTTGGGTCGGAGCTCCCACGCGCCTTGGCGTGGCGAGTAGGGGCGGGTGTAACACCTCGGTGTTAAGCATGCATTAACATTTTGCAAATCATGATCATAATCATTATTATGCATTCATAAGCATGACATGAAATATAGAATTGAAATATATTAATGAAACATGTACGTGTATAGTCTTGTTTTAATAGATTGGATGCTATGTTTGTTTTGCCATGTGTGTACCTTGGTTGATCACTTAGACCACTTAGAAGTAATTAGAATGCATTTTGAAGCAAAGTTTATATTCAAAATTTTGCAAAATTATGCTTTTAAAAACAATTCTTCAAAAAATGGGTTTTGAATTAATATTGATTTTAATTCTGTAATTCAAAATCTACTTGGAATTTGACTTTGGTCATAAAAGCAAAGTTGTAGATCTTGAAAAATGGAACAAATTTCATTTTTACACCAATTTGTGAAAATGCTTTTTAATGGCTCAAAATGGAATTTGAGTTCTGTTTATTTGAGAAATAAAAAGAAAATTATTTCATTTTTAAACTTACGGGCCGCCGCCTCACTTTCCGGCTCGCCACCGACCGGCTATTAACGTCCACCCCACGCGCTTCCGCTCGGCCCAGCCTTCTTCACTGCGCTAGGCTCGGCGCCACGCACGCCACGTTTCGTCCACGCCACGCCCGTCGGTTGCGTATGCCGCCATGCAGCCCCGGCTTCGCCGCCGCCCCACGCGCCTTCATCATCTGCTTCCCATTGCGCTCCCCACTTCACTCTCCTTGCTGCCTCTCTCGCGCCGCGCACCGAAGCTCTGCTCTCGCGTCGCCATCGCCACCGCAGCCCACCGCAAAATTGGCACCGATGGTCCACCATGCGCCGCAATCAAGCACGCGTCGCTCGCCTCGCTCCTCGGCACTGGTGCTCACTGCGCAGTGACACCTTTTGAACAAGGTATAGCGGCTTGCGCGTGTTCCATCCATCGTCGGGTCATGGCGCCGCCGTGATTAGCCTCGCCGCGGAAAACGCTTCCTCCTTCCCTTCTCCATCCCATTGTGCTTTGCATGTTCGGTTCGTCACCTTCGTGAACCAGCAAGACGCCTTCGCTTGCCGGACATGGCGGCAACGGCCATTGCTCATTGGCGGCCACCCTCAAGACCGCCGTAACGCCGACGTGGCGTGGCGTCTCACGACGGTTGAGCTGGGCCAGGATGGCCGTGGGCCGAAGCCCCGAGCCAGGCCGCCGCACTTCCCCTTCGCTCGGTCTACACAGGTCGAAAGTGGCCGTGGGCGATTGTTCCCGGGCCGCCCAATGAGTAATAGGAAAAATCGTTTTCGGTTTTCTTTTATTATTTGGGAAGAGAAATACTTTGGAAAATGTTTGTGTACTCATTTTGGCTCCAAATTTGTTGAAACAAATTTTGCTAGGTTCCTTGTCACCGGATCTACATGATAAAAATATTGCATGTCATTTTTGAGATACTTTTCTGTAGAGCTTGATTTAATCCTTGATATTGCTGATATCTTGTAAAATGTGTAGTAAAACCTATATGTTTCAGAAAAATATGCTTCTAAGTGTGTTATTCTTCTTGTGTAATGTACTTCCTAGGAAAAATATATGCCATGCATGTTCTGTAGAAAAATTGTGAGATGTAGTTCAAGTGCCTTTAATGGTTGATTTTTGTTATTTTTGCTAGAGAGCAAAATTTGTATAAAACATGCATGTGATAATTTTTGTACAGTGGTTATTTACTGTTTAGAACGTAGGAAAAATACTAAATCTGTTGTTTGGCACTTTTCATAATACACAGTATTTTCATGTTCATAATTATGCCATAGCTTGTTATTTTTGTGTAGACTAATCCACTTATTCAAATGTCATAAAAATTTAATGGTAGACTACTTAGGGTAGTACAGTGCTATTGAAATTTTCTAAGATTTTTCTAAGCTATAAAAATAGATGTTGCTATTCAAACCTATTATTAATTAGGGTTTAATCAAGTGTTGCTTTATACATGATTAAGAAATTAGTGAAGCTTTGGTGTATCTTTGAAGCATTTAATGAGATGTGTTGACTTAGCATATTAGTAGTAGAAGAGAATGCAGTAGATGGCATGTGCTTGTAGTACATGTTCTTGGATGATGTTGACTACCGTGCATTCAAGCATATCCATTGTGCTCATTTCATCCGATGCACCTTTTGCATAAGCACTTACGCACATGCATCATATAGGATCGCAAACCGAGAACCCAGTCATCATACCCGAGGAGCCCGAGGAGCAGCTCGAGGTGCAGCCGCAGGAAGTGACCGAAGTAGACGATGAGGACGTTGAGGAACTTCCGGAGTGCCCCGATCACTGCCCGAGCTCCTTCGAGAGAGACAAGCCCCGAAGCATTTTTCTCCCCGGTTTGCAAATTATTAATTAAATGCTTTTACTTTAATTGATGCATTATGTTCAGGAGTTGTTTGCAACCGTTGCTGCATTATACCTTGTCTACCTTTGTTATACTATATCCTTGTTACCCTGGTATCCGCAGTCGAGTCAATGCTTAGCTGGCTTAGACCGGTAGAAGTCGGGTGATTTCCTGTCGCCTACGAGCTATAGGTGGTTACCTGGATCTGCTTGGATAACTATGTGTCATGGTATAACTAAGTGTTAAATGAAGTTGAGATCGAACGGAGACTTACAAAGTTTTTGACTGTAGTGCTTTCCGTCTGTGTCGATTAAGGACCGACCGTTGTTGGGCCTCGAGTCAAGTTGAACGCATGCCTTACATTTAGCTGGCCGAATAAAGTACCTTTCGACCGTGAAGCTGGGAGATTATTCGGGCCGAGTAGATTGCCCGCAGCGCACTGTGCCGGAGCAGGTGTGGTAGGACACGGGGGTGCGAAGATAAGACCAAAGAGCAGTCGGTTGGCCCCCGGGTACATGTGATTCCTGGCAAACTCGAGATTCCTGGATAGTTGACTCGGTGACCGATACCTCACTTTAGCGGGTGAGTGAGGTTTGTGTAAGAAATAAATCACCAGCTGGTTAGGAAATCGATTCGAATCGCCATCGCTCCTAGATAGTGAGCACTTGACTTGAGTTACTTCATCGTAGTAATGTTAATGGAACACTTGGACAGTTATAATGAATATGACATTATGGAAGTTGTTGATGATCATGGGTTATCATTAATTGCTTAATCACATGTTTGCTCTAGTATAGGTGCAAATCTAGTCGACAGGTTAATAATAATTAACTTGACAATAATGCTTTTGGAAAGGTTCTTGAAATGCTAAAAATGTCTCTTTTTGCAAATGAGTCAGCTACCCTACTATAAAGCCCTTTATAATCCTTGGTGTCACTTTATTTTCGGTTATGCCGGGTAAGTCTAGCTAAGTACCTTCTCGTACTCAGGGTTTTATTCCCACTTGTTGCAGATGGGCAGATGTATTACGGCTACTGTATCAACTACCTTTATCATGCGATGGGTGATGCTTAGGACCATGTGCATGGTCATTCCTTATGTCTTGTCTGATGCTTTTGTTGGAGATGATCATTAGCTGGCACTGTATTTGAACTTCATGTGAGTGTGTGTGGTTTTGAACAAATGGCTTCCGCTACTTCTATTTGAACTCGTTTTGTAATAACTATGTTTAAACTCTGATGTATCTATGATGCGAACTTTTATGTAATATGTGATGGTAACCGCTAAACTTATTACGATCTTGGCTGGTATGTGAGTTGGTTTGAAATCCTTCGTGATTTCACGGACTACCGGGTTATACGGGCTTAAGTTTGCTAAATCGTCTGCTCTGGCGGATGATTTTCTTACTTAATTTCGTATAATTGGTCGGTTCTGTTACAGCTGGCATCAGAGCATGGTTTAACGTGTTACTGTTCACAAGTGTATTTAAAACAAAAAGGCATTTGAAAAACATGATTTCCAAACTAAAAGTGTGCCAGTGGTCATATCCTTTATGCCCAGTTAAGGACTCTAGGTGGCTTAATTAAGTACTGACTTAGGGTTCTTGCATCATATTTCTCTTTTGTTGCTCATACGGCGTGCTATTGTATGAGTGCCACTTGTTTGAGTGGTAGGGGTAAGTGTGAGTTGTGAGAGCATGATCGGATACACTGCCGATCTAGGGTGAATGCTTATATGATGCTGGAGTAATTACATGTTCTACGCATGTTTTACAAAGGTATCTCATGTATGGGTATTCTGTCCGTTGAGGCGATGCCGTCAATAGGAAGATGGTTCGGGTAGTACTACCGTTGTACACGTATCTGGGGATTCGTGTAGAGCGTGTAGATAAAATTTATTGCTTTTATGCATTCATTGGGAACTGGGCTAGAATGAATCTTCTGTAGGTACATAACAACGTTATCATGTAGAACGTATTAGATACGTATTTGAGAGATCGTTTGTATGCCACCGAGTTCGTCGCTAGAAATTGTTTATTTGATAAGTTTGTGAGAACGTACGGCACGTACATACATCATATTACTTGTGCATTTCACTCATGTCATGCATTCCTCCCCTTATAAATTGATTATCTCATTTTGATAAAAAAATGTATCACCTAAACTATGTTCCCATGGGGTAATAAAAGAAATTTTGCTACAGATGGCCCGCACGAAGCAGACCGCCCGTAAGTCCACCGGAGGAAGAGCACCTCGACGTCCGTTGGCCCTGAGAGAGCACCGCACCACGGACACCTTCTTGAGCGAGTTTGGCATGCCAACCTTGCTTTGGAGAGTGCTCCATGATGTGGGGTACCCAGAGGGTCAAGAGCTGGTGTACTCTTGGAATGAGAGCCAGTTAGCAGAGGATGGACTTGCAGTGGTAGAAATCACGGTTCCTGCTCTTGGTGATGCTCCAGATTGGGATGGTTGGCACTTGGAGTTTGAAGGTCACACTCCTGTTGAGGGTGTAGAGGGAGCAGCTTTCCATGTCATCAGGGATATCTTGAGCAGATTTCCCAGTGAGCTTGCAGCAACTCTAGCTAGCACCTTTCCTAGGGATGATCCTCGTGATGCTATTAGGGTTCAGCCTTAGGGAAGTGCCTTGGTCAGAGGTCCAACTGAGGGACAGGCTAGCGACAACCATGCTATGAGTGCTATGTTTGCCGCCATCAGAGCGTATGAGAGTCTTGAGAGTACCTACTAGACTTTGACTGGCTTACATAGTCATGATAAGCTTAAGGTAAGAAAGCAGAAGAAGAAGCAAGCACGTGCTATAGCTAGTTTGCAGGAGCAATTGGCTAATATGAGCTTACAGCGGGACCAGGCAGTAGAGAGAGGTGATAGAGCTATGCAGCAGGTGCATACGTTGACTCAAGCCAACAACAATGCAGACCGCATGATTGGACAGTTGGTTCAAGAAAGGAATTAAGCCTGGGACAAGAGGGACCTTCTGCTGCAGAGGGTCGATGAGCTAGAGGAGTACAACATCAACCTGCACGAGGAGTTTCACATGCTCTACAATGGGGTTGGCCCATATGCTCCTCCAGATGCCGCTGGCATGGACATCGATGACGAGGACGAGGACGAGCCTGTAGTTTCACCTGGGGGCGATGATGACGTCTCCGATCCCGATGACGGCCCCGAGGAGTAGGCTAGTTGCCTTGCGCTAGTGTTTAGGTCCTGTCGCGATGACCTTTCTTTTGTTGGCATGTAACCTAATGTATCTTGCTTTGAACTTATGAGGCTTGGCATGTGATTGGAACTTGGCTAGTAATGCGATATCCGAATGCATAAAAGTCCAGTGTATGTATGCTGGCAATTTGGTTGTATGGACGTGATGTTTGCTTTTGAAGTAATTTAATTAGTGACGTTGTTTTAATTGGGATGCGATTATTGTGCCTCTATTTTATTGTATGAATTTATTCTCTCTAGTAAATTCAGTACGGCATAATTTTTCCTTCACTCATAATTATTACAGCTTCACTCAATCATTACTTGTTGCTGCAATATGCACATGACAAATACTCGCCGTACCACGTATGAGGCCGCTGAGCCCGGTGCTAATGGTGCTGGGATCGGTGGTGGTGGTGGAAACCACGGTAACAACAATGAGCCTCCCTATGAACCGCATTTGCCACCTCCTCCCCCGTTTACCCCAGAGGTGTTCCTCGCACAGTTGCTCGGGAGTCAGCGCAACACGGAACAATCCCAGAAGAACATGGAGGATTTTCTGCGTACTATCGCCAACAATGTTCAGCACGGTAACAATCAGGGTGGTGGCAATGGGGTGAATCAGTATAGCAGCTTCAAAGATTTTATAGACACCAGGCCGCCAATATTCAAGGAAGCCACAGAACCACTCGATGCTGAAGAATGGATCAACACTATGAAAGATAAATTATGTGTGTTGAGGATGACTGAGGTATTAAAAACTGAGTATGCTGCACATCAGTTGCAAGGACCAGCGGGAATGTGGTGGAAGCACCATTGCACAACCTTCCCTCCAAATGCTTAGATTACGTGGAGAGAGTTTGCTGAGGCCTTCCATGGAGTTTATATTCCACCCAGGCTGACTGAGATGAAGTTGTGAGAGTTCTTGGCGTTGAATCAGGGCACCAAGACTGTGACGCAATATTTGCGTGCTTTCAACAACTTGTGTCGTTATGCTCCCGACATGGTTGACACCGATGCTAAAAGAATCATCAGTTTCAAGAGAGGACTCAATCCAAAGATGATGAAGCATGTGGGTACCAACACCCGCGCCAGATTCAATGACTTTATCAGTGGTTGTCTGAAGCAGGAAAAGAACAACAACGCCAGTACCGCAGCCAAGACTCGCAAGAGAGCACTAGAAGGTGGTCCGTCCCAAGCAAGAGCACCTGCGGGAGGTCGTCCTCCCTATCGTCCATCTGCACCTGGCGCTAGGTTCAGGCCACCATAGCAGAGAGGTCAGAATTTCCAAGGACCCCAGAAGCCTTACAAGATGGCAGTACAGTCTAACAAGGCAGCCGCAACTGCGGTACAAGACAATTCCAAGGGAGCTGTGGGATCTGCTAGTACAGTAAGGGGACCCTGCTACAATTGTGACCAACCTGGCCACTTCTCAAGGTTTTGTCCTTATCCGCCCAAGAAGAAGAAGCAGACCTATAATGCTCGGGTGCATAGTACGACTGTGGATGAGATTCCTGAGGGACCCGTAACCGCTGGTAAGTTTCCTATCAACGAAAACCCTACAGTTGTTCTATTTGATTCTAGATCATCGCATTCTTTTATGAGTCAAGCATTTGCACAGAAACATGAACAACTATGCACGGAATTGGGTTATGGTTACCGTATAAGTTCTGCAGGGGCTGATGTTTTGACCAATCGGATGGTTCAAGGGGCAACCCTTGAATTAGGTAGCAGAAAGTTTCGAGTGAACTTGATAGTTATGCCTGGACTAGTTTTGGATGTCATTATAGGGATGAATTGGATGAAGGATTGGGGAGCAGTTATAGATACAGAAAGTCGGGTACTTACCCTTAAGGATCCCCTGGGTGAGGGTACTTTCCAAGTACCATTGCCTCGGAGAACAGACCTTATAAGTGTGATAGTGCTACTGAAGTTATTCCTATTCATCAGATTCCGATAGTGTGTGAGTTTCTGGATGTATTCCCGGATGAGCTACCTGGTCTTCCACCAGATAGGGATATTGAATTTAGAATTGAGTTAATCCCCGGAACATCTCTGATTTCAAGGGGACCCTATCGGATGCCTCCGGATGAATTAGTTGAGCTGAAGAAGCAACTAGAAGAGTTATCGAAAAAGGGGTTTATCCGGCCAAGCAAGTCTGAATGGGGATGTCCCGCCTTGTTTGTGAAGAAGAAGAAAGAGGGCACATTGAGAATGTGCGTGGATTATAGGCCACTTAACGCTGTAACCATCAAGAATAAGTATCCCTTGCCTCATATTGATGTTCTATTTGACCAGTTAGCCAAGGCTAAGGTGTTCTCCAAGATAGATTTGAGATCCGGTTATCATCAGATCAAGATTAGGCCACAAGATATACCGAAAACTGCATTTGCCACCAGATATGGGTTGTATGAGTATCTTGTCATGTCCTTTGGCTTGACAAATGCTCCTGCATACTTTATGTTTTTGATGAATACAGTTTTTCGTGCCAGAATTAGATAAGTTCGTGGTTGTGTTCATTGATGACATTCTGGTGTACTCCGAGAACGAGAAGGATCATGAAGAGCATTTGAGAATTATCTTGACCAGACTTAGAGATCATAAGTTGTATGCTAAGTTTAGCAAATGTGAATTCTGGTTGAAGAAAGTTCCTTTCCTTGGTCACATCCTGTCAGAAAATGGAGTTTCAGTCGATCCAAGTAAGGTGCAAGAGGTTATGGATTGGAAGGCACCGACCATAGTTCCTGAGATTAGAAGTTTCTTAAGATTAGCCGGTTACTACCGTCGTTTTATACCGGACTTCTCGAAGATTGCCAAGCCAATGACAAGTCTGCTACAGAAAGATCACAAGTTCATGTGGACAGAGGAGTGTGAAGCAGCTTTCCACACCTTGCGGAAACTGTTGACCACTGCTCCTGTTCTAGCACAACCGGACATTGAGAAACCATTTGATGTGTTTTGCGACGCATCGAAAACTGGATTGGGCTGTGTCCTTATGCAAGAAGGAAGAGTCATTGCTTATGCCTCACGTCAATTGATAAAGCACGAGGGCAACTATCCAACACATGATCTTGAACTTGCTGCAGTTGTGCATGCCCTAAAAATTTGGATACATTATCTACTTGTTAATGTGTGCAATATTTTCATAGATCACAAGAGTCTCAAGTATATCTTTACCCAACCAGAGCTGAACATAAGACGGCGAAGATGGTTGGAATTGATCAAAGATTACAACTTGAATGTGCAATATCATCCAAGAAAGGCCAATGTAGTGGCAGATGCTTTGAGTAGAAAGTCACATTGCTTGAATGTGCAGCCATTACTTGAAGATGGGTTCGATCTGATGCATCCTGCTGTGTTACATAGTATTCAGATTAGTTGCTCTTTGGAGAGTAAGATAATAGAAGGCCAGAAAACAGACAAGGGAATATTCCACATCAAAGAGAAAATAAAAGAAAAGCCATCTAAGCACTTTAAAGTGGATGAACAGGGCGTGCTGTGGTTTGATGACCGTCTTGTGGTTCCCAAGGATCGAGAACTTAGGAATAAACTCATGGATGAAGCTCACCTTTCTAAGCTATCTATCCATCCGGGAAGTAGTAAGATGTATCAAGAACTAAGGCCTCGTTATTGGTGGACCAAAATGAAGAAAGAAGTTACAGCATATGTTGCCAGATGTGACACGTGTTGTAGAGTGAAAGCTATTCATATGAAACCTACCGGTTTGTTGCAACCTTTGTCCGTCCCTAGTTGGAAGTGGGATGATATAAGTATGGATTTTATCTCGGGTTTGCCCACTACTCAAAAGGGACGTGATTCGATTTGGGTGATTGTGGACCGTCTTACCAAGACCGCTCATTTCTTGCCTATCAAGACAGAATATCGACCACCTCAATATGCCGAGAAGTATATCGCAGAAATTATGAGGTTGCATGGTATACCAAAGGCTATAGTATCTGATAGAGGGCCACAGTTCACGGCTCACTTTTGGGAGCATTTGCACAAAGGATTAGAAACTAGTTTGATTCGTGGTACCGCTTATCATCCTCAGACAGATGGTCAGACTGAACGAATGAATGCTGTTCTAGAGGATATGTTAAGAGCATGTGTGTTGTCTTCTAGGGGATCATGGGAGTCATGGTTACCATTAGCTGAGTTTGTTTATAATAATAGTTATCAAGAAAGCATCAAGATGGCTCCATTCGAAGCTTTGTATGGCAGAAAATGTAGAACACCATTGAATTGGGTCGAGCCAGAAGATAGAAGGTATTATGGCATTGACTTTGTAGAAGAGGCCGAGAAGAAAGTTCATATTATTCAACAAAATATGAAGGCGGCCCAATCGCGTCAGAAAAGTTATGCAGACAGAAGGAGGCCCCTTGTGTTTGAAGTTGGTGACTATGTTTATCTGATGGTCACGCCAATGAAGAAGAAACGGTTTGGAGTCCGAAGAAAGCTTGCCGCTAGATTCGTAGGACCATACAAGATCAAGGAAAGAAGAGGTCCAGTAGCTTATAAGTTAGAGTTACCTGAGACAATGAGTACCGTCTTCCTAGTTTTTCATGTATCATATCTCAAGAAGTGTTTGCGTGTTCCGGAGGAAAGAATAGAACCTCGGGGCATCAAACTCAAATCAGATTTGGTGTATCGTGAGCAACCAGTCCATGTGTTAGACACTAAAGAACGTGCTACTAGGAATAATGTGGTGAAAACATACAAGATACAGTGGAATCATCATGATGAGGGAGATGCAACTTGGGAAACAGGAGAATATCTACAAAAAGCTTATGAAGATTTTTATAACAAATGGTTCGTAACCCAAATCTCGGGACGAGATTTTTATAAGGGGGGAGGGCTGTAACACCTCGGTGTTAAGCATGCATTAACATTTTGCAAATCATGATCATAATCATTATTATGCATTCATAAGCATGACATGAAATATAGAATTGAAATATATTAATGAAACATGTACGTGTATAGTCTTGTTTTAATAGATTGGATGCTATGTTTGTTTTGCCATGTGTGTACCTTGGTTGATCACTTAGACCACTTAGAAGTAATTAGAATGCATTTTGAAGCAAAGTTTATATTCAAAATTTTGCCAAATTATGCTTTTAAAAACAATTCTTCAAAAAATGGGTTTTGAATTAATATTGATTTTAATTCTGTAATTCAAAATCTATTTGGAATTTGACTTTGGTCATAAAAGCAAAGTTGTAGATCTTGAAAAATGGAACAAATTTCATTTTTACACCAATTTGTGAAAATGCTTTTTAATGGCTCAAAATGGAATTTGAGTTCTGTTTATTTGAGAAATAAAAAGAAAATTATTTCATTTTCGCTTAACGGGCAGCCATTCACTTACAGCCCGCCACAAGCCGCCCAACGTCCACCCTGTCTGCTATACCTTTGGCCCAGCCCAACTCACAGCGCTGCTTTGCTCTCGCTGCAAGCCACACCCTTTCAAGACGCTTGCCGCCCGTCGAAATGTCGTGGCTCTCGCCACATGGCCGCCATTATGCGCCAAGCGACGCGCCGCCAAGGCAATCAATCTGGCTCGCCTCGCCCTCCACGCTCTCGCCTTCTTCTGCTGCCCCCGCTGCGCTCCACACTTCACTCTCCCGCATGTTGCCTCTCTGCCGCGCCCGCCGAAGCTCGCTCTCGCCGCCATCGCCACCGCAGCCCCACCGTGCAAAATTGGCGCCCGGTGGTCCACCACCGCCATGCAATCAAGCACGCGTCGCTCCCCGCTTTGCTCCCGGCACCGGTGCTCGCTGCAGTGACACCTTTTGAGCAAGGTATAGCGGCTTGCGCGTGTTCGCCACCGTCGGTCATGGCACCGCCGTGATTGGCCTCGCCGTGGAAACGCTTCCTCCTTCCCTTCTCCATCCCATTGTGCTGCATGTTCGGGTTCGTCACCTTGTCGCGAACCCCACGCGCATGCCCGCTGTTCGGACATGGCAACAACGCCGCCGGCTGGGCGGCGCCTGCAGACCGCCATAATTGGCGGCGTGGCGTGGCGCCTCGCCATGGCCGAAGCCGGGCCAGATGGCCGTGGGTCGATGTTCTCGAGCCGAGCCGCCGCCTCTTCCCTTCGCCGCGGTCTGCGCTGGCGAAAGTAGCCGTGGGCGAGTTGTTCCCACGGGCCGGCCCAGTAGTAATAGGAAAAATACGTTTTCGGTTTTCTTTTATTATTTGGGAAGAGAAATACTTTGGAAAATGTTTGTGTACTCATTTTGGCTCCAAATTTGTTGAAACAAATTTTGCTAGGTTCCTTGTCACCGGATCTACATGATAAAAATATTGCATGTCATTTTTGAGATACTTTTTTGTAGAGCTTAATTTAATCCTTGATATTGCTGATATCTTGTAAAATGTGTAGTAAAACCTATATGTTTCAGAAAAATATGCTTCCAAGTGTGTTATTCTTCTTGTGTAATGTACTTCCTAGAAAAAATATATGCCATGCATGTTCTGTAGAAAAATTGTGAGATGTAGTTCAAGTGACTTTAATGGCTGATTTTTGTTATTTTTGCTAGAGAGCAAAATTTGTATAAAACATGCATGTGATAATTTTTGTACAGTGGTTATTTACTGTTTAGAACCTAGGAAAATACTAAATCTGTTGTTTGACACTTTTCATAATACAAAGTATTTTCATATTCATAATTATGCCATAGCTTGTTATTTTTGTGTAGGCTAATCCACTTATTCAAATGTCATAAAAATTTAATGGTAGACTACTTAGGGTAGTACTGTGTTATGGTAATTTTCTAAGATTTTTCTAAGCTATAAAAATAGATGTTGCTATTCAAACCTATTATTAATTAGGGTTTAATCAAGTGTTGCTTTATGCATGATTAAGAAATTAGTGAAGCTTTGGTGTATCTTTGAAGCATTTAATGAGATGTGTTGACTTAGCATATTAGTAGTAGAAGAGAATGCAGTAGATGACATGTGATTGTAGTACATGTTCTTAGATGATGTTGACTACCGTGCATTCAAGCATATCCATTGTGCTCATTTCATCCGATGCACCTTTTGCATAAGCACTTAAGCACATGCATCATACAGGATCGCAAACCGAGAACTCAGTCGTCATACCCGAGGAGCCCGAGGAGCAGCTCGAGGTGCAGCCGCAGGAAGTGACCGAAGTAGACGAGGAGGACGTTGAGGAACTTCCGGAGTGCCCCGATCACCGCACGAGCTCCTTCGAGAGAGGCTAGCCCCGAAGCATTTTTCTCCCCGGTTTGCAAATTATTAATTAAATGCTTTTACTTTAATTGATGCTTTACGTTTAGGAGTTGTTTGCAACCGTTGCTGCATTATACCTTGTCTACCTTTGTTATACTATATCCTTGTTACCCTGGTATCCGCAGTCGAGTCAATGCTTAGCTGGCTTAGACCGGTAGAAGTCGGGTGATTTCCTGTCACCTACGAGCTATAGGTGGTTACCTGGATCTGCTTGGATAACTATGTGTCATGGTATAACTAAGTGTTAAATGAAGTTGAGACCGGACGGAGACTTACAGAGTTTTGGACTGTAGTGCTTTCCGTCTATGTCGATTAAGGACCGACCGTTGTTGGGCCTCGAGTCATGTTGAACGCATGCCTTACATTTAGCTGGCCGAATAAAGTACCTTTCGACCGCGAAGCTGGGAGATTATTCGGGCCGAGTAGATTGCCCGCAGCGCACTGTGCCAGAGCAGGTGTGGTAGGACACGGGGGCGCGAAGATAAGACCAAAGAGCAGTCGGTCGGCCCTCGGGTACATGTGGTTCTTGGCAAACTCAAGATTCCTGGACAGTTGACTCGGTGACCGATACCTCACTTTAGCGGGTGAGTGAGGTTTGTGTAAGAAATAAATCACCAGTTGGTTAGGAATCGATTCGAATCGCCATCGCTCCTGGATAGTGAGCACTTGACTTGAGTTACTTCATCGTAGTAATGTTAATGGAACACTAGGACAGTTATAATGAATATGACATTATGGAAGTTGTTGATGATCATGGGTTATCATTAATTGTTTAATCACATGTTTGCTCTAGTAAAGGTGCAAATCTAGTCGACAAGTTAATAATAATTAACTTGACAATAATGCTTTTTGGAAAGGTTCTTGAAATGCTAAAAATGCCTGTTTTTGCAAATGAGACAGCAATGATGGCGCCGAGCTAAGGGTCCAGATTTTGAAATCTTAACCCCAGGGCATATTTGTGAAAATTTTCAAAAAAAAGGCTAAAAAATAAAAAATTTCGCGCACGGGGGTAGGTGAATTCGTGAATATGCTACCGCCCACCGCGCTCAAAGCATTCAACGAGTCCGCCAGGTGGCTGGGATGAGTCACCAATCGCCATGCAGGCAGGCATCAACTGATGCGTGCAAGTATAAGGGGGTGTTTGATTTCTCTTCCTAAACTTTAGTCGCTGTCACATCGGATGTTTGGATACATGCATGGAGTATTAAATATAGATTAATTACGAAACTAATTGAACAGCTTGCGACTAATTTGCGAGACGAATCTTTTAAGCCTAATTAGTCCATGATTTGGCAATATAGTGTTACAGTAAACATGTGCTGATGATGGATTAGTTAGGCTTACTAAATTTGTCTCGTGGAATACTGAAGGATTCTGTAATTTTTTTTATTAGTATCCGAACACCACATGCAACATCCTCACATGGCACCTTCTAAATTTTAGTCATCGGATCCAACACCCCCTAAATTGGCACAAGCACATGCCTAGACATGGTGTCAGGTGCCATCTCATTAACAAACCCAGAAATCGTCTACTAGTCCACAGTCCACTGAGCTCGTATTCCGTAGTACGGTCTTCCACGAAAGTTCCATTCCACTTCCACCGGGAGTAGGAGCCGGCACAACCGGACAGGATCCACACGTGACGTGACACACCGGGTGTCTGGTTTTTCTCTCCCATCTCCGAGAGTTGCAGGGCAGCAGCCAGCAGGCCGTGCTGGGGTAATCTGTGGCAAAACTTCAGATCTGGGCACTTGGCTCCCTGCACTGTCAGATCTGGGCATCGAAACTTCGGCAGATCAGAGGGAAGGGCAGTAGTTTCTGTCGCCTGGCCGGTGATATTGCGGAACATCGACCATCGTATCCAGCCGATGTATCCTGCCTGCGCGACCTGACTGTCCGGTTGCTTCATAGCAGAAGATTCAGAGCACCTGCGTCTGCGTGCGTGGATGCACCGGATAAGGTCCGTGTGTCCGGTATCCCTGGTTCCAGAGCAAAACGCCACGATTTTCCCCAGGTGGTGAGCTGCTCCAATTCCAAGCCAGTAGTGTGAGTTCACTGCACTCAGTAATCGATTAGTACCTTTTTTTTTCCTTCCGAATGCGGCCAAAAAGTGTTTGTCATGCCAGGGAAATGACAGTGCAGGCTGGAGAGTGAGTTCCTATGACGGGCTGGGGTTAATATTATGTGACATCAGGCCTCAGCGCGTGTACCGTGTCCGTACATACGTACTAGCAAAGAGTGATCACATTCCCCGGTCACACCAAATTAAAAGAAAATGCTATTAGTACTAAACAATCTCCACTCTTAGAGCTCGATCCAATCAACGGTCGGCATGGCCGATAACAGAAGAGCAAGTAACTTCTTCGATAACGTCGCCACCGTACTACTACATTGGTAAAACAAAAAAATCGAGTCGTAAACTAGCACTATCAATGGATGAGTCGCGTTCCTTCCGCGTTAACCACAACTTTGGAGTGACCACGAAACAAAGTTGTTTGGAAGGAAATAACCCAACAAAGCAACCTAGGAGAGTTAACCATACTCTACCTTTGTTTGGCTTCTGATCCATAGGAGGGTGCAGTGTCCGAGATCAATGAAATAAAGAATTTCAGGTCGGGCGACATCTCTCCGGAGCCAAAGGGGTCATGGACCACGCACCGTCCGAGGCACGCCAGCCAAATCCACGACGAGAGCCCGGCAAATCCAAGCCTGCGATATCAAGCCAGTCTGCTGCCAGTGGGCAAGCAGAGCCAGGCCAAACCGAGCCGCCCACCCCAAGGACGTAGCAAAACCCCCCGTCCAATTTTCCACTCGCGCGTGTGCCCCGGCGCTATATAAAACAGCACGGGTCCCCTCCGGGCTCACACTCCTTCCTCTCAGGCGGCACTGCGGCAGGCCTCACCCTCACGACGTCTCGTCTCGTCTCCTGCGCGCTTCCGTTGCAACTCCGCACCACACCATTAACGCCCTCCTGCGTCTGGTTTGCTTAGGGAGGGGAAGAACTCGCTCAGCAAAGGAGAGATCTTTCCGCTGTCTCTTCCAATCCTCCTCGCCATGCTAAGGAGGTCCCGCCACGGCGGGGTCCGTCTCGGCCGGAAGCTGCTCGGCCTGTGGCGGTGGGCGCTCTGCGGCCGGCGCTGGCGCCGGGGAGGCTACCGCCGGCTGCAGCAGCAGCCCGGCGACGGCACGCCCGAGCGCGCCGCGAGGAAGCTCGCGCCGGTGCTGCGGTGGGGCCGGTCGCTGGCGCGGCGTCTGAGGCTCCTCGGGTGGAGGGCCGGCTGGCACCGGATGCTGGGCGACGGCTGCGGAGGCGAGCAGACGGTGACCACGCCCAAGGGGCAGGTGGCCGTGTACGTCGTCGGCGGCGGGGAGGCGTCGCAGTCGCTGCGGTACGTGGTCCCCGTGGTGTACTTCAACCACCCCATGTTCGGCGAGCTGCTCAGGGAGGCCGAGGAGGAGTTCGGGTTCCAGCACCCCGGCGTCATCACCATCCCCTGCCCCGCCGCGCGGTTCGAGCAGGCCGCGGCCCTGGCCGCCGCGGGGAAGAAGGGCTTCGGCAGGTGGTAGGCAGGCACTGGTCGTTGGGGGGGGGAGGCCCCTGACCGCCGGCCGGCGGCGGAGGCGGATGGTGTACATATGTGTTTCCATCAGAACGGGGCTGCCTAGCCAAGCTGATTTTGTTCTTTCGATTCTTGGTCCTGTTGAACTGATGCATCCATCCATCCGGTTCTTTGTTCGTCGATGCTTATATTCTTGTCCCAAATACGCCGATTCATCTCCAAATCACTGGAATTTCCCCGGTATGCGATGGGCTTCCTCGCGGATCATCCAACTGTCGCTGACCGAGTGTGCTGAATCCTTCACGTTTGCCTAGTATTATTACGAGAGCAAATGCTCTGTCTTTTTGTGTGCCTCGTTTGACTGCAAACTTCTCACGACCCACTCTCTTCGACAATTTCGTCTCATGCCTACTACCTCTGCTGCCTAGTGAATACGCCAGAATCAGATGCCCGGAAAAGCGTGCCATCCAGATTCAGCGTGCTCGGGCGGTGAAAACGGCGCGCCAACCACTGCACGAACCATACCGTACCCCACGCAGGAATCAGGATGGATCGAGACGGGCAGCTGGAGCACGCGGTTTCGACCGCGCGCCGCTTTTGCACGCAGCACGCTGGCCGCCTCGCTAGGCATCACTGTCCCTGTCCTGCTCGCGAGGAAGCGTGCGTGGTGACTGGTAATAAGCTCCGTCGTGTGCCCGGCGAGTACAGTGCACCGCCCTGGCCCCTGGCGCGCTGGCAGTGGGAGCAGGACGAGATTTCCTGGAGCCTGACCGACGGGGACGCGCGGCGGCCGCTGTGCACTACCAGAATTCTACAGCAACAATCATGGGATCGTACAAGGAGGCCGATGTCCGTTCACGGGCAAACGCGCCGCTGATGGCTCGCAGTGGCAAGGACCAGGGACCTGGCCCTGGCCCTGGCGCTCTCCCTCCCGGCTCGGGCGCGCAGGCAGACAGGCAGATACATCCCGGTCCCTGCAGGCGGCAGCAAAGAACGGGCGCGCTCACCGTTCCGGCGTGGGGGCTGCACGGACGCAATCATGCGGCCGCGCACCACCACGCTACGCAAGCGCAGGCCAGCCGCCAGCCGGAGAGAGAGAGAAAAGGTAGAGAGGTGTATCCCCGCGACATCTCCCCGGCTTTGCCAAAAAGTTGTGACCGCCGTTTCGCGCGGCGCGCGTGGTGTGAACTGGCGTGGCGTCCATCACGTCCCTTTTCGTCTTTCCCCGGCCGGTCTCGTTCCTCCGCCTGAGGCCCAGGAGTGGCGCTCCGGGCCGGACCACGGGCATATCAGCGTTCACACTTCACACACGCCCGGCCCGCCGGGTCTTTCATCAGAGGAAAAAAAAACGATATCATGCTGCTATGCATTTTGAGCCGATCAAGAAAGCCGAACTACTCCTAGATAAGTCTGCCGTCCATCTTTGGTTTGTTGGGAGAGAAAAATCATTTGGTTATCGATAAACATCGAACAAACCAACAAACGAACATGTTGTTTGTCAGGCGATCAAGAAAGCCGAACTACTCCTAGAAAATATGCCGTCCATCTTTCGGAAAAAAGGAAGATATATACGTCGTCTTTGCAGGGCGTATGGCTCCATCGCGTCCCTTTCCAGTTTCCACCTCCGTTATGCTTTACTGTAAGCCAGAAGAGCGCAGCACGGTTGGACAAGTGAGCAGACAAAGCAGCAACTTATCACTGCTTAGATCCCGGTGCCAGGAAAGGGTCACGGTAGGGGGGCTAACCGAACTTAGCTTGTTTGGTTCGGCAAAATGTAACGACATCTGAATACGTCCGGGGTAGATTGACGATACAATCGTTTGGTTCGGCCCGGCCGTTAAAACATAACGCGCAATCGGATAACACTCCGTTCAAGTCTGATACCGCCCCTCCCGGTCCCTTATCTCATTACGCGACCCTCGTCTCCACCGCTCGAAGTCGACGCCTTCCTCTCTCCCCGCGTGGTATTCCTCCTCGCACGCACGGCGGCGGCGACCACAAACCCTCCCCGCTCACCGGTGAGCTCTCTCTAACGCTCCGCCTCTCCTCTCCTCTCCTTCTCTCTCTTCTCTCGTGCACCAGCGTGATTTCTAAACCCTAGATGTCGTTTTTTCTTCAGGTCCAAGATCCTTGCACGGAGAAGAGGACGCGCTCGACGGTGAGCTCTCTCTATGGCTCCGCCTCTCCTCTCCTTCTCTTTCCCCTTTCCTCTCGTCTCCCTGTGCAACAGCGTGATTTCTTTCTGAACCCTAGATGGCCTTTTTTTCTTCAGGTCCAAGATCCTTGCACGGTGGAGAAGAGGACGTGGCACGGAGCAAGCAAGGCACTTCACCCTGACCTCTGTTCTCCTTTGCCTTAGGGATGACATTGTGGTTGCCTTCCTCCTCTCCCTCTCAAATCCCTATTTGTTTCATGCGCTTGTGTTGCAAAAGTAGGATACATGTCCGGGTGCTGTGAACTTTAAATAAAATTGGAGATATTTTTGTTGTGTCAACAAAAATAAAGTATCTCATGCATACTGTCAATTCCATGTCACCACTGATGCCTTCATGCAATTGTATTTGAGTGACCAGCTAGCAGATCCATTCCATACAAATGACACGGTTGATGAAATTGACATTTATGCTCATTCATTCACTTATCTAATTAACCATTCGATTTAATTTGTACAGTCCCATACTCCTATTTGTCACTCCATATATATTTGTTCTCACGGCACAGAGTAGGAGTGGACAAAAAGAATGAGCATGCTCTTGAAAACATCACAAATTTCTCATTAATTGAATCCAAAATCTGTTGTCTTAGTTATCCAAAAAACAATGTTTGCAATCCAAACAAGTTTAAACCACGTAGAAAAGGTTGATTTAGTGTTAAAGTCTATTATTTTGACAATATAGCTCTGCTTTGTATTTTTAGAAGTTATACAAGATGATCAATATAGCTCTGTGTTGTCAAGTTAATGTAAAAAAAATCCATGTTGTATGTTGCTCTGCTCCATGTCAAATATGATACGTCGTTGGACACTTGCTCTGAATTCTTATTTGACGATGCAACAATGCATTTTTTTTCTAAGGATATAGCAGATTATTTTACTGGTTAGTGCTTAAATAATTAATATATATTACTAATGTTGTGTCCAGCTTCATGGCTTGCCTTCCTTTAACCACAAGAACTCGAAGAAGAAACATGGCCCTTAGAAATATGCTGACTTCCATCGACGTCATGTACTATTACATGTGGTTCTTTCTTACATTGGCTTATAGATAATAAATAAAGAACTTAGAAATGAGAAGTTGTTCCAACTAATTCGTAGCAGCGACACTACCTGTATTAGTGAGCTTCACATGGATAGGAGAACGTTCTACATCCTGTGTGAGATGCTTAGAGATGTTGTGGGTTGAAGGGCACACGTAATATGGAGCTAGAAGAGATAGTGGCCCATTATGAGGCCAAATGGCTTGCGTATCCACCAAGGCGAGTTTGGTTTTGTTAACTCATAGTTTCCTGATAAGTTACCTAGTGCAAATGTTGATTTTGTTTCTGTTTGCAATCTTAAAGGGTGTTACTATCTTGTGGATGCTGGCTATGCAAATGCAAATGGCTTTTTAGCTCCATATCGAGGTCAAAGGTATCACTTGGGAGGTTGGACTGCACAAAATCCCTCACATAGCGCAGAGGAATATTTTAATATGAGGCATGCAAAAGTAAGAAATATTATTTAGAGGTGTTTTGGAATGTTAAAGGGTCAGTGGGGAATTTTGAGATCTCCATCTTATTTTCCTATAACAACTCAATGCCGAATAATAATGGCTTGTGCTCTTTTGCATAATTTGATTTTACAAAATATGTCAAGAGATCCAATCGAATTTTTGGATGAATCAGTGGTACCTTCAATGAAAATTATTGAAGGAGAAGTTAGTGAACCAGAATTTATCACCTGTGTGTCAACTTCTAATGAGTGGACTAATTTTCGAGATGTTCTTGCTCAAGGGCTATATAATAACTATAGGGCTTCTTCTAGTTCTAATTGAGGTCTACTTTTCATATTCTTCTGGTTCTAAAATTATTCTGTATTATTAGTTATGTAGTATTTTAACATGGCCTTATTATATATTATTAGTTGTATAGTATTTTAACATGGCTTAATACTATGCAGTTATGGACCTTTCTCAGAAATCAACAATTGTGCGTGGAAGGGGAAAGAATAAATGGAAGTGGACTATGAATGAAGATAATGAGCTTCTGAAAGCACTGTACGAGATATCACTGGAGCCAAAGTGGAAGGGGCAAGGAGAAGGCTTTAATAATGGGTACTTATCTGCACTAGAGGACATTCTTGCTGAGAAGCTACTAGGCGTTGGAATTTCAGCTTTACCTCATATTGAGTCTAGAGTCAGACATTTTAGGACAAAGTATGGAGCACTAGAACAAATGCTGAGCATAAGTGGCTTCACCTGGGATGATACTAAGAAGATGCTTCAGTGTGAAAAGATACAGTACGATAAACAATGCAAGATCATTTTGACTTTACATATGCATGTATATGGTGATGAGACTCATGAGAGTTGATTTCAAATACTTAATCTTGTTCTGTGTAGGATGTATCTGTGTGCGCTTTCTTGTTCTGATTCCTAAGGGCCTATATTGAGGGTTCTGATTCCTATATTGAGGCTTCTGATTCCTGAAACATCACTTGTTTATACACAACTGTCCTAATTATTTTGAGTAGCAGTAGTCATATACTGTAATGCCTATACTTTGCCTTCTATACTTGTTTAATTATTTCTACTGCTAGAGACACGCCAGATTGATAAGTAAATTTGATCATATACTGTAATGATTGTGCTTTGCCTTCTATACACATCTGTCCAATATCAAATTAGTAGAAGTTAATCTAGTTGACTTAGTGGATCCAATAAAAAGCTTGGGTTTATACTATTTTTTCAAGGATCTGTACTTGAGTTTGTTCTGTCAGAGCTCTGTCTGTTGGTTGTTTTGAAGTTTCAAAAACTTCTGTTCACCCACCTGCCCTGTCTTCCCAAGTTAGGAGGTATGAGAAAATGATGATTCCATGTTAGTTAGCGCCATCATGCTTCTGGTGCTATCATGCTTCTGGTGGCATTCTTGCTTTTTTTAGTTTTAGTTTCTAGCGCCATCATGCTTCTGGCGCTAGTCCTTCAAATACTCTGTGATCCACTTGATTGCGCAATGATAAGTTTCGATTAGGCTTTCCAAGGAGAGTAAAAGTAGGTATCAATGAGAATAACATGCAGCAATTACTCTAGTATTTCTCTGATAAAGCCTAATCGCTATAAGCTTATTCTATATAAAGTTTTTGTTTCTTTCTATTTAAGATGGAAAGATTGTGCGTCGACTGTTTGTAGAGTTCATTATGGTTATGTTAGTATGTTACCATCACATATGAATGTATGACTGGAGCAGTACTTTGGACTAGGCGTAGAACACTTTATAATTCTTGTGATATTATTTTCATTGGTATTACTCCTGTAGTACATGTTACTATGATTTTACCAAATGCTGCTGTAGTTGGCAAACTGTTGACAAGCCTATTCAGTCCTACTAGTTTAGTGCAAAACTATTTTCAATCCCAGTAGTTATTCAGTCCAAATAATAAGCTACATGGTAGAATTGTATCCCATAGACTCCCGGTATTATCAAAGCTTTTATGTGCTCAAACCATAAGTCCATAAATGATGAAATTTCTTCTGTTAAACACTAGAGCAGCTGGTATACATTCAAATAACTTTATAAGGACTTCGGATTGTCACTACTACTGAATCTCAATTTTTTCTAGCATAGTCCATTTTGACTGACCATGGGTTTATTATTTCAGCACACAAGTGATACATTATCTACAGCTGTTAACATATTGCTACGATCATATGTAGGATCATCCTGATGCTAAGGGCCTATATGGCACCAAATTCCCTTTCTATGATACATTATCTGCAATATATAGAAATGATATAGCCACTGGTGAAGGTATCGAAGATATCAGTGAGGCTGTTGGCAACATGGAAGAAGAGCTTGCTGCTGAACATGGTAATCAGCATTGCGAAGAAGAGGATAGGATGTCCAGAGAAACCCCTAGACGGTCCGTTGACACAGCAACATATCTAGCTGCAAGAGGAGAAAGCGGCAACGAGGGAAGAGCAAGGATAGTGGAACAATTGATCCTTTTCTGGACATGTTACATGAAGTCCATGGTGATCTGAAGGGTGTGGCTATTAATGTTGGAAAAATGGCAGAAGCAATGGACCGTGAGGCTGCAATTCAAGAGAAGGCGATGAATGAAAATCCACAACAGATTTTAAGGGAGAAGGCTGTAGCAGAGTTGCACAAGCTGGGGTTTACTTGGACAGAACAAATCAAAGTTGCCACTGTATTTATGAAATCGTCAGATCAAATGAGTATGCTGCTAACCCTTGACCAGTCCTTGAGGAGGGAGTTCATTCTAAACATGCTTAATGGTATGATTGTTAGCCAACACTCTTTATAAACCATGCATACTCTGTACTGATTGTCATTGTGAGCTATGCACAAAATCTATGGTGCTGTTTTTCTGATGCACATATACTCTGTACCATCTTCAACACTCCTACTGTCTTTCTAAAATCATTTTTTTTGTAGAGGAGGAGACAAGGAAGCGGATAGAAGGAGGAAGATAAGATGTTTGCATATCCATTCAAGAGTTGATGGTGGAAGAGGGTTGCTGACTGTGCTTGCTGTTGGAGGTGGAAAAGGAATGTTGACGGTGTCTTTGCATTTGAATATACATTGAAGACTAGAAGCTAGAAGATGTTATCTTTCATTTTACCCTTTCTCGGTTTTATTTATATATGATTGGATCTTGCCTTGCTCTAGTGCTATATTTGTTGGTTTGCAATATGGCTTAACTCCTCTATAATTAATATGGTTAAACTCCTCCATTAGTAGTCATTTTTCTATCATGGAAATGGCCGTTTCATTTGGCTGACGTAAATGTTCTTTGATGATCTTGTCATGTTCTTGTCAGAATATATATTAATATATTTGTGTAACTTGACATCAATTAATTTACTCAATTGAATGGCCTATTAGATTAGCTATCAGCCCAGTATTTAAATCTAGAGTAAAACATTGCAGTGCAGTGCAGTGTTCACGTTACCGTGGGGTGGAGCTAGCCTTTGCCATCGGGGTCAAGCGACCCCGGTAAATTTCTATAAATCCTATAGAGAACTACTGTTAATCACTACTCATCACTACTGTTGACCCCATTGTATAATACATAAGACCCGGTAGCCATGGTGGCTGGCTTCGCCGTTGACGGAACCAAACACAGTAACGGTATCAAATACCTTTATTGCACGCTACCAAACAAATCAAGGGACCAACGATCGTGTTTACGTTACCATCGACGGAACCAAACAGCTTGTCGAGGGAATAGTACTTATTTTGACCTAACAAGGAAATCAAAGACGAAGCATAGATAGAGCCGGATGCGTGACGACTGTATATTCAGTGCGTGGGTTGTTGCATTGCTACTAGTTGCAGGGTACGGTTCTTCAGTCTGATGTGACGAACTGACGTGCAGGATGGCCCAGCCAACGCAAATTGAGGCTGTGTGTGTTTACTCCTCCTAAATTTTAGTCTCTGTCATATCGGATATTTAAACATATGTATGAAGTATTAAATATAGATTAATTATGAAACTAAATGTATAGATTGAGACTAATTTATGAGAGGAATTTTTAAGCCTAATTAGTTCATGATTTGACAACATTGTGCTACAGTAACATGTGCTAATGACAGCTTAATTAGACTTGCTAAATTCGTCTCGCGGATTACTGATGACTTCTATAATTTGTTTTATTATTACTATCTGAACATTCGATAAAGACACCTCATATAACACCCGATGTAACACCCGTAAACTTTAGCTCTGGCTTCAAACACCTCTGGACTCTCTTTGGGGCAAATCGAACTCAGAGGGAATATTTAGGCAGTATCACGCGATATCCTTTCTGGAAAATGACAAGAGAGAGCTTAAGCCTAGTACAACTCAATCTTTTAAAGATAGTATCAAGCCTAGTATCACACGATATATTTAGGCAAACCGAACAAAGATTTCCACATATATACTCCTGGAGTACAACTCAATCTTAAAGATACCAGCAGTCCAGCACACCTAGTAGCCTAGCACACAACAAGATGGAGTTTGGCAAAGAAACTCGATACTGCTTATTCCTCAAGAAGATCATCTGTCTCCTTCAGGGCTCAGACGAGTTCGAGCAAGACACATCGGGCTGCCATGTTCGCTTGTACTTCAGTAGTATTTTTGAACGGACAAACATTATTTTTCTTACAACAAATCAACATAAGCATAGCTGTAAGCCAAATTTCAGCGAACGCAACGCCTCCGAAAGTATGTCAAGACTTTTTGCCTGCAGCCCTTCATTTATGTGCACTTCGAAGTTCGAAACAGCTCGCTGCAGATGCTTTCCTCGGAACTCAGAAGCATGGCTAAATGTGGACCGAAGACCTGGGCCAACCAGCACGGCAGTTTCAGGGCCACAATGTTTTCCCATCAAAACAGATTTTGGGCCTTGCTTCAGGAAATGTACTGGCCCTAATATGGAGTAAATAATGGGCTCGTCAACAAAATGATTTCATGACCGCAAGTCCACAAATCGTGTGGGCAAAAATGAAGCCGAAGAGTTCTAAGGCCCAGACAGAAGTCTTCTCCAAGATGGGCTATATATGTAGGAGAGAATAATCCATTTGACCCCAACGCACTCCATACTACTAATATTTCACCCATGTGGCCATGTGGGATGCGCAAAGTTTAAGGCGCGGCTGGTCGCGCTAATCACCAGGCGCGCGACCCCGCGATTGGCCTGGTAGTCTGGCCCGCGCATTCGCATGCACATGCGCACGGCAGCCCAAATAATAAAAATGAGAAAAGCTTGCATTCGCATGCACATGCGCACGCGTAGCGGCAGCCCAAATAAAAAATTGAAAGAAAAAGCTTCCATGGGCCGGTGACGTACGTGGATCCGCAGTTCGACTTAGTTTTTTTTATTTATTATAATCAATTTCAGTTTTATTTTTTGGATGCCAATTTGAGTTTGAGTTTTATGTCTCAGTTTTTTTATTGTGTCTACTTTGGTTTTTAGTTTGTATTTTCTCATTAATAGTTCAATTTTCTAGTGGTCAATTTTATTTTTAATTTCTCGTAATTTCAGCAGTAAATATGTTTCAGTTATTTATTTTAAATTTTGTTTAATTTAGCTTTTATTTTTGTTTTGTCAATTCTTAAGTTTAATTTACTTGTTGTCAGTTTCAGTTTCAATTTTTTGTTTTTTTATTGTGTGTAATTTAGTTTTCAATTTGTATTTGTCATTAACTGTTTAATTTTCTAGTTGTCAATCTCAGTTTCAGTACATGTTGTTTTCGTTTCAGTTATTTGATTTTTATTGTGTTTACTTTAGTTTTTAGTTTCTATTGTCAATTTCAGTTCAAATTTCTGGTTGTCCATTTCAGTTTCAGGTTTTGCTAGCTATTTTATTGTTTTAGTTTTCCTTTTAGGTTCGAATGCCTTGCATATCAACTGTTCTTCAATATTTCTTGCTTTTAAATATTTTATTTTTTGTTTCAATGTTTAGTTTAGTTTCATTTTAATGAGATATAAGTCTCATTATTTCATTTTTCCTTTCAGGTTCGAATGCCTTCCTAAATTCTACCTATTAGTTGTATAATAACTTACCTCCTAAGTTGCTTATGCAATGTTTCTTCTAGTAATTTGTCCCTCCGAATTACAGCTTATCTTGTTTTGGGCCACTATTCCCTTTAAGTGTTAGTATTTTATGTAAATACTGTATAACAATTTTATTATATTTTTATGATAATAATCGATGTGCATGCTACGTAACAACTTCAATATAATATATTTTTCAATAACAACTTTAGTATTATATGATAACAACTTATTTAGACAAATATGCTAGCACATTTACATATAAATTGCTACTAAAATAATTTTTTTTTAAAATATAGACAAGTCAGGTTTTGTTTATCTCGTCACATAAAACATATCGGTGGTGACGGAATTGAAATCGGATTCACCGTCAAAAAGTCATAGCAATTTAAAGAAAATGTATTGTTTTTTTGGGTCGTGTCAGTGTGATGTCAGGCTGAAAGCGATGTTGCATGTCCGCCGGAAATTGAAAGAGGATGGGGATGGGTAGTGGGTCCCTTGAGAGACGTTTGCTGAAAATAGAAAGAGACAGAAGAGCGCAGTGGGCCCGTCGCTCGAATGCAGGAGATCAAGATGGGTCGCGCACTCCCCGTGAAGCGCGACCGGTCGCGCCATATAATAAACTTGTTATACAGTATTTATATAAAGGTACTCATCCCTAAAACGATAAATCAAAACAAAATAATCTGTAACTTGAGGCAAATTATTAAAATAAATATTACATAAACTGTCAGCTAGGAGCAAGTTATTATATAATATATTAAAAAAGTCAGAAAATATGATTTCTTGCCAACTGGAGGCACTTATTAAAAAATGAGGGTAACGATACAAAACCAGACAGCTGTAACCTGAGAGCAAATTATTAGAACAAGCGTTGCATAAGCTGCCAACTAGAGAGGCAATTTATTATAAAACCCATTATATAAGCCGAAAAACATGACTAGTGTTGACACAAAAATATGGCGACGTGATCAACACACAGTAAGCCGGAAGATCTGAGTGGAACGAGATCAGAGATCTGCTTGGCTTCAATACAGAACAAGCCAATTCTGAAAATCCAACGACGTGCCAGTCAATTTGACATGCAATTGATAAGGAGAGAAAATCTTATCAGTAATTTAAGGTAGAACATGTCGGTGTTGCACCAAACAGTTCTAAATGTACGGCTAGATAGCCGATTCAATGAAGCTATCGACTAAATAGTCAATATCCAGCGAATCCATGAAACGAAGATCTTTAAATCAAGGATTATGGGCTAATATTAAATGATAATGATATGAATCAAAATAATCGATGGTCATGGAACATCAGAAAACATCATCAGCTAAATAAAACATGATTGATATAAAACGTCGAGCCGATAAGTTTGATGAAAAAGTATAACATGCGAACAAATCGATTATCTAATATAAATGATTCTACAAACAGTTTTGAGTCTAATATATTATCATCAATAGTGAATGCAAACACCGTCTAGTAAATTTATAATTGTTGCGCGTTAGGCCCGGATGGTGCGCTAAAGAACACAAGGTTTATACTGGTTCGGGCTGAATGTCCCTATGTCCAGTCTGTTGCTGCTCGTGTTATTAGCACCGAAAATGGTTCGTAGTAGGGGGTACAAACGATCGAGAGAGGGACTGGTCCCAAGTCTCTGATGGAACGGTCGAAAGGATGCCGGAGCTTGGTTGCTGCTCAGCTAAGCGTGAAGTGGGTTATTGTGTTGAACTGATCTCTTTGTGAGTTTTTCCATCGAGAGCCGATCCCCTTAGTGGGGGGCCCTGCCCTCCCTTTTATAGACCAAGGGGGGAGCAGGGTTTACAGATGGGAGAAAGGAGAAAGAAACCAGAGGCCAAGGAGCCCCTCCGAAGGTGTTGGGTCCTCCTTTTCCACTGAGCCAGCCCCGCTGACACGACCGCCAGATGGTGTCAGGGCTTGGCTCGTTCGCCGGACGCCTGCTTGCTGACGACGCCACACCCTTATCTGATCAGCAAGTGGTCACGTCCCGTCCCGCCCCCCGGGCGGCGTGTTGGATCAGGGTGTGCACCTGTAGCCCTATGGGGGGTGGACGGCGCGGTGACTGCAGCGTTCGCCACTATAGAAGGCGCGAGGCTCCTCTTGGACCGTAGAGGCCGTCGTATGTTTACGTCCGGTTCTACATCCGAGGGCTAAAGGCGGCGCCTACAATATTATTCGGACCCTACCATGCCCAGAATGGTCTAAAGCGCCCATCCCGTCGCACCCTAATGGTACTTTCCTGCAGCTGCAGGGCATGGTCCTTGGTGCTGCGTTTGACTCGAGTGTCATGTCGTACCCTGTGCTCATTATTGCGGAGGAGCAGGGCGTGCTCGCCCGACAAGGTGGAGTTTGCCCTGAGTCGTAGGGCGGGCGGAAGCCTAGCCCTCGGAGGTCGGGCGAGGCGGAGCCAGCCCTCAGCCGTCGGGCGAGGCAGAGCTCGCCCTCGGACGTCGGGCGAGGCGGGGCTAGCCCTTAGCCATCGGGCGAAGCGGAGCCTAGCCCCTGAGGGTCGGGCGAGGCAGAACCAGTCTTCCATCGTTCGGACAAGAAACGCAGTAGTGTTTTCGTCTGATCGAAAGTATCACCGTTCGATGGTCATCGGTTCCACCTCATTGGGTACCTCAGTATTAGATCCCCGACAGTAGCCCCCGGTTGATTCGGGCAGAATCGCCCGGGGGTGTTTCATTTCACAAGAGGGTGCGCGTGAGCGCACCCGATGGGTGTAGCCCCTGAGCCCCCGGGTGATTCAGGCAGAATCACCTGAGGGGTGTTTCATTTTGCCAGAGGGTGCGCTCGAGCGCACCCGATGGGTGTAGCCCCCGAGCCCTCGGGTGATTCGGGCAGAATCGCCCGGGGGGTGTTTTGGACCCTTCACGGGTAAGGCTATGAAACTCGGTTTTTGTCAACTAGATAGCTTTAAGGGGACCCTGGTATCCCATTCGTGGGGATTTCATCCAGGGTCAGCCTGGCTGGAGCCCGTCGTGGACCGAGGCCCTACTGATGCTCACGTACCTGGGTCTTAGTCACTCGTGGGCCTGTCCCTCGTTGGGATGGCCATCGAGAATGCTGGGCTGACCCTTGGGCTTCCTGGGCCCATACGGGCCAGAGAAGAGTTTTTCTGGCCCGTATCCCCTCCGCAGGGAAAGAGTCCATTCGCTCGAGAAGGAGAACCGTTCGGGGCGATTTTGGTGGAAAGGATAGGGATCGCGGGTGCATATCCCGCGATGTGACAAGGCCGAGGTGCATCGTGGCGAGCTTGGAGATCAAGGTGGACGGTTGCGCTTCTCGCATTCATCGCCCCTATAAAACCACGGGGTTCATCCCTAGGGTTTCATACTTCGCCTCCTCGCCTTCGCGTCCACAGCCTCTGCCACCAATCGCCGAGCCTCCCGCACTTGCATCGCGGCCACCATCAAGCTCACGTCCGCATCGCAGTCGTCGTTGAGTCACGGTGGCTCAAAGGTTGGAGGCCGAGGAAGCTTCTGCGGGACTGCACACCGAAATCGCTGAGGTGCGGGGGCTTCTTCAGGTCAAAAGTGATGAGCACGATCTCCTATGCTCCACCGTCACGGTGGTCTGCGATGGCCTGCAGGTGACGCAAGAGGAGGGGACCAGTTCCCTTACGACTCATGCCACTGGTATCTCAGCACAGGTGGGCCAGCTTGAGGAGAACGCCTTTCACGCCAGGATCACCCAAGCCTTCGTTGCTACCCGTTCTCATTATGATCGGGAGATCAACCTGTAGGTAATGAGCCCGGCTTCACGCCTGTCTATGAAGACCCCGAGCTGGACGAGATCGAGAAGGTGGTGACTCCCCTTGCACGAAATCTGGCGAACAAGCTAAAAGAAACGGTTCTTCCTTCGTAGAAGTAGTTAGTTTGAAGAAGTTTGATAAACACTTATTTGTAATATGTGATCAAGCGTCGGTACTTTTGTGTTCGAAAGCGGATTCGTGACTTTGTTTTATACTTTTGTTTCATTTGTTTGATCTTACCTTCTTCCTTTTTCGCAATGAAAAAAAATTTACGTGATTCGTCCCTTCCGTTTGTTAAGACTGTAGGGCCCGAGGTGTTTAGGGGAAATTTTGATTGTGCTAGTGAGCAAAAATTACCATCACCGTCTGGGCGTGGGCCTTTTGCAGTCTTACCTATCTGTTCCCTTGAACCTTACCGCCAGTCTTGACGCGAGGAGAAGGTCTGTTGTGATGACTATTTCGCAAAAAGAAAGGAGGTATTCGTACCTTTATCAGCCCCCGAGTGAGATCCGACCCCCTACAGTCGCTGGGGTTGGATGTTACTGGAGACCAGAGCGAGGGTAGCGAGCTTGTGTTTGTATTCATATGTATGTTGATCGCTGTGTGATCGTGCGTTTGGTCTTGTTGCTGGTCCGGCCTTCCACGAGCCCCCGTGCGTGGTGGGGATTTGGTCAAGGGCCGGCTTGTTTTGTGACTGTCGCCCCATCAGCGGTTTTTCGTAGCTGGATGGGTTAAGGCGACGTCACTTGCCTCGATGGCTCGAGTGTCGTGCTTTGTGAGCTCGCTAACGGGGATGTTCGGACGGAATCCAACCCCGTTTGCTTTGCGACAGGATTATCAAAGCCCTCGGGTGGCGCCTGTTGCTCTTTGGCCTGCCTTCCAACACCTTCCCCCTCAATGGGGATTCTATGGGCTCGCCTAGAGGCTAGATTGAACTAGAAGGTTGAGATGACACTATCCGCCTCAATGTGGGCTGGGCAAAGGCCGCTGAGGCTCATCTATGTTTTCTCCCCTGACTCTTGTTCGACGTGAGGTAGCCATGGACCCTTCATGGGTCAGCCTTTGAACCTCAGTCTCTCGATCTTGGATCGAGCGGCTCGAGCCCCCGAGCCCTTTGGGGTCTGATAGGGGTCGACCGTGTTTTCGCGCGTTACCCCGTCCTCGGTTTCCATAACCTAAGGGGCTAAGTCGATGACACTTGCCTCGATGGCTCGAGTGTCACGCTCAATGGGTTCACTAATGGGTATGTTCATGTGGAATCTGGGTCCATCATTCGCTGATGGGGTCGGCAGAGCCCGTATGTGGCATTCCACTACTTCTTAACCCGCCTCCCGATAGATGTCCGAGCCGTTCGTTGGGCTCAGGTGGCCCGTTGGTCTCTCCTCGATGGAGATTCTGTGGGTTTGGCTCAGGGTTAAAATTGAACGAGAAAGGTCAAGATGTCCCTGTCCGCTTCTGAGAGGGGTCGTGCAAGGCCGCTGGGGCTCATTTCGGTTTTTCTCCCCTGGCTCTGTTTGACGTGGGCCGGCCTTCGAACCTTGGTCAGTCGCCGCTCATATTGAATGAGGCGGCTGTCGCTTCATGGCGCGACACGAAGCGTTGAGATGCAGGGATTTGCATATGCAACGTTTGGATGTATGGATTTAGCATGTAGCTTAATTGAAACGAAAGCGGGGGTCAGTAACATTACCATGGTGGTATGAGCCATGGGAAGCTCCTACCAGACATGTCCGTGCCAGGTTCGGGTCCGACGTTTGCGACGAGGTCGGCGTAACCTACATAAGCATCGCCATTTTTCGTTTTTGTCTCTCTGCGGCGATCCAAGCCGCTCGCTTGATTTAGGTGGCCTGACAGTCTCTCCTTGAAGGAGATTCTACAGGGGGACCCCTCCAAACCCTTCTCGAGAAGGTAGGAGCTAAAGCTCACGGTGCGAGAAACCATGAATTCGATTATGCTGGTGAACAAAAACACCATAGCCATCGGGGCATAGGTTCTGGCAGTTCGTCCAGTTGTATTCAAAGTTTTACATCCACACACCGTGCTTCCGGTTTTAAACGTAAGGAGGGGTCGGGCGAAGAGGACGTCCAAACAGTTACGCACCCTCGGCAGCCCCCGAGCAATGTCCGTGCCTCTGCCATTGCTGGGGTCGGAGGCTCGGTAATGAAATTAATACTAAAAGTAAGTAAACCGAGGTGCTTATCTTTCAGTGGTCGTTCATTTGTTATTTTACCTGGGCCGTATGATCGACCCAGGAGGCCCGTTGGGCTCTCCCTGGATGGAGGTTCCATCGTCAGGTCATTCCATGGTCTTGCCTGGGGAAGCGGAGAGTCGCCTGCATGCGGGTGCGCCCTGGTTCTAGCGCCCGAGGCGCATTAATGGCGGGCCCCACCCAGGCAACGTCCTGTTTGATCAGGCGATGTCTCGTCGACCAGAGCGCGTCCCGTCGGTTCCGGCACGTCCCCTTTCGCCTTTCCTCAGCTGCTGAGCCCCTTCTTTAAATAGGGAGGGGGTGGGGAGTTCTCGTCCCACTCCCTCACCAGCCTTCGAGCCACTACCTCTTCTCCTTCCTTTCCACCGGATGCAGCGGTTCCTAAGTAAGAGAGGGTAATGCCAGGGAGAGGAGAACTCATAGATCCGCTCATGAATCTGGAGCGTGATGTCGAGCTAGAGGTCATCCAACGTAGATGAGATGGTGTGGGCCGCCTTTGCTGAGGAGGGGCCGCTGTTGCCGAAGGAGGAGAGGCACTGGAGGGTGCCGAGCATCATTGGCTTCGCCGTCATTCGTTGTGGCCTTCCTTCGGTGGGAGGCGCCCCCCGCCCAGACGCCGTTGTCGGGGTTTTGGCTGATGACGATGGCGTAGACCCTAGATGCCTCGGCAGAGGCGCCGTTGTTAGGGTTGCAGCTGATGATGATGGCCTAGTCCCTGGATGCCCCGATGGAGGCGCCGTTGTCAGGGTTGCGGCTGATCATGATGGCGTAGTCCCTGGATGCCCCAGCAGGGGCCACCACAGTCACCGGCATGGTGTTCGATGTTGCAGATGACGACGCCTTCGAGGATCCCGTGGAGCATTAGGACATCATCGATGGAGAGCGTGGCGCGGCGGCCATAGGAGTACTTGTAGTAGAGCTGGTCAGGGACTGTAATTGAACAAGTTTGTGGGGGAGCCACTGAGTGAACCGTCCTTTGTATTTATGAGTACATTAGTCCTTTTCATGATGAAATCACTTTGAAAGTAGTTAATGTGTGCAAAAAATGAACACATTTTCATCTTTTGTTACGACAAATAGCTTCTCAGCTTCCTCTTCTTTGTAGAAGAGGTTTTGGAGCCTTCCGACCCTTCCCATGGTTCAGGTCACAAAAACTAGGAGTGTGGGTGAATCGATTCTGATCATGTTGGTGAGCAAGGATGTTGTAGCCGCTGGGGCGTGGGTTTTCCGCAGTCCTACCAGTTGTACTCAGAATTTGTTCCCGAAATCCTAGCTCTTAGGACTTTGTTATGAGAAGAATGGAAAACTTAGAGAATGTTTGCAAGATAGACGTACTTATATCGCTTATATCAGCCCCCGAGTGAGGTCCGACCCCCGGCAATTTGCAAGGGTCAGATGTCACTAAAGATCAGGGATTTCTGAAGGCAAAAACTGATAAGGAAAAGTATACGTTTATTTAAGGGTAAAAGCGACGTAGCTGCTCAATGTTCTAGGCGTTGGTGAAGACCTCGCCGTTGATAGTTTTCAACTTGTAGGCGCCTAGCCGGAGTACTTCCGCGATGACGTACGGCCCCTCCCAGGGTGGGGAGAGCTTGTGGCAGTCCTTGTTGCTCTGCACAAGGCGGAGGACAAGGTCCCCAATGTTGAAGGCTCGGTCCCGCACCCGTCGACTGTGGTACCATCGCAACTCCTGCTGGTACTTGGCCGAACGGAGGAGGACGATGTCACGGGCTTCATCTAGTTGGTCCATGGCGTCATGGTGGGATGCCTCGGCTCCCTGTTCATCGTATGCTCTGATTCTTGGCGCTCCATAGTCGAGGTCCGTCGGTAGGACGGCCTCGGAACCATAGACCATGAAGAAGGGTGTGTAGCTGGTGGCCTGGCTGGGAGTTGTCCTTAGGCTCCAGAGCACCGCCGGGAGCTCGGCGACCCAGCACGCACCGAACTTGTTCAACCGGTTGAAGATCCTGGGCTTGAGGCCTTGTAGGAACATGTCGTTTGCGCGCTCGACCTGCCCGTTCGTCCGGGGGTGCGCGACGGCTGTCCAATCGACTCGGATGTGCTGCTCATCGTAGAATCGAATGAATTTCTTGCCGATGAACTGCGTGCCGTTGTCTATGATGATGGAGATGGGTACTCCAAAGCGATGGATGATGTCGAGGAAGAACAACATAGCTTGCTCGGATTTGATCGTGGAGATCAGTCGAGCTTTGATCTATTTCGTAAACTTGTCTACGGTGACAAGTAGGTGGGTGAAGCCCTCGGGCGCTTTTTTGAGCGGCCCAACCAGGTCGAGCCCCCAGACCATGAAGGGCCACATGATGGGGATCATCTGGAGTGCCTGAGCCAGGAGGTGAGTCTACCGAGCGTAGTACTGACACCCTTCGCAAGTGCGTATGATCTGCTCGGCGTCGGCTACCGTAGTGGGGCAGTAGAAGCCCTATCGGAATGCGTTCCCAACCAAGGTTCTCAGCGTGGCATGGTGACCGTAGACCCCACCATGGATGTCGCTCAACAAAAGTCTCCCCTGTTTGGCGGGGATATAGAGTGCAGGATCCCGGTGTGGCTCCATTTGTAGAGTTCATGTTCTACAAGGATGAAGGTTTTGGCGCGACGTGCGAGCCGTCGAGCTTCCTTCTTGTCCGCTGGCAGTGCATCACGGAGGTGGTAGTCAAGGTAGGGCGTTCTCTAGTTGTCTAGAGGGTCGGGCTCTGCTGCTGGATCCTCTTCAAGCTCCATGACCTCGGGGTCGGACGAAGCAGTCGGTGGGTCAGCCCTCGGGCCAGATTAGATGGGCCATTACTGGCCCGTTCCGACCCTTCATAGCGCACCGAGAGCTTGTGTTGATCGCTGATGAAGACACCCGTCGGCACCGGCTCTCGGCTAGATGCTGCTTTTGCGAGCGCGTTGGCTGCTTCGTTGAGGCTCCTTGGGATGTGATTGAGTTGGAGGCCGTCGAACCTGTCCTCCAGCCATTGGACTTCTCGGTAGTATGCCGCTATCTTGGCGTCGTGGCAGCTCAACTCCTTCATGACTTGGTTGACGACTAGCTAGGAGTCACCCCGGATGTCGAGGCATCGGATGTCCAACTCGATGGCGATACGTAGGCTGGTGATGAGTGCTTCATATTCGGCCACATTATTTGATGAGGGAAAATGGAGACGAACCATGTACCTCATGCGGACCCCGAGGGGTGAGACAAAGACCAGCCTCATGCTGGCACCCTTTTTCATCAACGAGCCGTCGAAGTACATCGTCCAGTACTCTTGATCGACAACTGCCGGTGGTGTCTGGGCCTCGGTCCATTCAGCGATGAAGTCGACCAACACATGGGATTTGATCACTGTTCGGGAGGCATACGTGATGCCCTGATCCATCAGCTCGAGCGCCCATTTCACGGTTCTTTCCGTCGCGTCCTGGCTCCGAACGACCGTCACAGGATGTGACTCGAAGTAGTGGTGCAACTTCCTCTTAGTGATGAGGACGGCGTAGAGGAGCTTTTGGATTTGGGAGTAGCGGGTTTTGGAATCAGATAGTACCTCGCTGATGAAGTATACATGGTGCTTGACCTTGAGGGCGTGCCCCTCTTCTTCCCACTCTACTACTAAGGCGGCGCTGACCACTTGCATGGTGGCTGCTATGTATAGCACTAGGGATTCCCCGTCGCTTGGAGGAACTAGGATCGGGGGCCTTGTGAGAAGCAGTTTGACCATGTCAAGCGGCTCCTGGGCCTCGGCAGTCCACTCGAAGTGGTTGGCTTTCTTCAGGAGTCGATAAAGGGGGAGTCCTCATTTGCTGAGGCACGAGATGAATCGGCTGAGGGCGGCGAGGCACCCCGTGACTTGCTGAACCCCCTTTATATTCTGAATCGGGCCCATCCTTGTGATGGCTGATATTTTCTCCAAGTTGGCTTCGATGCCACGCTTGGAGATGATGAAGCCGAGCAACATGCCCCTCGGGACCCCGAAAACACACTTATTGGGATTGAGTTTGATGCCATTTGCTCGGAGTTTCGCAAAGGTTTGCTCAAGATCGGTGACAAGGTGGCCAGCCCATTTGGACTTAACCACGATGTCGTCGACGTAGGCCTCAACGGTCCTCCCGATGAGTTCCCCGAAGCATTTGAGCATACAGCGCTGGTAGGTAGCCCCAACATTCTTTAGACCTAACAGCATTGAGGTGTAGCAGAATGATCCGAAGGGGGTGATAAAAGACGTCGCGAGCTGGTCGGACTCTTTCATCGCGATTTGGTGGTAGCCGGAGTACGCATCAAGGAAGCAGAGGGTTTCGCACCCTGAGGTAGAATCAACTATTTGGTCTATGTGTGGTAATGGAAACGGATCCTTTGGGCATGCCTGGTTGAGACCCATGTAGTCAACACACATCCTCCATTTCCTACTCTTCTTTCATACAAGGATAGGATTTGCTAACCACTCAGGGTGGTGTACTTCCCTGATGAATTCGGTGGCCGATAGTTTTGCTATCTCTTCACCGATGGCCCTGCTGAAAGCTCTAGTTTGGTTTTGGTTAATTAATGGAACCCTAAGTGCTAACCTAGTTTATCAAGGTGATTATGAGATAGGTAGCACTACTCCAAGTGATGAAGCAATGACGAAGATCATGACAATGGTGATGGCATGGTGATGATCAAATGCTTGAACTTGGAAAAGAAGAAAGAGAAAAACAAAAGGCTCAAGTCAAAGGTATAAATAATAGGAGCTATTTTATTTTGGTGATCGAGACACTTAGCGAGTGTGATCACATTTACAATTGATAGCCGTACTATTAAGAGAAGTGAAACTCGTATCGAAATACGGTTATCAAAGTGCCACTAGATGCTCTAACTCATTGCATATGCATTTAGGATCTAGTGGGGTGCTAACACCCTTGAAAATGTTTGTGAAAATATGCTAACACGTGTGCACAAGGTGATACACTTGGTGGTTGGCACATTTGAGCAAGGGTGAAGAAGATAGAGTTGAAAAGGAGTTAGTCGCGCTGGTTACAGAGTGACCGGACGCGTCCGGTATGGTGACCGGACACGTCCGGTATTTGGCGACGAACTCAGCGACTGGACGTGTCTGGTCTCCACACCGGACACGTCCGGTGTGAATCAGCAAATGCAGTGTTCGGCAGTACAGTTGATCGGACGCTGGAAGCATCCGGTTCGGAGTGACCGGACGCGTCCGATCGAGCGTGGGTGCTTATTGTACTTGACCGGACGCTGAGGCTCAGCGTCCGGTCAGTTTCTAACAGACGCGTCTGGTCGGCCCTGGTGGCTTACTGGACTCGACCGGACTCGGCGGCTCAGCGTCTGATCATTTGTGTTTCTGCGTCCGGTGTGAGCGTTCGATCATCGGCAGTATGGGCAGCAACAGCTATGTTGGTTTGAACTGGACATGTGGCGTCTGGCAGCTACCGGACACATCCGGTATAGCGACCAGACACATCCGGTATTCATGATCGGCACGTCCGGTGCTGCGTCCGGTCGATCCGACCGGAGCGTCCGGTCGATGCGCAGCCAGCCAAATAATTGAGCCAACGACTCTATTTCGAGGGGGCTTCTATTTAATCCCCATGGCCGGCTCAAGCTCACTCTCTTGGCCATTTGCATTGACATAGCAACCTTGTAAGCTTAGCCAAAGCCATCCCACTCATCTCCATCATTGATCCATCATCATTGTGAGATTGGGAGAGAATCCAAGTGCATTACGTGAGTGATTCCATCTAGAGGCACTTGGTATTCGTGTTTTGTTGTGGATTTCACTTGTTGCTCTTGGTGGTTGCCACCACCTAGACGGCTTGGTGCAGCGGTGGAGGATTGGCATGAGTTGGTGATTGTTCGTGGCCATCTCCGGTGATTGTGAGGGGATTTGTACCTTCCCCGGCGGAGCGCCGAAAGGTAACTCTAGTGGATTGCTCGTGTCATTGAGTTACCTCACTTGTGGGTAGGTTCTTGCGGTGTCCAATCATGTGGATGAGGTTTGTGTAACACCTCTTAGCCATCAAACCACCAAGTGTTGGTCGACACAACGGGGACGTAGCGTGTTGGCAAGCACATGAACCTCGAGAGAAAATTGATTGTCTCTTGCTCTTTGGTATTCTCCCGGTGATTGATTTCATCTTCATCTTGTGATTGGTTCATCCCTCTACACAGCGGTATAATCACCCTACTCACTCCTTTATATTTTTACAAACTAAGTTGTGACAAGCTCTTTAGTGTAATTAGAAGTGAGAGCTTGATTTGTTAGTTAAGTTCATCTAGTGGAGCTCTTTAGTGTAGCAAGATTGAGAGGTCTTTGTGAGTAGTATCATAGTAAGTTGTGTGTCTAGTAATCATTGCAACTAGAATTGTTGGATAGGTGGCTTTCAACCCTCGTAGAGCTAGAGCAAGTTTGTATTTCGCTATTTGTCTTACTAATCAAATTGCTCTAGTTGAATTGTAAAATTTTAAATAGGCTATTCACCCCCCCCTCTAGCCATATTAGGACCTTTCACTTGCGGTTTCCTTCATTGAAGCGACGCAGCGTTGCTTCACCGGCTTGGAGTCTAGGTGGATTTTCAAGGTGTGCTCGGCGACCTCCCTTGGAATGCCTAACATATCCGAGGGTTTCCACGCAAAGATGTCTTTGTTGTCGCAGAGGAAGTCGACGAGTGCGCTTTCCTATTCGGAGGAGAGCGTGGTACCAATGCGTATCGTTTTACCCTTAGAGCTGCCGGGATCTATGAGGACCTTCTTGGAGCCCTGTGCCGATTTGAACCACCCGGTTGCTTTCTTCGCGTCGGGCGCTTCTTCGGTGACCTCCTCCCTGAGGGCGGCGAGTTCCTCGAAGGCGACGATTGCTGTGCGTGGCCGCAGCATTCGACTTCACACTCGTAAGCGCGCTGGAAGGAGGTGCCGACGGTGATGACCTCGCGGGGACTCGGTATCTTCAGCTTGAGGTATGTATAGTTGGGGACGTCCATGAACTTCGCGTAACATGGACGTCCCAGGATGGCGTGGAAGGTTCCGGGGAACCCCACCACGTCGAAGGTGAGGGTCTTAGTCCTATAATTGAGTTGATCCCCGAAGGTGATGGGCAGATCGATCTGTCCCAGTGGTACAGCCTATTTGCCAGGCATGACTCCATGGAAAGGCGCTCGGATGGGGTGGAGGTTCGTTCGATCAACGCCCATCTCGTCGAGCGTCTTGGCATACATGATGTTGAGGCCGCTACCTCCGTCCATCAGTACTTTCGTGAGTCGCTTTGGGCCAACGATCGGGTCGACAACAAGCGGGTACCTTTCCGGGTGTGGGACGACATCCGGATGGTCGGTCCGGTCGAAGGTTATGGCGGATTCTGACCACCGAAGGAAGGCAGGCGTGGCCGGTCCGGTCGTATAGACCTCGCGGCGCGTGACCTTCTGGCGGCGTTTGGAGTCGTAGGCCGTTGATCCTCCGAAGATCATGAGGGCGCCGTTCGGCATTGGGAAGGCGTTGTCTTTCTCCTCGGTGTCGTCTGTGGTGGGGGTGGATCCTTCCCCTGCTCCCCTTTGTTGGAGCTCCCGGACAAGAATTTGCTCATGAGGCCATAATCCTTGTAGATGCTTGGCCGGGAAAGCATGGTTTGGGCATGGCCCCTCGAGCATTTTTTCGAAGTGGTTTGGAGTGCCCTCCGTGGGCTTCCGGTCACCCTTACGGTCGGCAGCGGCTTTTTGTTCTTCCTTTTGGCGGAGCGGTTGGAGGCGCCTTCGCTGACAGCCTTGTCCTGCCTTACCTTGCCATCGGGATGGTCAAAGATCGCTCCAACCGCCTCCTCTCCTGAGGCGTGGCTGGTGGCGATGTCCAGGAGCTCCTTGGTGGTCCACGGGCCCTTGCATCCCAGCTTATGAACCAAGGACTCGCAGGTGGTTCTGGACAGGAATGCTTCTATCACGTCGGCATCGGTGACGTTGGGGAGCTCATTGCACTGTCGGGAAAAGCGTCAGATGTACCCGCGGAGGGTTTCATCGGCCTTCTGGCGGCAATTCTTGATGTCCCATGGGTTCCTAGGGCGCTTGTATGTGCCCTAGAAGTTCTCGACAAAGATTTCCCTCAGATCCGCCCAACTTTGGATGGCGTTGGACGGCAAGTGCTCCAACCATGCTCGTGCCAGAGTCGGCCAGGAACAATGGGAGGTTGCAAATAATGAAATTGTCATCATTCGCGCCACCGGCTTGACAGGCAAGCCGATAGTCTTCGAGCCAAAGCCCGGGGTATGTTTCCCCAGAATATTTAGGGATATTGGTAGGTGATCGGTACCTTGGCGAGAAAGCGGCGTTGAGGATGTGCCTGCCGAAGGCCTGAGGGCCCAACAGGCCAGGGCTCGGGCTCCGGTCGTCGCTGCTGTCGTAGCATCCGCCGTTGTAGCCGCGTTTGGCTCCTTCTCTTAAGTCGTTGTAGGCGCGTCTACGGGCGTCAATGGTGCTACATGCGTCGCGGTTATGGCCGAGACGTTGATGCACCGGAACAGCGGTGTGTTGTCTGCCGCCTGGTGGTGTTTGGTGGACTGACATGTCCCTGACGGGGCACGCCGAGGGCGTGCACTGGCTGGTGTCGAGCTCGCGCTGCTGAGACAACGACCTCTTCGCTTGCTGCGCCGCCACACGCTCGATCAGCGTGCAAATCTCACGGTGGGCCCGGTGATCCTCGGGCGTCGCAGCCTCTAGGAGGCCATGGAGCAAGGCTGTTGCGGTGGTGATGTTCTGGCTCGCCCGAGCAAAATGAGGAAGGGCTCCATCATCGATGATGATCCTTTGGTGTACGTTACGGGCCATGGTGCGTGCGCGACCACCATTTCCGCGGCGTTCGATCTCGTGATCGATCTCTGTGTATTCCTGCTCGAGCTGTTGTCCAGCTTCATCGATCTCCAGCTTTCAGGCCCTTAGCTACTCCATCCTTATGTGAGATGGGGTGGATGCCTCCCCTTCAGTCTTGCCATCGGGGTTGCCTGCTGGGATAGTCTCATCCTCGGAGACGCTTTCGACACGCCCCTCGGGGGTTTCCGCCATGAAGCATTCCTGGGAGGGGTGATGGCTTCCCCTGCTTGAGTCAGAGCCAGAGGATGATCCCGGCCCCTCTGCGAGGAGGCCGTGGAGGGATTCTGTGATGCTTTTGATCATCCCCACGAACTCATTGTTTGTGGGGGATGGGATCGTGCGCTGGGCCACAAGGTGGCTTGCGGTCGCCGCGGCGTTACAGAGACCGAACGGAAACATCGTTGGGGCGCTCTGGGCGGAGTGTTACAGAGAGAGAGTGAGGTGGCGCGGGTCCTCCTCGAATGGCTGGGGTTCGAGGGAGACACCGGGCTGGTGCTCAAGCCTCTGATAGCCAGAGCCAATGGGTGAGAGTTTGGATGGTGAGACGGGCCAACGCCAACTCTCCTCCCACCGTGACAATGAAGTCTAGGTTACCGAAACACACGTGTGTGCCCGGACCCAGTCGATTGAGTGGTTAGCCATCCGAGGCCTATTTTGGAACGCGCAAAGGCCCCTACCTAGCGCGCCAACTATCGGTGTTTCGAACAAACACCGGCTTGTAAATTTGTATTTGTTGCGCGTTAGACTCGGATGGTGCGCCAAAGGACACAATGTTTATACTGGTTCGGGCTGAATGTCCCTACGTTCAGTCTGTTGCTGCTTGTGTTATTAGCACCGAAAATGGTTCGTAGTAGGGGGTACAAACAGTCAAGAGAGGGACTGGTCCCAAGTCTCTGATAGAACGGTCGAAAGGATGCCGGGAGCTTGGTTGCTGCTCGGCTGTGTGTGAAGTGGGTTATTGTGTTGAACTGATCTATATGTGAGTTTTTCCGTTGAGAGCCGATCCCCTTAGTGGGGGGCCCGGCCCTCCCTTTTATAGACCAAGGGGGAGCAGGGTTTATAGATGGGAGAAAGGAGAAAGAAACCAGAGGTCAAGGAGCCCCTCCGAAGGTGTTGGGTCCTCCTTTTCCACTGAGCCAGCCCCGCTGACACGGCCAGATGGTGTCAGGGCTTGGCACATTCGCCGGACGCCTGCTTGCTGATGACGCCACGCCCTTATCTGATTAGCAAGTGGTCACATCATGTCCCACCCCTCGGGCGGCGTGTCGGATCAGGGCATGCACCTGTAGCCCTATGGGGGGCCGGACGGCGTGGCGACTACACGTTCGCCACTGTAGAAGGCGCGAGTCTCCTCTTGGACCGTAGAGGCCATCGTATGTTTACGTCTGGTTCTAGGCCCGAGGGCTGAAGGCGGCGTCTACAACACTATTCGGACCCTGCCATGTCCGGAATGGTCTAAAGCGCCCATCCCGTCGCACCCTGATGGTACTTTCCTACAGCGGTTCAGGGCATGGTCCTTGGCGCTGCGTTTGACTCGAGTGTCATATCGTACCCTGTGCTCATTATTGCGGAGGGGCAGGGTGTGCTTGCCCGGTGAGGCGGAGTTTGCCCCGAGTCGTAGGGCAGGGCGGAGCCTAGCCCTCGAAGGTCAGGCGAGGCGAAGCCTGCCCTCGGACATCGGGCGAGGCGGGGCTAGCCCTTAGCCATCGGGTGAAGCGGAGCCTAGCCCCCGAGGGTCGAGCGAGGTGGAACCAGTCTTCCATCGTTCAGACAACAAACGCAGTAGCATTTTTGTCTGATCGGAAGTATCACCGTTCGATGGTCATCGGTTCCACCTCATTGGGTACCCCGGTATTAGGTCCCCGACAGTGAGGTTCGATCGGATCGATACAACTATGATAAAGATAATAAACTAAAGCCAAAGAATTTATAAAACTCTCTATATGTTGATAGATTCATGAAAACATGCTATATGCGTGAGAGTATATGCAAATCGGCTAAAATAGCCGATGCAGTCATAGCAAACAAACAAAGTACATATCTTGATCATGAACAAGACCATTAATCGATAATTTCTAATCTACAGTCTTACCAGTGAGGTTCGATCGGATCGATGCAGTTATAGTAATGTCATTAGATTAGATCTTATTAACTAGTGAGTTTATTCAAGATTAAAATATGTCTTTAAATGCATACTATGTTTGACTGGTGAAAGGATCAAGATGCCCAAGAGGGGGGGTGAATTGGGCTAATTCTAAATTTTCTTTCAATAATCTAATCCTACGGATAGCCCAATTAACCCCTTTTGCCTAGAAAAATGTTTCTATCAAATTAACGCACAAAAGACTTGCAACCTATGTTCCAAACTTACTCTAGCATGGCAATTCTATGAATGTAAAGACAAGTATTGAATTGCTCAAAGTAAATACTTAAAGTAAATGCTCAAGGTAAATGGAGAGAGGAACGTGGTGATGTTTTGCCGAGGTATCGGAGAGTCGCCACTCTCCACTAGTCCTCGTTGGAGCACCCGCGCAAGGGTGTAGCTCCCCCTTCATCCGCGCAAGGATCAAGTGCTCTCTACGGGTTGATTCTTCGACACTCCGTCGTGGCGAATCACCCAAAGCCACTCACAACTTGAGTCGGGTCACCCACAGTCTCCACCGGGTGATCACCAAGCTCCCAATCACCACCAAGCCGTCTAGGTGATGGCGATCACCAAGAATAACAAGCACGAACTCCCACTTGACCACGCGAAGCCTAATGAGAAGATGGATGCACACTTGACTACTCTTGATTCACTAATGAGGCTACTCTCTTGGATTCTCAAATCTCAATCACCTCACTAGGACCTTACTCTTCTTGGCACTCACAAACGTGTTTCTCAGCTGTTGGAATGAGCAAAAGCAACTCCACACACGAGTGGAGCTTCTATTTATAAGGCAACCTGAAAAACGAACCGTTATGAGTTTCTGCGGGGTGACCGGACGCTCCGGTCGTGTTGACCGGATGCTCCGATCAGTTCAACCTGCGAACCAGTAAAAATGTATTGACCGGACGCTGGCAGGGTCCGGTCAGCACTGACCGGACGCGTCCGGTCGCATAAAACCCTTACTGGAACCTTACTGGACTCGACCGGACGCTGAACCCTCAGGGTCCGGTCAGTACTGACCGGACGCGTCCGGTCGCAGATTCCCTTCACTGGAATCTTACTGGAGTCGACCGGACGCTGCCTTTCAGCATCCGGTCACTTGACCTCTCCAGCGTCCGGTCACACCGAACGCAGACGTTGATCAAATGAACTGACCGGACCCTGCAGCCAGCGTCCGGTCGCACCGGGGCCAGCGTCCGGTCAGCATTTGACCCTCCATTCACTTCCAACTTCCGAACATATGTGAATGAAGTTTGCTCCAAAGGATCTTAGGCATTCATAGGAGCTACCGAGAGCTAGTTTTGACAAGTGTGCACCACACCTAACTCACTAGACTCAACTAGGTCAAGCTACCCATCCATACCCCCTTAATAGTACAGCCAAAGGAAAAATAAAGTGCTAAACTACTCTAAGTGTCTCTCAAACTCCAATCGACACTTAGAACTAGTCATCATTAACCTTGTCGTCCATCCTTTAAAAACCGAAACGATTTCCATTGAGGGGGTATGACAACTTTGATTGCCCAATCGATCTTCGTTACCATGACCTAACTTAATTGCCTCTGCAAAACACATGTTAGTTATAGTAATCTTGTATTGTCATTAATCACCGAAACCCAACTAGGGGCCTAGATGCTTTCAGACTGGAATAGAGATAAAAATAGTCGATCTAACGGAATTAAGCCATCAATTATAAGATTTGAAGCGTGACTAGATCAAAGGACGACTAATTAAGATGTTATAATTAATAAAACCTTAATTATAGCAAGATCGATAACTGATAAATCAACCAAAAACAGCAAGAAAAATCCAACTAATCTTGACAGATTCGATAACTGGTGATATTGTATTAAACAATAAGTCATTTAACACAAGACCAATAACTTTGATCTATATTATGATTCGTAAGAGATCAATCAGCTGATGCAACCTTAGAAACTACGATACAGATCGATAACTAACTTATATTATGCCTCATAAAAGTTCAATCAGCTGATGCAGCTTTACAAGCACAATACAAGTTGTGACGGTACTCACAAGCAAGCTGGAGGTTGATCAGACGATGCAGCCCTGTTTGCTAAAGAACTCGTTGAGATCTACAGTACTTCTACTCCTAATACAATGGCGAAAGCCGAAAAGATTGTATTGATTGAGTGTTCCTTTCTTTTTTTATAATAACTAGGGTCTAATATTTATACCCAGAACCTAAACATGAATCATACTTAAATACGACTTATTACAATTCTTAAAATAAAAGAAAACTTCCTAACTTAATAATAACCTGGACCTAAATTTTTCTTATTTATAGAGTCTGACACATCTTCCTAGCGTCACTCAAGCATAGCCCATTGACGCCGTCTGCTGACATCATCCATAAAATAATCGATTCTGACGTCACATCTAAATCAGCTGATACCGATTCACATTTAATCGATTCCTTCATGATACAATCTTGGAAGCTTCGAGTTACCGCGTTCTTCTCCCTAAATTTTGATGTAAACAACTAGCTGACAATTAGAGGGATATTTATTAAAAAGACAAGTACCGACCCAAAATAAGACAAGCTGCACCTCGAGGGGCAAATTATTAGAAGAAGCATTGCATAAGGTGCCAAATTAGAGGGTAAGTTACTATACAACTAATATATAAGATTTAGGAATGCATTCGAACATAAAAGGGAGACTGAAAACTAAAACTTAAAAAATATTAAAAAAATTTGACCCAAACCTGAAAAAATAGAAAATAAGCAAAGACTGAAAACTAAAAATAAAAAAATTGAAAAAAAATCATTTAACTAAAAATAAAAGAAACAATGAAAAAATAAAATAATGAAACTAAAAAAGTATACACAATGAAAAAAAATACTGAAACTGAAATTATCGGAAAATATTAATGAATTTAAAATTATCAGATACTTAAAACTAAAATTGACAACTTGAAAAGAAAATTGAAATCGACAAAAACTGAAAACTAAAGTAGACACGATGAAAACAAAAAAAAGAAAAAGAAATTACCAAAAAATGAAGTTACAATGTTCTTGTTAATGCTTGTTAAGGCAGTCAACTAAAATAGATTGCCAAGTATGAAAAACATAGAGCACGCACACTGCTAGTGTAGTGTTTTTTTTAGCACTGCCAGTGCAGTGGCTGGGCAGGGACGCAACGTAGAAAGCTCAAATCTCAGGAGCGCTGCGGATCGAGGCAAGCCACCGGCCCATGAAAGCTTTTCCTTTTATTTTTTATTTGGGCTGCCGCTACAGCCTGCGCAGGTGCATGCGAGGACCACCAGGCTTTGGCGACGGGGTCGCGCGCCTGGTGTTTAGCGCGACCGGTAGCGCTTTAAACTTTGCGATCTCGATATGGGAGAAAACGGGTGAAAACTTTCTCATAACGCTCTATGAGCCATGCCATAGTAAGGTCCGTCAATTCGTTGCCACTCGGACATAAGACTTACCTATCAATATGAACAAATATTGCAACAAATTATGCAGATATTTTGTTATTTCTTACTAAAAAAGAATAGGATGTCGGGCTTGTCGTGCCAAGCAAGGTGAAACGACGAGCCCTCGTGTCAGGTGAGATGGCGTGAAAGCACTGCCACGTCAGGTAAGGTGGCATGACAAGCCAGGCCCCACACCAAACCAAGGTGCCAGTACCGTGCCACAGTGGCATGTGTGTAAGCACCAATACATGTGGCAAATTGTTCTACCATGACACGCGCAATGGCGTGACCAAAATAGTTGTAGTTACTATATGTTTTCTGCCAAACTACTATCCAAGAACTGCATCCGTAGCTGTGCATCCATCTTCGAGAGCGTCTCCAAGAGTTTTGTAAAACAAATCCTTATTCAGATATTTTAGCAAAAATACCCTCCAACAGTTTAATAAAAATAAAAAGTTGACGAATATCCTCTTCAACTCGAAAGTTTCCGCGGTCAAGAGAAACTCTATATCCACTCTTCACCAGCCTTTTTCTCGGAGATCAGAGTAAATCGGACGCATGCGTAAATTAAGAAAAATAAAGTAATCTGGATGAGTAAACGGTAAGTGTCGGGGTTTTGTAAACCGGACTAGTAAACTTATACGATTGTTGCGCTGCTCTAGAAAGACGATGGTAACATTCAATAGATACGAGTATTTATACTAGTTCAGGCCGGAGCCCTACGTCCAGTCTCAGAGATGATCGAGTGCGTGTTCCTCACTTGAATGCTCTGAAGTTCTTACAATGGGGGTGCAATAATAGTGAAAGAGATAGAATGAGCTATGCTAGGTGAAGGGATGCCCGAAGAGAAGCTCCAGGAGCCCTACTACAATGGTGAATGAATGGAATGATAGAGGATGTGAACCGTAGCGAGATAGGTGCCCATGCTGTCCTTATATAGAGTTCGGGGCCAGGGCTTGTACAAAGAGGTGGTTCTCCCGATCGAATGGTCAAGAGACTGAGGGAGGACCTAGCTAACTTGGTTTATAAGCTACGTCGTCTTCTGGTGCACGTCCGGTCGTGGCTATCGTCGTGGTCTTCTGGCCACGTTGCGGCAAGGTGTGACGTGGCCTACTGTGCCGGTCGTGGCGGCACTATAGCCTTGATGGTGGTTCGTTAGCCGTCCTGTGCAACGTGATGTCTGTCGTAGCCTTCGTCATCATCTCTAGGTTCCTAGGGGCGTCGTACCCAAAGTAGGTAGTTGCCCTGGATCGTCGATCGCTTGGTCGCTTTGCGGGGCCGAGGGTCGCGACCCCGATCGTCGGGGTCGGGGCACTCTGCTGGTCTGGATGGCCTTTTTGTCATGCCCCTTGTCGTGGATCCCATTCCGTAGTGGGTGGGATCGTACAAGCGTCTAGTCGATCCGTATTTGGATGGTGGGTATCATACCCGTTACCACCGTGGTGCGGTGTTGTCTTGTCGTTGCAGCGTGGTACAGGGATGGTGTTTGATTGGGCTATCCACTCGGTCCTTGCGGGGTCAGTGTGGCGTGCGTGCTCTTGTCAGAACAAGCACGCTTAGCTGCGCTCGACCTCCCCCATCCCTTCCGGGGTTGTGATGGGGAGAGGTCATGCGTCTTTCGAGCGCCGTGTGGCTAAGGCGGGTGGAAGGGGTCGGGGCTGACCCTATCTTTAGCGCCTGGCCTACTTCGCTCGGTTTTCGCTGGACCTTGATCGTTCGGTCCTTCGTTAGCCGTTGTGTTGCGGACCGCACAGCCTGGTAACTTATTGGTGTCTTGAGACACCACGGGGTTACAACTCCGACAGTAGCCTCCAAGCATTTTGTGATCATGAAGTGATCGTGAAAGCGCTGGTATGCGCGTGTACGTTAGAGCGTGGGCTCGTGGTCATGGTTTCGTCAAGCTTCGTCGCCCGTCCCCTTGTGGGCTGACATATTTAATGCGGTAGGTGGCGATTGCATCCCATTTTGTCATGATGTCCTAACGATGCGGTACGTGACTGATGAGCCCTGTCATATTGGTGCACCATTCGTCGGGGTTCGTGACCCAGGCGGGACCGAGCGGTCTTGTCGATGTTGTACTGGTCTTGCCTTTAGGAAGGTCTTGTTTTCCTTGACCTTTTACGTGCATCTGTTGTTGGCCCTATCCTCCCACGGTGCGCCACATGGCACGGAGGCTTTAGGTTGTTCGGTCAGCCCTTGGGCTTATAAGTAGGTGTTTTTCTTTAGTTTGGACCATTCATGGCTGTGGCCTCGTGTTATCTTAGATTTCCCCTAATGGTCGGGTATTTGAGGAGATGGTGAGGAGCCAAGGGTTGTGCATTTAGGGGGAACCGTGCGGCTCTAGTTGCACACCTCATTGGGAGTAGCTCATGGTGACCAGGAGCCGACGTAGCGTCCCCCAACAGTAGGTGCTAGAAGGGATTTTGCGGGCAGGGAGGTGAGAGGCAGCGAAGATGTCCGTTCCTCATGAAATCATTGGGAACTTTACATCTTCTCCCCATGTCATCCCTGCCTTCTTCGGTCGTGGGTTACGGCAGCGCGATGAGATCCACAAGACTTTTTGTCTACCCCTTTTGTGCTTCCGCAGTCGGCGACCCGAGAGGCGCTCGCTGTCACCCATGGCGGTGTCTGGCGCTTTGTGCCCCTTGTGCGGCATGGCCGCATCTGCAATTACTAGGTAGTGAACGAAGGAGATTCTGCTTCATTCATGCCTCGTCTTGTAAGTGGTCTGTCCGCTTCTGGTGTGTTGAGGATACTTGGATTCTGTCAAATCCTTTCTCTTCAGGTTTGTCGCAGTTGTTCCTATTACCGCGGCGAGCCCCCGAGCTAGTGGGTTGTGGTTGCGCTGTTGGCGCGAAGTCACCGAATAGGAAGGGTGTCCTTTTTAGAATTTTTTGAGGAGTCGTTTCCCCGACCTCTCTTTAGCTCAATCGTGAGGATTTTTTGCGATCGTGTCTTGGCTCGTAGGTCTTGGACCTTCTGTCTCTTCCGCGTGTTCGAGCCGTGATCACGCTTTGGGTTCCGCATTGCGCATCACCCCATCTTGCTTCATTGATCTCTCCCAGAGAGGTCGTGGACCCCTAACGGATTATGAGCCTCTGGAGCGGGCCTTAGGTCAGAGACCTGGGTCGCAGGGCAGGGTTGGCTAGGGCTTGGCCCTTACCTCTTTTGGAGTCATGGGGACCCGACTCTGTTTTTCCCTGGCGCCCTTGTCGACCCCGGGAAGTCGTGTTGCCTTGTTACAGGCGGGTTTGGTTTTGCCCCACTCGGGGAGAGGCATGTCCACCGTAACCACGTGGTCGAAGCGGTGCGCCTCGTCGGGGTCTATGGGTAATCCGAGCGGGACCCGATATCCTCTCCAATCAATGTGGAGTTTGGCTGTGCCTCGTGTGAGGCATCCCATAAATTGTCAGCCGTCAATCCTGTTGGTCCCCAACCACCTCCGCAGTGGCCAGAGGGCAAGATGCCTCCCTCCCAGAGGGGGTCAACCCAGGAGACTTCGAAGTGGATGACTCGGACATAGGGAAAGATGGTCATGTGGCTCCGCACTACCGATTAGAGCCGCGAGGGCCCATCTCCTCCCTCCCCTATCCCTTTTGTGCCCTCACGCCCTTCTAAGGACTGGCCTGATAGAGAGTTTCCTAAGCAAGACACGGGGGCATGGATGTGAAGGGCCGCTCGGCGTGTGAACCTAGGGGGCTGTTGACCTCCCCTAGCCACGTTGTGTCCTGGCGGTGCCCTCTCTCGTACAGCGCCATAGAATGCAGGTGTGCGAATTCATGAGATAATGAAGGCAAAAGGTTCGAGGCTTACTCAGGATATGTTGCTGTGCTAGCGTCCGTTGCTCAATCTTTCGCCCAGCCTCCTCCCCTGCGCTATGAGAAGGTGGTTAGTAAATGGCGGACTGTACGCGTGCGTTTGATGTACACCCTATGACCGTTGTTGGGTCTTGTGTCGCCTGGGAGACTAAATCGCCGCGTCTTCTACCCCTTGTTTGCGGGTGCGTCTTGAAGATCATGCCTGTTTTGAACACCAACCATCGTCTTCCTCGCCTTTGTCTTCGTGCCACTTATTTAAGTCGTGGGAGAGGAGGGGAATGAGTCTCATCCCCACTTCTTCCCCCACTTCTGAGTTTTCCTCGGTGTTCAATCCGGGTGATAGAATGGCTGTCTTCTTTGAGCGCCATGGCTCGCGGTTCATCGCACCCTATCGGTGTTCGTCCTCCATAGGTGTATGTCTTTAGAGATCAGGCTCTATCGCACCCTGCTGGTGTCTGTCTACAATGTATATCCTCAGAGATCTGGCTCCACCGTACCCGGCCAGCTTTCGTCCTCCACATGTGTTAGAGGAAGTTCCACGAAGATGGAGAGGGACGTTGCCATGGGAGGCTTAGGTCGCTGAGTTCCCCCATGGGTGGCGAGGCGTGGATCCTAGCTCTAGGTCTAGGAGCATTTGGGCATCGACTTGGTGGCCCGCTTCGCTGGATCATCGCTAAGCGCTCCTCCCCTGCTCTACTGAAAGCGGCGTTGGGGCGGTTTTTGGCGGGATCCTCTTCCTCAGATGTTAGAGGAAGCTCCACGAGGTGGTCATCCCCGAGGCTTCTTTCGATAGTCCTCTCCTGCTCACGGCGCTGCTCTAAATGTTAGAGACACCTTGTACCGGTTTCTCCACTTCATGAGATGTCCATCGCAAGCGGGAGGGGATCCGACGATTATTGTAACCTTAGGTCCATCTAGTCCTACAATGTGCTAGACTAGATGTTTTTGTTCATGGCTTTAGAAGCCGATGATCCTAATGTTTAGGACAGTGTTGTAATCAGCAAACACAAGCCCCTGAGGTTGTGATGTATGCGTTGCCCTTTTCGATTTCCTTTTGTCATTGCCAATGTTAGTTGTTTGAATGACTTGTCTCGATGATCCTTGGCATGAAGGGTTTTTGCCCAAGCTATTTAGTCTCTATGTTGTCAATCTTCGCGAATCATTTTGTTCAACTCGGCTCATCATTGAGCCATTATCGGGCTATGGGAATTCGTGCCCCCGCGCCATGGCATGCTTCGCCATAATCTAGAGAGGCGGCGTGTTTGTCATTCCCCACTAGGCCTCTCTCCGAGGGAGCGGTTGTCGTAGACCTAGGTGGAGTGGCCCTGATACACCGTTCGAGTGTGCACCGAGGCGCTCGGCGTTCTAGAGCGGGTCGTGCTTCTTTGGGGCCTTGAGGAGTTTTTGACGGTTTCGTTTGGTTGGATGATGCGCCTGCCATGGTTGTTCGGGTGAGCACGAGTGTTCCATAGGTGAATCTCTCTTGTTGGTTTGGCCCTCATCGAGCTCGTCGCTCGGGATCTTCTCCCTTAGCTTTATGACCTTTAGGTGCGAGTTCTAGCCCGGGGTTTGGTCCGTAGGGCTGAACGTTGTGTGGCCCAATGACGTAGTCGAGGTGTTAGGGAACAGCTCGCCATTTTGTCCCATCGCGGGTACGCACGGAGGGGCTCGAAGCAGGTCTCTCATTCGGCGATAGATGATGTTTGAGCTCTTTGTGCATCATGCGCGACCAGCGTATTCGCTTGTCATGTTGTCGTTCTTTCGCGCACTTTCCATTCAAGGTGGAATGTGTTTTTCCCTCCGCGGTCCTGCGCTTGTGGATGCATTTTTTAACCTAGGGGCTGGCCCACAGGGCTAAAAACATGTACGACCCATTGAAGCGATAGAGTGACAAGGGGTTATAGCAGATCTGGCATGATGCGAGAAGAAAGCGAGGGGTCAATGTTAGTTCTGTTTTCCTTTGCTCCTCTAGACCCGATCGAACGTGTTTCCTGTTTCCTTTTAGGATCACACGCAGGTGCCCGGCCTCGCCTAGGAGATGGTCCATTAGGTCGGTCGGGGCAGCTTGAATGAAAGGTCAAGACGTGGGTCGCCGGCTCATCATGGCATTGGGAGCGGTTGCTTGGCGCTCGAGAATGGGTTGCTGGGACGGTGACAAGCAGTGCTACATCGTGGAGCACGCATACGCATTCTTGTGCCTGGCCTCCTCAAACGGGTCGTGTCCGGCTGCTAGCGCGAGTCAGATCGGATCGCTCAGGAACCTGAGCGTCTTCAAGGCGAGGTGTGTGGGCAGACCGTTCTGTAGCTCGCTCCATGGGTTGATTGCGGTGTTTTGGAGCTAAGGGTGCGCCTATACGTGTAAGTGGACATGTTTGGGTAGAGCGGCTAGAGCCAGAGATAATGTTACTAACCGATGTATCGGAAGCTATTATGGATCTGGTTGTCGTAACTCGGGGCGCGTCGAGCCCTTGAGCATCTATTCATGACGTAGTCGCTGCTCGAGGCGCTGTGGGTCCCCGAGCGCTTGCTTGCGCTAGAGCTGTCATAGTCCCTGGGTTGCAAGCTGATGAGGTTGCTTCTCCACCGCTCTGAGCGGTCGTAGCTGGCAAGGATAGACCCCTCGGGAAGCCTTGGGTCATTTCTTGCTGGCTCAATATCCTTGATGGGCCCGCGAGCCTCCAAGGATGACCTCTTTGCGTCCAGCTTGTTGTAGCTTTTGACCAAGAGGGCTCGTGAATACTAGTGCCTGAGTCCTCCTGGCGTGATGACATTGCTGTCGCTGCGTTTTTGGCTCCATGTGCGGTTGCTGCTCCTAACAGGGGGTTGTCGTGACCTGTTGCTGCGGGAGCTAGCTTTGAGCGCAGCATAGTTCGGTCCGCTCATCGCGATGCGTGGCGCACTTTGGGAGACCATTTCCTCGGATGCACGTGCCTCCATGCAACAGGTGACAACCCATGGAGATGTGTCGTATGGCTTGCCTGCTATGTAGGATTGGATCCTGGTCCCGGGCTTGACCTTGTGTGGCATGATGCCGGTTAGCCGCTTGATCGCTAATGGCGATGCCATGTGGTGGCGGGTAGTTTCGTCGTTCGTGCGCGCCCTAGTTCGTTGCGTTTCGCTGGCGGTGACGCTGCCCGGGGCATGGTTCTATCATAGGGTCTAGTTTTGCCATGTGGCGATCTCATGGTTCCCTAAAAGGATGTGGCCACTACAAGCCATTCCTTGGGTGAGATCACCGTGAGCCATGGCCGTCTGGCTTCCCGGGTGGAAGTCTCGGCTATGGCCGGTAATGACAGAGGGCACTAGGCCCCTCATGTGGGTGCACTCTAGGACACAGCCCCCAAGGGCAGTTCTGAGAGTATGTCCACCATGGACCACGGGATCTAGATCTGCGGGATGGAGGTTTGGATCGCAACTAAGGGCGGACGCTGGCGTCGGCCCTTCAGTGCGGTTAACCGCGTGGTTCCCCAAAAGGATGTGGACGGTTGAGTCCATTCCCTGGGCGAGTTTGTTGCAAGCCATGGACCTTTGGTTCCCTGAACAGGAGGCCTAGCCGCATCCGGTGGTGAGCAAGGGTACTGGCCCCTCTGTCTAGGTGAACTCTAGGATGCTGCCATCGGAGGCAGTTCTGAGAGTGTGTCCGTTGCGGGCTACGTGCCCCGGATCTCCATGGTAGAGGTTTGGGTTGTAGCCGCGAGCCGACGCGGGTGCTGGCCCTTTGATGCTGATGAACTCATAGTTTTTGCGGTGGATGTGGCCGCCGTGAGCCATTCCACCATCGAGTCCACCGGCAGTGCAAGGAGCCATCGCTTCCTTCTCAACAAATGAGAGTGCGTGTTTTGTAAACCGTACTTGTAAACTTATACGATTATCGCACTGCTCTAGGAAGATGATGGTGGCATCTAATAGACACAAGGATTTATACTGGTTCAGCCGGAGCCCTACTTCTAGCCTCAAAGATGACCGAGTGCGTGTTCCTCGCTTAAATGCTCTAAAGTTCTTACAATGGGGGGTGCAAGAATGGTGAAAGAGATGGAATGACCTATGCTAGGCGAAGGGCTACCCGAAGAGAAGCTCCAGGAGCCCTACTATAATGGTGAATGAATGGAATGGTAGAGGATGTGAACCGTATTGAGATGGGTGTCCTGGCTGCCCTTATATAGAGTTCGGGGGCCAGAGTTGTACAAAGAGGTGGTTCTGCCGGTCATGGCTATCGTCATGGTCTTATGGTCACGTTGTGGTAGGGTGTGATGTGGCGCTACTGTGCCGCTATGTTGGCATTGTAGCCTCGATGGTGGTTCATCAGCCATCCTGTACAACATAGTGTCGGTCGTGGCCTTCATCATCGTCTCCTAGTTCTTAGGGGCGTCGTACCCAAAGTTGGTAGTTGCCCTAGATCATCGATCGCTTGGTCACTTTGTGGGGACGAGGGCCTCGACCTCGATCGTTAGGGTCAGGGCACTCTGCTGGTCTGGATGACCTTTTTCTCGTGCCCCTTGTCATGGATCCCATTCCGTAGTGTGTGGGATCGTACAAGCATCTTGTCGGTTTGTATTTGGACGGTGGGTATCGTACCCATTGCCACTGTGGTGCGTTGTTGTCTCATCGATGCAACGTGGCACAGGGATGGTGTCAGATGGGGCTGTCCCCTTGGTTCTTGCGGGCTCAGTGTGTCGTGCTTGCTCTTGTCAGAGCAGGTGCGCTTAGCAGTGCTCGACCACCCCCATCCCTTCTGGGGGTCATGATGGGGAGAGGTCGTACATCTTTCGAGCGCCGTGTGGCTAGTGTAGGTGGAAGGGGTCAGGGCTGACCCCATCTTTAGCGCCTGGCCGGTCTGCTTGGCTTTCGTTGGGCCTCGGTCGTTCTGACCTTTGTTAGCTGTTGTGTTACGGTCTGACGCGGCCTGCTAACTAATCGGTGCCTTGAGACACCCGAGGGTTACAACCCCGACAGTAAGAGACAAAAGAAACTATTAAAAAAAGTTGGTTAGCTAGAAATAGTGTCGGGTTCATAAACCCGGGATCCCTAATGGGCCTGCTTTCCAGCAAAAGCTCGGCTCGGTAGACGGCATTATGAACAACGTGCAACTCCTAGGCCGGCCCAGATATCTAACGATAGGCCGAAAGAGCGATCCAGTCTCCGACTGGAAGGCCTAGCCAAGGAAGGGAGGACGCTCGCTTCTGACTCCGACCCGCTTCTTCGACCGGAAGGCCTAGACAAGGAGGGGACGATGCTGACTTCCGACTCCGACCCGCTTCTCTGACCGGAAGGCCTGGCCAAGGAGGGGACGACGCTCGCTTACGACTCCGACCCGCTTCTCTGATCGGGAATACACTGAACCTCTGCTTACGGCTCTTCTCCGAACGGTGAGGTCGGAGCCAACTGGGAATGACCAGGCGGGGACGCCCGCTCGGTGAGGACCCAAGAAATCAGGAGGAGCAGATAAGGTAAGGCGCTCAAGTCAACCACAATATCGAGGACTGTACCCTGCACACCTGTAGGACAGTACTGTTAGGCCATGCCAGAAGGGTACTTTGCAGCCTTCCAGACATGTCAGAACACAAACAGTGTTGTAGGCACCGACATTTGTCCTATAGTATGGTAGGTGCCGACATTTGCCATACCAGAAGAACACGATGGAGCCTCCCACATGCATCTGGGCGTCAATAGTATTGTGGGCGCCGACAAACTATCTTGTACCCAACGGCGTGGGCAACAAGACTAGAAAGCACATACTCTCTCTCCTAAACTTGTAAGGCCGTCCCCTTCACCTATAAAAGAGGATACGCTCTCTCCTAAACAGACGGTTCGTTCTGACTCTCTCTCTGCTAGCTTTAGATATTCAGAGCACTCAAACAGTTCTATGGCTCTAGAACTCTAAATCAACACAGAGCATACGTCCCAATACTTAGCGCACATAGGAGATTCCGTCACTCTTGGCCCTTCGGTCCAGAGTTCGATCGGACTTCTAACACCCCCCATCTTATTCCCACTCGTTTGTAACCACACAGTAAACTTCGAGCACATGGGCTTAGGAATAAAGTCACTGATCGACTCAAACTGGACGTAGAACACGTTGTCTGAATCAGTATAAACTCTGTGTCATTGAGTGCTAGGCCACATTCGATCACAACGTACGGTAAAACGACAAATATTTACTTGTTGGTCACTTTTCGTACCGACAAATAGTTTGGGTCCCAATGTAAAATTATTTAGGAAGATATTATAGAAGCATGTTGGAAAATAATTACACACATAAGCAAAAGCCTAAAAAGTGGCTTAAACCCATAGCGAACAAATGTCACGGTTAACCATGGGCCCTCCCAGGGCTACTGCTATGCACTACTTTCTCTATCCTTTTTTATTAGAAAATGCTAGGGTCAGGGCGTCCGATCGTCCGGACGCCCCCGTTGCCGTGGGTCGGGACGGTACGAATGACCCATCTATCTCGGTTGTCTCCTACAATCAGCTATTTGATAAAAAAGTTTGGCTGTCTTCTTCACTCACGGGTCTCTAGAAACGTCATTCCCCAATCCCTACTTGTCGCTGAATTTCAGTTGCGCGCTCCACTATGACCGTGCTCCCTCGGCACTCTAAACCGTGGTTGGTCGACCGCCATCCTCTATCTCCACCTCACCTAAGCGCCACCGGCCACCTTCTTTCCTCTCCACCATAGTTCATCGACCATCGCGTGGCTTCAGTTTCATCGCGCTCACCCGCACGCTTCCGTCCCACTCCGACAGCACCTTGACCCAGGAGCAGCGACTAATCTGCCTCCGCCTCTCTTCTCCACAGAGCTCGGTCTGCATCCTCCCTCAGCGATGGCATCCAGCGATGCGGATGAGATCGGGCAGGGGCAGCGCCGCTTGCCTCTGCTGGCGCTGGTGGTGCCGTCACGTGCCTCAGGTCGGTCCCCACTAAGCCAATAGCACCCACGAAGCATGGCCTGTGCTGGTGGTGCTCGCGCGCTGCTGCTCAGCGCCAGCTCCCACTCTAAGGCCGAAATCAACCAACCCTAGCCTCTCCCTCCCCCTATGTTGCAAATGTATGTTTTAAATGTTTCAAATGTTATCAGAGGTATGTTGTTAGTGTTTCATATGAATGTTGTAAAAGTAGATCAGTATGCTGCATATGTTGCAAGTGTTTAAGAGGCATGGTGCAAGCATTTGTTCAAAATGTTTCATATAGCATTTGTTCAAAATGTTTCATATGTTTCATACGTATATTGCAAGCGTTTTTATCTGGATGTTGTACATGTTTCACACATATGTTGCAAGAGTATGTTTGAAATATTTTCGTTGTTTTAGTTTTATGTTGCAAGTATTTTATGTGGATGTTACATATGTTTCACATATATGTTGTAAGTGTATATTCCAAATATTTTATCTACTTCATACTGGAATACTTACTCCGTATTTTGTATTGAAGTGTTTCATGTTGCAAGTGTTTCATGTTTCAGACTCATGGGGCACATCACAGGTGTTGGGGAAGGGACGCGGCGAGTCGAGGATCGGCAGATGGGGCGCACAGCACGCCTGGGTCCTACTATACGGACGGGGCGTGCTCGTCCTCATCCAGGCTCCCGGGTCCTACCCGCACGGAGAGAGGAGTGAGTCAGATGGGTGGAGTGGCGGGCATAACCGAGGTGCGCATGCGGGGCAGGGCGATGTGTACAAGAGCGTGGTACGCGTGCAGGGCGGGCGTGGCAGACATGGGATGGACTTGCGCCTGCAGCAGCGATACGCGCGTAGCGGCAGGCGTGGGAGGACAGGCGGGCTAGGGCAGCAGCATGCACAGGGCGATCGAATGCACTCATATGTTCCGAACGTCCAAGCGCTAGTAATTTTCTTTTTTATTTGTCACTATATAGGAAGCGTGCTGATCAAACTTTTTAAAATTTAATTTATAGAAAATACTAATAATATTTGTATTTCTAAATATGTTAATTATATTTTTATTTATATTTTATTAAAATCGATTACGTATAACTTTTCGGAAAGCGATGAGGGACATAGGGAGTATGCTTCTAGGTCTCCATGGAATCGACGCCATAGAACGACGACGCGGTCATGCGGCACAACGCCAAGACGGGCCCAGGATTTTGCGGCATGTTCGTCGTTCACGGGTACTATTTCTGTCCACAAAATAATACAATTCTTGTTTTCCGATGAGTCAAGCAGTTTGAATTTGGACTAAATTTATATAAAAAAAAATACTAACATTCAAGATGCAAAATAAATACCTTTAGATTCGTTATAGAATATATTTTTATAATAAATTTATTTAGAGACATAATTGCTAATAATATTTATAATAAAATTAGTTAAACTTGAATTACTTTGATCTGACATATATCCCATAATTGCATCTTTCGTGGACGGAGGGAGTCCGTACAGCCCGCCGTCCGGTCCTCGGAAGGAACGTGGAACACAGGGATGCGCTGAAAAGGCGGAGGGTGAGTGCGGTCGTTGTCTGCACGTCTGTCTCCGGTCGAAGTCCAGTCCGGTCTCAAGTCCGGCAGTCTGCCTAGCTGTTGGGCGACTGGAATTTCGTTTTCGTGCTCGTTTTTTTTTATCTCGAGGAATCCAGTAAAGCCCGGGCTCGATCGTGTCGTCCTGCGATGGAAGGAAACCGTAGTGCTCTAGACGCTTCGATAGTTCGATGTTGCCGATAATCAGCGTCGTCGGGAGGCCGTAAACGATCGTGGATTATTTACTACTGTTTGGTTTGGTGTGAGAGAAAAATAATGTTCCAATTGAAAATTTACGATCGTTTACGACCAATCGAATAGGCTGAATGCACGTAGTAGGTGCATCCATCAGAATCATCAGAATTCTGAAATCTACTGCAGGTAGTAGATGGAATTCGTCGTCCCCTGAAAATCACACTGGATTCGGTGGATCGCATCCATTGAACCATACCAACAGCCGGGGATCAGTGCCGGCTTGCTGCTGAAGTAACCCCTGAATTGACGTTACTATCATAGTACGTGCCACTGTTATGAGTCATGGAAGCGATCACACCCGGACGAACAACGATCGATGGGCCTACTAATCCTCTCCCCGGGTCGCCGATCCAGAATCGGTCACGATAGACGGACACACAAATCCACGAATCACGAGAAAGCAAGTCGCGATTACCATAAACTGATGAACAAACATGCCATTATTCCGATGGCGCGGGCTCGAGTTTGTTGGGAGATGAAATTTGTAGACCCTGTTCGTTTGGATTATAATTCATATTTTTTTAGTTTATTTTTTTATTTGGGGTAGCGTTTTTTTTATAATAAATT